>JZKD02S0595273.1:198399-217326 GCA_000966675.3 Picea glauca | reverse complement strand
GGGAAGTTGATGTACTAACTTACCCCAATGGGGCCCATATGACTTTTGGCGCTTCATCTGCCATGGTTAGGTTTTTGGATGTCTAGGGTTTTGACATTCATTTTTATTTTAAAAATTCCTTCAGAGCTTCATTGTACTCATCTTCTTATGAATGAGCATGACCATCACATCTATTCTTAGAGATAAGCTACCACCATTCTAGGAAGCTAGTTTTCAGTCTACATTTTACAGTTTTCAACATATTTCTTTTTTAACAGAAGTCAAGCTTTATCATATCTCTATTATTGTTCACTGTGTCTCTGTGTTAATATTATAAGTTTGTGGTTTCATTTTGTTCTTCTCATAAATCTGGATAAAAGGGAATTTCATTTTCCTTAATGGTCGACCTATCCTTTGGCACTTATCACATTTCTTTATTTGTTCCCGACAGTATTTGTGTATACTCATCCACCATAGATCGACTTGGAGGATTCTCCTGGATGTCGTGTCGTCTTGAAAGTGACCTCCCGCCGGGCCTTCACGTGCTTCATTAATTATTTCCTCATGTTCATGCTCTAATCCACATCTTTGTAAAATATTATCAAGTCTTATCTTATAAAGGTATCCATTCATGAGAGTGAATGGTGCACCTTTCATTGCTAGGATCTTTTGTTTGTTGGTTGGGAGATCTCTAGGTGGCTTCCCTTCTTTTAGAAATTTTTCAATTTCTTCTAGTTCTTTGGGATTTGCCTCAACCCTAAATAAATTTGCATTCGGTAAGTCATCATCTATTTCAGTTGGCTCTTCTCCTGTCTCAAGTTGGGACAGATGATATGGGCCGATGTTCTTCTTTCCTGGTCGGAATACTACTTCAAAGTTGAAGTCTTGAAAGAGTAGTAGCCATCGAAATTTTTTCCCTTGATGAACCAATTTGTTTATTAGATATTTCAACACTTGACGATCCATCAAAGATATAAAGGGATTTTCTAATAGATAGTGTCCAAATTTTTGAAGTAAAAAATCATTGCTAGAGTTTCACTCTCCATTGTCGAGTAGTTCCTTTCTTCTTTATTTAATTTCCGATTGGCATATGCATTTGGGTAGTGGATGATGTCATCATATGGCTGGGATAAGACCGAGATGACATCAAACTTGGATGCATCCACATGAGCATGGAATTTCCTTGACCATTCTGAAAATATTAGTATGTGTGCTTCTACCGATTTTCTTTTAGTAACTCAAAATATTTGTCACATTCCCAGCTCTAGAGGAATTAAACTTATTTCTTTAATTGTTCGTCAATTGGAAAAGTGATGTCAGAGTAGTGATATATGAACTTTCTACAATATCCAGTGTGTCTGAGGAATATTTTGATTTGTTTGTGGTTAATTGGTGGCTTTAAGTTGAGGATGACTTTGATATTAGTCATGTCAACTTTAATTCCATTCTTGCATACAATATGTCCCAACAATATGCCTATAGGTGTGGTATAGATGCATTTTTTGATGTTCAGAGACAATTGATTTGCCTGCATCCTTCGAGCATCATTTTTAGCCATTGGATGTGGTCTTTCAGTACACTGTAGATAGTGTGATAATCAAAGTAGACAACCATTGTTTTGTAAATATATTCTTGGAATGCCTTTACCACTATCCTAGAGAAGACTGCTGGGGCATTTTTGAGGCTAAATAGAATTACTCTATATGAAAACGATCCAAACTTGAAGACAAATGTAGTTTTCTCCTGATCTTCTTTTTCTATAGGTACCTTATTGTATCTGAAGAAGCCATCGATGAATAAATAACATTCATGTCCCTCGATTTCATTGATGATATCGTCAATGAATGACGTCGGGAATGGATCAATTACTGTGAGTTTGTATAGTCCTCAAAATTTGACACAGATTCTCAATTTATTTGGGTCGTTCTTCTTGGGATGCATGGCCATCAAAATTTCCCATTTTGAATTATCGATTGGATATATAATTCCAACAACTAGCATTGCTACAATTTCCTTTTGGACAATGGGATTGTATTTATGTGAAAACTTATATGGCCGTTTTTAAATAGGTTTGGCCCCGGTGAAGAGGTCTATTTTCATCTCACCCATCTTTTGTACCAATCCTTTCAGGTATTTGTAGTTTCATGAAAAAACATCCTAGTATTCTTTCAATAAGTTGACTATTTCCATGGTTTGATTATCAAACCAATAGTTACCTATTCTGGCCTTTTTTGGTCGACCATCTATTGAGATGTCGAACTCTTTTGTCTTGATTTCTTCATCCATCTATTCAGGTGATTTTGAATAATCCAATTAGCGTTCTCCTTCCACAAATTTATTATAGCTTGATGGGAAGTCAATCTTTTATATATCTTCCTTTTCTTCTTTTTCTTCTTTGGTCACTGAGTAGATTGGTTTTACATAGTTTATACTCATGGATGGTTAATCTTCCATTGAAAACTCTACATTGGAAAACTTATGTTTTCTATATCTATTTGACGCGCTATTAGATTGTCTGGGTTATGTGTTAATACTAAGTTACAAGTCAAAGTCGAATCCCTATCGACTTTGGCTTTTCCGTTTTTATGAATCTGCTCGAGACTTGTTTTTTTCAATTTTTTTTTGATTTCTCTTGTTACCTCTTGTAAAGGTGCTTCTCTGGGTTTGAATTTAAAGTCTTTAAAGAGATTGTTTTTTATTTCTTTCCAGTCGAATGTGTGTACACATGCTTCTTCAATTTTATACCACTTATGTGGTATATCGTCCAGTGTTTTTGGGAACATATGTGGCCACAATCTCTCGTCTCGATAGCTTGCTTTCCTTCATTCTTTCTCACATTTCTAGATATGATTGACTAGGTCGAACCCATGTTTAAAAGTCGACATGTCAATATTTGTTGATAGTTTTTTCCCACCAAATATTTCCACAAAATATAGGATGGCAGTGTTCCACGTTTGTATTCTAGGTGCACGTGTTTCCCACCATTAGGATGCTTGTCCTGTGAAGGATTCGACTAGACTTTGTACTCTCCCCTGTTCTCCAACTGACTTGGAAACCTCGTCGACATGCATCGACAAAGAGTTCCGCTCTCTGAACCATAGGGATTGCCTCGTCTATGTATGAGTCGAAATTAGTGTTGGTGTTTGCTTTAAATTTCTTTTGACCACGATAGGCACTGCTTGTATTGAAAAGCATGATTTGGATCAATTTATTGGTATCGCTTCTATCGACCAACACTCTTTATCTTGTGCTTCCTAATTTTCCATTTTCCAATTGTATAACTCTGTATCTAAGTTTTGACCTATTGAAAATGGAGACCATACTATGATTTCTCCTTTAGTATTGGGATCAATGTTATCCTTTTTCTCATTAATTACTTGGTATAAGCATCAGGCTTCGCGAGTTTCATCCCATGTCTCGACCCAAGGTTTTCCTTCTTTCGGGTCTGGTGAGATTATGATTTTTATACCACTATCTTTTAATTTGATTATATCTCTCTCGAGGGAGATTGTGGACCTCATATTTCGGGCCCAAGGTATTTCAACTAATGCAAGGTAGGAAGGGATGCCTTTAACTAGTTTGATTACTTCAAATTCAACTCTCGTTCGGATTCACATTATGGATGTTATTACACTTTTAAGTGTGCCAATTGGTTCAATAAACCTCTGATATGTTAGCTTTAGAAAATTCATTGTTGGACGAAGTAGGGGTTTCCCTAGTTGAACCCACATTTCTCTTGGGAGGATATTTACTTGGGACCCAAAATCGACTATGACTCGTTTGATCATATGTCTGTTGATTTAGAGGTTGACTTGTGGGTCAAAGTCGTTTGTGTGTCTTTCCTAAGACAACTGTCAAAGACTTTCTACTGGTTCTTCTTCTTCTTTATATTCTCTTAGAATTCCCAGTAGGTCGATCAAGCAAATGACCGACTGTTTCCCACCGTCGGGCTGCTTGGTCTGTGAAGGATTTGAATAGACTTTGTACTCTCCCCTGTTCTCCAACTGACTTGGAAACCTCGTTGACATGCATCGACAAAGAGTTCTGTTCGTTGAATCGTAGGGATTGCCTTGTCTATGTATGAGTTGAAATTAGTGTTGGTGTTTGCTTTAAATTTCTTTCGACCACGATAGGTACTGTTTGTACTGAAAAGCATGATTTGGATCGATTTATTGGTATCATTTCTATTGACCAAAACTCTTTAGCTTGTGCTTCATAATTTTCCATTTGCCAATTGTATAGCTCTGTATCTGAGTTTTGACCTATTAAAAATGGAGACCAGACTATGATTTATCCTTCACTATTGGGATCAATGTTATCCTTTTTCTCATTAATTACTTGGTATAATCGTCAGGCTTCGCAAGTTTCATCCCATTTCTCGACCCAAGGTTTTCCTTCTTTTGGGGTCCGGTGGGATTATGATTTTTATACCACTATCTTTCAATTTGATTCTATCTCTCTCGAGGGAGATTGTGGACCTCATATTTTGGCCCCAAGGTATTTCGACTAATGCAAGGTAGGAAGGGATGCCTTTAACTAGATTGATTACTTTAAATTCAACTCTCATTGGGATTCCCATTATGGATTTTTTTACACTTTTAAGTGTACCAATTGGTTCAATAAACCTCTGATATGCTAGCTTTAGAAAATTCATTGTTGGATGAAGTAGGGGTTTTCCGAGTCGAACCCACATTTCTCTTTGGAGGATATTTACTTGGGACCCAAAATCGACTACGACTTGTTTGATCATATGTTCTTCAATTTCGAGGTTGACTTGTGGGTCAAAGTCGTTTGTGTCTCTTTCCTAAGACAACTGTCGAAGAATTTCGACTGGTTGTTGTTCTTATTTATATTCTCTTAGAATTCCCAGTAGGTCGATCAAGAAACTGACCGACTGTTTTTCTTTTAGTGATTGTAGAAATTTGTCTAGCGCAATGTCTAAAGTATTTGCATGTCCTTCCTTATTTTCTTTGTCCTCGTCAATGTTTCTAAAAAATTCTATTTCTTCCCGCATGAGTTTTTCTTCGTATTATGGGTCAGGATATGTGTTTCGACCTCCCCTCTCTTGATTTGACAGTTCTAGATAAATGTCTTCGCCAAATCCCGAGCGTGTCACTAAATGGAGGTTACTTGAATTTAAAATATCCTATTTTGGCGTTGTATGCTAGAGATTTACATTAATTTTATTCATTACTTTGTATAACACGATTGGACAGTCTTCAAGGGAGTGGTCTCCCACTCCACAAATGTTACAAAACTTGAGATCAATTCTGTCTTTGATTGGGCAGTCTGAAATGATGCGATCATCTTTCCAATAATTGAAATAGTAGTAATGTCCCCGACCATTTCCTCTACCCAAATTTCCTCATCCTCCTCTTCCTCGGCCTTGATAGCCTTCACAACCTTGAACTCTATATCCGTTTCCATTACCTTGGTCAAATTTCTGGTCAACCATTTGTTTATGATATACTGAGTGAATCTTTGTTTGATTGTTCCCATTCAACCAAAATTCTTGTGTTGAGTGATTGTTTTCATCACAGATGTGGCACCACTTTGGTCACACATTCCTTAGATTATGTGGACAATCTCTTGTAGCATGATTTGTTACACCCTCACAAATGTCGCATAATGTTTCAATTTGGATTCGTCGGACTGCAAGATCTTGTGCATCACTGAATTTGCAATAATATTTTGTATGGCCTTCGTTAGAATAGATTGTGCACCATAGTACATTGCATGAAATTGCCATATTTTTGAGTGATTTTTGCAATTCTGCAAGCTTTTCTTCTAGTCTTTTCTCAATGATTGATGAAGTCGACGCACCTTCATCATCCATTTCTATCTGCTGGGATTTTTTCAATACTTCTGTTAGCGCTCTGTGATTTGCCTAAGGCTGCGGAGGCAATCACAGAGGTAACCTTGAACCGCTTGGAGTCTTGGATCTAGCCCTCCAAGACTCAGAGAGGGATCTCTCTTTTCGATTGAACTTGGTTTGTATGGGATGGATTTTAGGCTAGCTATGAAAGTATGGGGTTTTTGATTTTTAAATGGTTAGTTTGGGACAACAAGGAGGGCCATTGGGCAAATGGGGTCTGCGCTTGAATATGTGTTTCATTCTCAGATCTAGACAAAGTTATTACACAGGGCAAGGTAGCGGAAATGTTGGATCGAAATAAGTTTTGATGGTGTCGATTTGAGGAAGAACTAGGGGAGGAAAAAGCCAAGCAAAGGAGCAGCTAAGAATTCCTGAACTGAGCTCTTTAGATGAATAACATAAAGATTATCAAAAGGACAGATGCAGAGTATTAGCCAATAAATTCTGCTCTGTTTACTATCTTTTGATAATAAGAATTGAAAAACAAGTGGAAAGAGGACAGGAAAATACTTTCACAGAGAAAAAACGCCACCAATACATCCGCACAAGAATCCTGTAAAAAATCATGTCCATCACTGATTGATCATTTAATAATTACAGAAGAAAAAAAAGGTTTTCTGGCCAAACACAGCCCACAATCTAGCAAGGAACCTCACAGGTCGAACAACCTCACACAGGTAGACCCTCTCCTACTCTGCCCAGTCGAACCCTGCTTTCATCTTTTTCATTTGCCTATATATAAAAGTTCCCTCAGCCTTCAAAAGATTCGAGTTTTAACTCTGCTTTCTAAAAATAGAAAAGCAGTTACAAAGGTTGACACATGTCAGTTGTCTCCTAAAACAAACCATACAGTAAATTAAAGGGAAACTATATTTAGAAACTGTTGCTTTGGTTGTCTCAAATTCGCTGGAAGGTTGTTGATCCCTGTCCCTCGAATCTTGGAAATGATGGCCACTTGTCTCTTCGGTTGCCTGTCCTCTGTCTGGGAAAAAGAAAGATACTCTGCCACCTCCCTCTAACTTCTGCCTCGGATTCTGGAGATGATCTTTTTCTTGTTGTCTTTGCTCCAGTTAATGCTCAACTGTAATTCGAATGTCATGCTGGAAAGTGCCACTTGTGCTCTGCTAATATCCAACCTAAGAATCACCTCTCTCTTTCCCAACTAATGCGTCGAAATGCTAGATTTGTGTCTCCAATTGCATGTGCAGCAGCTTTCAGCTAATTCAAAAACTCATCTAACCTCTTTGTCATGCGTATGATACTGCCCTCAAATATATCTGTTCTACTGATAACCTCTGAAACTGAAACACCCTTGGACCAATGGTAGATGAACTCCATCAAATGTGGACAGTTTGTTGACTCAACATATTGTTCTATATCAACTTCTATCTTGCACTCACGCTGCACCTGTGCAATCAATTGTGCACTATCCTGAACTTGATGCAATGGATTCACAAGCTCATTAGTCAAATGCACTTGTTTAGATGATTTATCACATTGAATGAAACAGCTTGCCAGTGCTGCTATTTGATGATGATCCAGCTCATTGAATGTACCATTGAACATCGATTCTATTACAAGAAGTTCATCTCCTGTGTCAATGAGACATGCAGCCCGACCTTTCACTTGCACCATGCCATCAAAATCAATGTGTCCAAGTCGCTTAAGCACTCTTGAGCGATTTTTAACCTCTTCCCTAAATATGTGAAGTTGAGAGTCACGCATCTTCATTCGAAGTTGCTGAGCTGCACTATTTAATTCTGCAAGGTCTTCAATACTGGTTCTACCCTTACTACATGAAATTATAACAGAACCAATAGAAACATGGTCAAGAGTAATGGAAAAGTACATTTCATTAGGCAAGAGACAAATTCTAGCATATGTACACCTTGTTCACTGGTTTCCCTTCAGGTCTAGTCTGTCTGGTAATAAGAATTTGTCCTAGCATCTTCGCTGGAATGTCCTCTGCTTTTATTGTCATGATATCAAATATATATAAGACAGAAGTCTCTGTCACTATATCCCTGCTATCCCCAACATCAACTATGAGAAACCTGGGAGGGCACCTGCCATTTACAAACCCCTTCACTCACTGCCAAATACCGACAGGATCATCAGTCAAATAAAATGCATACCAAGTACACCATCCAAATCTGTCAACTATATCAGGGACCCTCTTCTCTTCCAGCAATCTGAAGGTGCCAAGATGGACTCTCATGGCGGTATATGCTTCTCTCATCAAGTCGAAAGGATTACCATTCATATGAACACAAACACAGGCCTTGAAGCTGGAGCCCTGGATGAGGCTTGACCCACTCTCAACACCCACAACTATGTTGTCATCTGCTCCAGGATGGAGAGCTGCTTTGAATTTTCCTTCAATAATAATAGGCAGTATCAACACATATGAACTTATGTCTTCAATATGCAGAAGAATCGATTGGGTCTCTATTTGCAGGTCCGAGCCATTTTGACCCGACAACATGGTAGCCCACCATACTTTAAAACGAAAAATAATCATAAACTTGATATCCTTCTGGCTAGCAAGGAAATACCCGCAATCTTGTAAGTGGCCGAATAATAGGATGGCTTTTGTCTGACTGGGACCGAACCACTTTAGATTCAGCTTTGATCACCTTCCCATTGTCAAAGATTTGATCATTGTCAGCACATTTCTTCAAAATTTCCTTATCTTCTTGGTATCGTTTTAACTCAGCTGCCATTCCAGAAAATCGCTGAGGATCCACTTCAGTTCCAATCTTGCGCTGGAGTGCATCAATGCGGTCCTCAAAAGACCGCAATGTATTAGCGACAATAAGTGTTTCATCCAAGTCAAAGACAATTGCTAGGCATCTTAGATTGAGCATTCCCAGACAGGAATTGTACATTCCTGAAGATACATTATAACCCCAAAAACATGGCAATTGATCACGTCTATTTCTTGATAGCATGGCCACTAGATGCAACTCTTTTCCTGCAATTGGTATGATAGCAGTCTTTGCTTCTTTGAGGCATGTGTTGTACAGTTGCTTTAGAGGTGATTGCTCAGATTGGGGTTGTTGTTCCTTAAACTCCACTTTGCTCATTAGACTTGCACCCACCAGTTATTCATGGATATTGAGATGACGGCCTTGATGCTGCTGCCACAATTGCCCCGATCTGACAGCTGTAACACCCTTGGGAAACAAACGAGTAGCCGAGTCTCTCACCATTTTCCCTTTCTGTAATGAGTTTTACAATCTCCATATGCTAATGCTCTTCGTGGGCGCATGCGGCCTTAACAACAACAATGATATCACAATGTTGGACACCTGTGTGACGCATTGTTTGTTTTGGAAACTTAGCAGTTCCCTCTCCCTTTACTCTACATCTTTCTCTGGCGCCCACAAATTCACCTCGACAACTGCCCAAACTCTTTGGCGATGGATGGAACAAAAAACTGCCTCCAATTTTGTGCTCAAACAGGAGATTGTCGGATGTCCTATGAGGAATCATGGTAGAAATAGGCCTGCGCTTTTATTTTATTTTTTGGCTTATGAGGGAAATATCCCACATTCACGAGGAGAAGGGATTTAAAAGCATTTGTATATGTGAATGTTTGCATCATATTCTCGATGATATGAGCCCAAGGCTATGCTTGGAGTTAGGCGTTGGCGCTGGCTTGTGTGTTTGTTGTTGGTGTATGAAACGGTGCTTATCCTCGGTGTTGAGTGCTTGGAGGTTGGCCCTAGGCCAATATAATTTTTGGAAGAATATTTGTCAATTTTTAGCTTAAAACTCTGCATAAAGGCCGAGGGGCCAATTTTTGCTCAATTCACCAAAAATAGGTTATAAAAAACCCAAATTTGGCTAATAAACCCAACTTTGCATTTACCCACAAGAATAAAAAAAATTTACATTCAAACCAATCCACAATTTTTTGCTAAAAATGCACCAGAATTCGCCTTGAAGCTCGCGTGCAAGTATTCATCTTATGCTTAGACAATGTCAAGCACCTTCTGCCGCCTTCACCCTGCGTCACGAGGAAAAGAATAAAGACTGAAATAGATAAGTATTATTCAGAATACTGATTCCCTTTTATATAGGGTTCTAACATAGGCTCCACCTGGGGAAGATAGTTCCGAAGGAGGTGTCTAGAATCCATAGAACCTGAATTTCGCAGACCAACTGATCATTGGGCTGCCCCCAAACTGTAAACTAAAAATAAAACTATGAAGAGACGAAAAAGAAAAGATGCTCATTCTGTTGAGCTTATTGGCGCATTCCTACCTACCCTACTTTGCTAACAGTTACTGCTTCAATCAGGTAATGAAAAAGTGCCAATGAATCCAACCCAGCAGTTAATCCCATGATTGGGCTTCCTCATCATGCTTGATGAAAATCAAGGCTGAAATATGTACTGGTAACTGGTGACATATTTAGTCGTTATAGAGAAAACATGTTTGAAAACTCAAGCTAACATAAACCTCCATGTAATCTGCTATAGGATCAATTAAAGCATGATGCATGATATTCGTTCCTAGATCTCCTATGACTAGTAGATCAGTTTCATCCTCAAAATCAAACCATGCATCTACAACTTCAGCCTTATACTTGAAAACATAATCATCATCAATCTGCAAATCAACAGGTAGTACGATTTCCTCTTGCTTTGGAGAAGGAAAATTTTCCAGGAATTATTTGAGATCTAGGAAATTGTAGGACTGAATTTGAGAATCCAAAAGTTCAATATCATTTTCGAACTTTTCGACAACTAGCTCAAGACAACAGATTTTACTTTTAGGAGAAAATTTGCTCGATTCCAAAACACGAAACATAGTTGTTAAAAAGTCTTCGTCAATGTGAAATTCTATTAACTTACCCTTGAATTCTTCTATGGCTTCACAAGATATAGGATTTACCACATACCCTATCATCTTGAAGCATCATCAAGGCTTTGAAATCTGGATTCTTCAGCAGTGAAGTCGCTTGTGAACTTTGAAAGCTCAGGATCTTGAACAATGGAGTCGCCAGGTGAATGGTACAACCTTCTTGTGTTTGGCTTCTGTTCACCATCAGAATTCAAATCTGAACTTGAAGTGCACCTCTGGAGAAGGTCCCCAGTGGAGTCGCCAAAAATGTCAGCGCTCTGTGATTTGCCTAAGGCCGCGGAGGCAATCACAGAGGTAACCTCGAACCGCTTGGAGTCTTGGATCTAGCCCTCCAAGACTCAGAGAGGGATCTCTCTTTTCGATTGAACTTGGTTTGTATGGGATGGATTTTAGGCTAGCTATGAAAGTATGGGGTTTTTTATTTTTAAATGGTTAGTTTGGGACAACAAGGAGGGCCATTGGGAAAATGGGGTCTGCGCTTGAATATGTGTTTCATTCTCAGATCTAGACAAAGTTCTTACACAGGGCAAGGTAGCGGAAATGTTGGATCGAAATAAGTTTTGATGGTGTCAATTTGAGGAAGAACTAGGGGAGGAAAAAGCCAAGCAAAGGAGCAGCTAAGAATTCCTGAACTGGGCTCTTTAGATGAATCACCTCGCCAAAGAGAATCACCTCTTCAAACGTCGTATTAGAGAAGCCATTGAAATCCGTAAACACCCTAGTAACCTTAACAGAGATAGTGGATTAGAATTGAGCAAAAACTGACTCCCCCTGTTACACAAAAAACAACAATAAACTTTGGATTAGAACCCAAATTTGTTTACCTTATAACAAGTTAAACCCTAATATTAAACCCTTAACAAGCACACCTTAACCTTTTATCATATTAACCTAATAATTAATTTTTAAATAAGAAACCCTAATATTATTAAATATACTATCTTAACCTTCAAATAAACAATATTTCAATAAACCCTAGTAATTTCTTATAAAATAATATAAATTAAACCCTATTAAATAATTAAATTAATTAATTATAAATTAAACCTTAGAAAATGAAATTTATTTAGAGACCTTAGTACACTACCTTAAACTAATTATAACCCATTAATTTCCTTTTAACATAATAAACCCTAATATTAAACCCTAGACAAGCACTCCTTATTAACCTAACCCTAGAATTAACACTTTAATTTACCTCAAACAAAACCCCAAAACATAATTATTTATAAATAAAAAAACCCTAAAATTATCATAACCTTTAATAAACAAGAATTTAAGAAACCCTAGTGATATTTTATAAAATAAATCTATTAAATAATTCTACTTAGCCGACACTAATAAACTTTCCCACTTCTAGTATTTATACCAGCTCTTCCCTTTCTCTTAAAACCCAGGCTCTTTGTCCTGAAGATGGATCCTGATCTGGATCCGAAACGTCGACACTCTAATGACTACACTGTGGCTTTTCCGATCAAAACTGGAAACATAAAGATTATCAAAAGGACAGATGCAAAGTATTAGCCAATAAATTCTGCTCTGTTTACTATCTTCTGATAATAAGAATTGAAAAACAAGTGGAAAGAGGATAGGAAAATACTTTCACAGAGAAAAAACGCCACCAATACATCCGCACAAGAATCCTGTAAAAAAACATGTCCATCACTAATTGATCATTTAATAATTACAGAAGAAAATTTTTTTTTTTGGCCAAAGATAGCCCACAGTCCAGCAAAGAACCTCACAGGTCAAACAACCTCACACAGGTAGACCCTCTCCTACTCTGCCCAGTCGAACCCTGCTTTCATCTTTTTCATCTGCCTATATACAAAAGTTCCCTCAACCTTCAAAAGATTCGAGTTTTAACTCTGCTTTCTAAAAATAGAAAAGCAGTTACAAAGGTTGACACATGTCAATTGTCTCCTAAAACAAACCAAACAGTAAATTAAAGGGAAACTATATTTAGAAACTGTTGCTTTGGTTGTCTCAAATTCGCTGGAAAGTTATTGATGCCTGTCCCTTGAATCTTGGAAATAATGGCCACTTGTCTCTTCAGTTGCTGGTCATCTGCCTGGGAAAAAGAAAGATACTCTGCCACCTCCCTCTAACTGCCTCGGATTCTGGAGATGATCTTTTTCTTGTTGGCTTTGCTCCAGTTAATGCTCAACTGTAATTCGAATGTCATGCTGGAAAGTGCCACTTGTGCTCTGCTAATATCCAGCCTAAGAATCACTCTCTCTTTCCCAACTAATGCGTCGAAATGCCAGATTTGTGTCTCCAATTGCATGTGCAGCAGCTTTCAGCTGATTCAGAAACTCATCTAACCTCTTTGTCATGCGTATGATACTGCCCTCAAATATATCTGTTCTACTGATAACCTCTGAAACTGAAACACCCTTGGACCAATGGTAGATGACCTCCATCAAATGTGGACAGTTTGTTGACTCAACATACTATTCTATATCAACTTCTATCTTGCACTCACGCTGCACCTGTGCAATCAATCGTGCACTATCCTGAATTTGACGCAATGGCTTCACAAGCTCATTAGTCAAATGCACTTGTTCAGATGATTTATCACATTGAATGAAACAACTTGCCAGTGCTGCTATTTGATGATGATCCAGCTCATTGAATGTACCATTGAACATCGATTCTGTTACAAGAAGTTCATATCCTGTGTCAATGAGACATGCAGCCCGACCTTTCACTTGCACCACGCCATCAGAATAAATGTGTCCAAGTCGCTTAAGCACTCTTGAGCGATTTTTTAACTCTTCCCTAAATATGTGAAGCTGAGAGTCACACATCTTCATTCGAAGTTGCTGAGCTGCACTATTTAATTCTGCAAGGTCTTCAATACTGGTTCTACCCTTACTACATGAAATTATAACAGAACCAATAGACACACGGTCAAGAGTAATGGCAAAGTACATTTCATTAGGCAAGAGACAAATTCTAGCATATGTACACCTTGTTCACTGGTTTCCCTTCAGGTCTAGTCTGTCTGGTAATAAGAATTTGTCCTAACATCTTCGCTGGAATGTCCTCTGCTTTTATTGTCATGATATCAAATATATGTAAGACATAAGTCTCTGTCACTATATCCCTGCTATCCTCAACATCAACTATGAGAAACCTGGGAGGACACCCGCCATATACAAACCCCTTCACTCACTGCCAAACACCGACAGGATCATCAGTCAAATAAAATGCATACCAAGTACACCATCCAAATCTGTCAACTATATCAGGGACCCTCTTCTCTTCCAACAATCTGAAGGTGCCAAGATGGACTCTCATGGCGGTATATGCTTCTCTCATCAAGTCGAAAGGATTACCATTCATATGAACACAAAAACAGGCCTTGAAGATGAGGCTTGACCCATTCTCAACACCCACAACTATGTTGTCATCTGCTCCAGGATGGAGAGCTGCTCTAAATTTTCCTTCAATAATAATAGGCAGTATCAACACATATGAACTTATGTCTTCAATATGCAGAAGAATCGACTGGGTCTCTATTTGCAGGTCCGAGCCATTTCGACCCGACAACATGGTAGCCCACCATACTTTAAAACGAAAAATAATCATAAACTTGATATCCTTCTGGCTAGCAAGGAAATACCCTGCAATCTTGTAAGTGGCCGAATAATAGGATGGCTTTTGTCTAACTGGGACCGAACCACTTCAGATTCAACTTTGATCACCTTCCCATTGTCAAAGATTTGATCATTGTCAGCACATTTCTTCAAAATTGCCTTATCTTCCTGGTATCGTTTTAACTCACTGCCATTCCAGAAACTCGCTGAGGATCCACTTCAGTTCCAATCTTGCACTGGAGGGCATCAATGCGGTCCTCAAAAGACCGCAATGTATTAGCGACAATAAGTGTTTCATCCAAGTCAAAGACAATTGCTAGGCATCTTAGATTGAGCATTCCCAGACAGGAATTGTACATTCCTGAAGATACATTATAACCCCAAAAACATGGCAATTGATCACGCCTATTTCTTGATGGCATGGCCACTAGATGCAGCTCTTTTCCTGCGATTGGTATGATAGCAGTCTTTGCTTCTTTGAGGCATGTGTTGTACAGTTGCTTTAGAGGTGATTGCTCAGAGTGGGGCTGTTGTTCCTTAAACTCCACTTTGCTCATCAGACTTGCACCCACCGGTTATTCATGGATATTGAAATGACGGCCTTGATGCTGCTGCCACGATTGCCCCGATCTGACTGCTGTAACACCCTTGGGAAACAACCGAGTAGTGGAGTCTCTCACCATTTTCCCTTTCTGTAATGCATTTTACAATTTCCATATGCTAATGCTCTTCGTGGGCGCATGCGGCCTTAGCAACAACAATGATATCACAGTGTTGGACACCTGTGTGACGCATTGTTTGTTTTGGGCATTTAGCAGTTCGCTCTCCCTTTACTCTACATCTTGCTCTGGCGCCCACAAATTCACCTCGACAGCTGCCCAAACTCTTTGGCGATGGATGGAACAAGAAACTGCCTCCAATTTTGTGCTCAAACAGGAGATTGCCGGATGTCCTATGAGGAATCATGGTAGAAACAGGCCTGCGCTTTTATTTTATTTTTTGGCTTATGAGGGCAATATCCCACATTCACGAGGAGAGTGGATTTAAAAGCATTTGTATATGTGAATGTTTGCATTATACACTCCATTATATGAGCCCAAGGCTATGCTTGGTGTTAGGCGCTGACGCTGGTTTGTGTGTTTGCTGTTGGTGTATGAAACGGTGCTTATCCTCGGTGTTGAGTGCTTGGAGGTTGGCCAATATAACTTTTGGAAGAATATTTGTTAATTTTTAGCATAAAACTCTGCATAAAGGCCGAGGGGCCAATTTTTTCTCAATTCACCAAAAATAGGTTATAAAAAACCCAAATTTGGCTAATAAATCCAACTTTGCATTTACCCACAAGAATAAAATTTTATTCCATTCAAACCAATCCATAATTTTTTGCTAAAAATGCACCGGAATTTGCCTTGAAGCTCGCGTGCAAGTACTCATCTTATGCTTAGACAGTGTCGAGCGCCTTCTGCCGCCTTCACCCTGCGTCATGAGGAAAAGCATAAAGACTGAAATAGATAAGTATTATTCAGAATACTGATTCCCTATGATATAGGGTTCTAACAACTTCTTCACACGTATAAAGGTCATACATGCATAGTGGAACTCTGATCCTTTGCAATAAGCCTGCCACATACCATTACACAAGTAGTTTTTCTTCAATTACATAGGGGATTTGACTTAAAAGACCTTTAAATCTTTTATCGTATCCATAGACAATATTATCTATATTTTTCTTGATTTGTTTTAGTTTTTTTGTTGCGAGGTGGCTTATATATTGCGCTTTGAAAAATGTGAGGAAGTTTTGCGTTATTTCTACTTTTGTGCATTGTTGATTGTCTATGTAATTCATAAACTAGGTGAGAGCCTTGGCTCGAAGTGCGACATCGAATTATGCCATTTGTTTATCCTCATCAGTTATGTCAGCTGCATCCCTGAATTTTTCACAAACAAACCAATGACATTTGGGAACTTCATTTCCTTTATAGATCGGGATGTGATTGAGGCCCATTGTTATTTTCTTGGATTTTGTCAAGGATAGAAATATTGCAAGAGTTTGTGTTGAATTAGACTGAGAAGTCAAATTGATTTCTTGAGTCGAAGTCTGAATATTTGACTTGACCAGTACAATCTGTTGTTGATCTTCAGTTCGGATGTATTCAATGACTAACTACGCTTTTTCTTTGCTTAGTTTGGGATCATATATTTAACATGATTTTTCTATATACTCGACGAATCATCCTATGAAGGGTTATGTCGATTCGTTTTCATTGTCTATCGATTTAAAATATTCCAAAAGTAGATTGGGAAGGGGTCAAAGTCTGTGAGATATCTTATATGAAGGAGTATATCCTCTGGTCGATTTTTGATGTTTTCTTGTGCTTCAATTATCAACGTGTCTCATATCTAACCAGCATTGTCAGTTCGGGACCACACCCTTGGTGATTATGTATCCACATGAATTCTCTGGTGGAGGAAGTCTACAATATGTGAGCTAGGGCTTCTTACATGAGAAAGTTGAATCACAGGTCTCGAATCATCAATCTCCATATTGACATGGTCAATTTATTGTTGGGCGCCATTGGATATCATACTAAATTTCAAGCTTCCACTCCTCCCAGGAGTCATCGGGGCGCTCTTGAGGGACGTTCCAATGATCTGGCATGTCTATGAAGGTTTTCTATGCAAATTTTGAGTATCCCTATCATTCCTTAATTCTTCTTGCCTCTTTTGTCTCTTGTCTCGCTCCAATTTTTGTATATCCATTGAGGGTTTATGGGTCTACATTCGATGTGCAAACTTCACACTTAATTCAATTATATGATAAAAGAACCACCCAAACATGTACAATAAATCCCCCCTTTTCAAAATAAACAAATGCTCAAAGACCTTATACATCTTGCAAAATTTAAGTATGGTAGGGTTGTCATGGTGTCCTATTGGGTAGATCAATCCCAAATTCAAGGATTGTTTCCCAAGAGGATCCTCTCTAAGTCATGTAAAAGAGAATGAGGTGGATGAGGGTGTGACTTTTGGGCATGGGGTTTCTTGACATACAAGGGATCATATTGTCTTATTTATGGGTGCCTTTGTAGAGGGTGTGCTGTGTCCTCGTTTTCAATGCAACCTTTTTCCACACCCTTTATTTTCCATTAATTGATTAAGGTCCAAAAATTGAGTACTGTATGCAAGGGAAAGTAAAGAGTACCGAAATTCCATTCGAAGCTAGTAACACATTGAGTTCCATGTGAAAGGAAAGTAAAATACACAACACATGCATTCCCTCAACAAGCGAGCCATTTATTAATTACGTGTTTCATTTTACAGGTCCTTGATTTTTGTGGAGAAGCATTTCATTTCTCTTAGGACCTTAGGATGAGCATCTGGAGGATAATTCATTGGATTTTAACTTTTTCCAGCTACAAGCCTCTAGGCCTTTATTCCTTTCTTCTCATGAAATGAGGTACAAGCCCTTCTTGGGTCAATATACCCGAAGACCCAAAAGATGAGGAAACAAAAGGGAAGAAGTGTGGAAAGTGGTAAGTATGCATAGGAATGGTATGATGACCCTTCAAGGATACCCCCTAGCAGCAACCCTTTTCTCGAGGGTGACCCACTTACTAGGACAATGTGTCAACTATCGAGGTGAAATGAGGCAAAAGGCATAATTTCGAAGAAAACACCTTTCAAAATCAAGAAAGGACTCTTTGCAACATGTTCAAATGATTTAGTTATTAAAATGACACTTACCATGACACCATACTTGTTACCTCATAGAGCAAGACTTGCTATCCTATGTGGGTCAAGATGGTGTGGTGGACATTGCTGCTATCAATCCATGGTGATGTGTGGTAAGAAGAGGGGATCTGTCTTCTCATCTGGATCTTGACACCCCATGTCTGCAACTGGTGGGCCTTGAGACATCATCTCCTTAGTTATCCATAGAAATGGGGGGTAACATGGTGCATTAAAAAAATCACACCAAAACTAGAAATTCATATAGAGCCACAAAATTGAAATAATTACATCGTGATAAAGGTCAAAATTGACACATGGATTTCGACATTTAATGGGGATTTTATTAGGCTCAAGAGATAATTATAGAGGGGTGATTTATACACATATTTTGAGTGTTGTTAGTCACCAAAATTCCAAAATTGTAGATGGCCATAGCTCATAGACACCTTCGCTCACCGTGGACATGTTCCTTGACTTCTTTGTCGACCGATCTTCAAGAAAATTGCTCTCTTCAAGCCCTCATTTATTCTACTATCCTCCCAAGTTCTCCTTGCATCTCCCTAGTAGATTGCTTCAATACAACCTTCATTTTTTTTTAATGGGTTGCCTTTGGAAGGCCAACCATCACAATGGTTCATTTCCACTTCCAAATTTGCCAAAAAATATGAAGTAAAGTAAAAAAAACAATGACATATTTATTACAAAGTTTACAAGAGGTAAAAAAACCAAGTGCTTATTACAAAGTTTGGCAAGGATCCAGTTCTGATTAGTACTATTGATTAACTCTTACATAATCAATATTTAATCATACAATACTTTTTTAATTCTCTAGTTGCTAAAGCTTTTAACTTTTAGTTTGATGAAAATG
>JZKD02S0595273.1:183027-198349 GCA_000966675.3 Picea glauca | reverse complement strand
TACATGGTTGAGACAAGTAGTTGATGCGTTGGCACATACATGAGGTGTATAGTTGATGATGTTGGTACATATTGATGAGTCATAGTTTATGTGTATTTGATGCATGATTGGTACAGATTTGGTGCATGGTTGATGCACTCATTGATGGTACAGGTTGAGGTACAAGTTGATGCATGGTTGATGGTACATGTTGATTAGAGGTTGGTTGGCTAGAGGTCAGTGGTACAGGTTGTTACAGTGGTATATCTCACAATGATAGTGTGACAGTGGTTCCATCATTCTAGTTCTACGTCAGGGCGGTTGGACGGGGCAAGTACAAGTGGTTGTAGCCACCTTCTGGTTGTAGCCGAAGAACATGGGGGGGTTTAGCCTCCTTCTAGTTGTAGCTAGAGAATTGGGGAGTTGGAGCTTCCCTCAGGTTTTAGCTTGATAAACTAGGGGGTTGTATCCTCCTTCTGGTTGTAGCCAGAGAATTGGGGAGTTGGAGCTTCCTTCAGGTTGTAGCCTGAGAAACTAGGGGGTTGGAGCTTCCTTCCAGTGGCAGCTGGAAAAAAATGGAAGTTAGTGCTTCCAATGAATGTAATTCTTAAAGACGTATAAGAAAAAAACATTCCGTGGTTTTCTCCCACTTTGGGTTTCCATGTAAAAACATTGGTGTACTGTGTATGATTGCTCATTTGTTCATTCTTTCTTTACTCTACAACTATTGGATGATAATGCTACATTGATATAACACTTGCATTTTGTGGTTAAAAAGGATTATTGCTCTATTACTGATTCACCCCCCCTCTCAGTAATCCAACGACATTGACATCCAGGCTCATCAAAACTTCAACCAATGACTATACAACCTAAAATAGCTGACGAGGGTTCGAAACTGGTGCTAAGTTTCCTCGCAAAGCTATATACATAGTTTTGATATGGTTTGGAAATGTATTGCACATAGAATATTATTCTTTCACATTCAAAGGTATACAACTGAAAATAAGGTTGTAGTAAAGAAATTATCCTTGAGTTGATGCCATAAATTATTATGGCTATATCACCGTTGCTTAAGTATGTTGAGTTTTCTTCTAAAACTCAAACCCTTCCAATAATTGACCCATAATCAACACCATCAAATCGTTGGATTGTAAAACAGAGAAAAATATCAAGAGTGAAGTGTGACTACCAGAGAAAAAAAATGATTAATACTTTAGGGTGGGGATTAAGGTGACAACTTCAACTAGTATTTTTTGGGTATGTCTTGTTAAATTTTATATCGAATATTTGTACTCCAAACTTGTATTTAAAACCTAAACAAACCAAATTATTTCCAAAAATAGAGTGAAAAGCACACAAAATTCATGTATGGAGGACGTAATTGATTTATTTTGGGAAGGTATTAAAGACCCATTTAAGGTGAAGGGAAGAAAAACAAACCCAAAAACCAATATACAAAGAGCCACTTTTAAAATTATCACTGCAAAATAAACAAACATTTGATGAAAGATGAGCTTGAGTTTGCATACCTTCACTAATGCTTCAAATATTTGTAAAAATAGGTGTAAATGGTTATGGAATTGCTCGGGTTTGAGCTCTGTAACCACAATGTTTCCATAGTAGAGAAATTCCGAACATCCTGAATGAACAATGCCAAATCCAAAGAGGGACGTGGGTGAAAAAACCTGCTTAAATGCGAATTGAATGTATGACACGAGCACGTCATTTCCATTCACACATGCACTGTATCCTAATTCCAACTCAACTTCCACTTTCCAAATGCTCGATGAAGAAACCAATCAACATACGAAAGAAATGCCAAACAAGCATAATGCCATACGCTATGCCAGCCAGTGTTAAATGACCATCACTCCAACAAAGGCTTGGGACACGACCAAAACTAAGTCTCATTAATAACATATCAAATCAAACCTGTTGGTAGGTGTTGAGGTTAAAAAATTCATTGTGCAGTTAATAACCATAAATCAAATCTTACCAATATACCATCCATTCATTGTGCAGGCTATTGTTATTAGTGGCGAGTTTACGAGTCAATACCATCCATGAGTCCTCAACATTCCAAACAAATAAGTGAATAATTGACAAGATGTTTTTGGGAGTTAAACCAATATCAAATTTCCCTATCCTCCTCCCATGTTAAGAATTTTGACATGAAATTAGTCACACCACGAGGCCCACCATCCTCAAGTCCCAAGAAATGAGGCATTTTATTACGCAAAATCCTTAACTTAATGATTTATAAGCATGTGAACTATCGTGCATAGGAGTCTTGGTTTGAATTATCCTTATGTAATATTTCATACTACAATATTTTTTGAGTAAAAATTCCTTCCACCATGCATCTATGCTTATGATGATATTCCAAAGAAGCCCAACTCCTAAAGCTCGTCCCATTATTTGCAAATTCCTTAAACTTAGTTCACCCCTTTATTTAGAGAGATTCACCGTGTTTCATGAAACAAAATTAATTTCTCATGAGCAATTTGTTTCCCCACAATAAAAGAATATCTTACCATCTTTACCGTTTCACTAACTATTCTTATTAGGGAAGAAATTAATGAAGCTGAATACATTGGGAGAGCATGCAAAACATGCTTTTGAAGGTCACCTTAGTATGGAGATTCATCAATTGACATCCCTATGTGTTCATTATTATTATTTTTTTAATTTCTAGGATAGGCTCCCACTATTTGAGGGTTATTCTCTTGTTTTCTAAAGGGATTCCCAAATACTAAATTGTTTTCAAATGTTTTCCACATGAAATTCCAAAATATTTGCTATTTTGTGAACAATGGGCTCCTCTAAATTCCAACTAGACAATTTTCATTTTCTTTTTTTTAACAATCTACAAGAGGCTCGAAGAAAAAAATTGTTGGACCTAAAAAATAACACATTCTATGATGCTATTTATCCATATTTCATTCACTTTACCGTGTCATTATCATTCCCTTAATCACTTATATTCCTTTATTTGTTCATTTCTACCTTATATGAGCTTCATGTGTAATACTTACACTAAAGTGGTTGATTTCCCATGTTTTAATGATTACTTAGAGTAGATATTATGGTTTCCTAAATTACTATTTGACCACATGGATTTCATGAAATATGCTATTATTATTTTCTCCAAATTCTCCAAATTATCTTAGATCAAATCCAATATTTGGTGGAGGGGATCCAAATCTTTAGGATCTAAGATTTGTTGGTTGTAGATCCACTTGTTTAGGATATGATCTCATCTTGTTGTAACTCCTTTTAATTTTATGAAGGAGAAGATAAATGTATAAATAGGAGAGGATGTCATTTAGTTGGGGAGATGATTTCAATTCATTAGTGAAGGAATTAGAGAGTTTCATATTGAAGATAATGATTGTAATAAATCTGATGCTAGAATAAAGAGCTTATTGTTGCAGATCAAGAGTTCTCTGTTGTAGTCCTTCTTGGAAGCATATGCCAAGAGAGGAAGGCCCCCCTCTCTCTGGTATACGATTCCCAATTAGCTTTATTTTAGTTGTGTGATTTCTATTTTAGACGTGTGAATTCATTTTAGTTGTGCCATGGAATCATAATGGTAAAATCTATGGGACTAAGGGGAATTTATTTCAATTGTGTGAGTTATTTCAATTCATTCATTCTATTTGGCACACTAAAGTTTAATCACCCAATCATTGACCGATAGACCCAAATGGTGAAATATGTAGGCCATGGAATTTGAATGATAAAATTTGTGGAACTAAGGGTTAAATATTAATGAGTGATTAGGATCATTATTGTGATTGTAGCGTTAAAATTGCTTTACTATGTTTGATTCAGATTGCTTCGCTTGGGTTAGTGGCCTAATATTGCATATATTTTGCTAGTATCTCACAAGCTTACGAGTTGCCTGGTTGATAATTTAATGTAAAGCAATTTAAGCAATTGAATTGCCCGACATTTTTGGCACCGTTTCCGGGGAGATGCAAAGGGATTAGGGATTAGTCATTTGGCTTAGTGTGCTTTATCTCAGTTTAATGCATGGAATGGAAAATTTCTCATACCAACAGACAAACTGGTGACAACAAGGTCCTATTAGTGTGAGGATCTGAATGCATGCTCAACTTTGAAGTTTGTTTAAAAGATTTCATTTTTAGAGTACAAGATTTTGTTTCTTCCAAGTTGTGTGGTTTGCAAGTTTTTGAGAATTCTATATACTAGAGAAATTAGAAGAGCTAGCCAGGAAATTAAGAGAATTAAGAGAGTTCAAGAACTCTTGAAAAAGGAAGGATGTTGTTGCAAGATTTTTTTTCAGATTTTGGTGGAGATGGAAGAAAGATATATAGCCCATCCCTCCGAGCCTCCTTGCGAAATTACAGAAGAAATCAAAGAACTGGGGACTCCATCAGATGAAGAGAAGATATTGGAACCTGAAATTGAAAAATTTATTGCATGTTTAGCTCCTTTGGGCATCCATGATTGTGAATGTCGGATTTTAGAAGACCCAAATAACAAGACAAAAAAAATTGCAAACTGATAGACAAGAACATCAAGGAATGAGGGGTTACATTGAAGAATGGTTCCAATCCATCACCAGGCAAAATAATGATTTCCTTCTTCAAAACTTCTTGGTACCAAATCTAAAAGATGGGCTGGTTCCTCATATCCAGACAACCATAGAGGTATATCTTCCATATCTGGATATGAGTATGTTTTTTATTTTGCTGCGCACATGGTTGCACTGGAGGTTTTCATATACTTGAGAAAAGGCTTGCATTTTTCAAGTAGGTAGGTTAGTGAATAAATAAAACGCTGCATATGCTAGTCTAAGTTAAGTGCAACAATTCTTATGTTTTTGAATAAAGGAATAAAAAATGTCAAAGCCTAGATCTCCTTCATTCAACTTCTTTCATGCTTACGAGCAGCACTATAACAGATTCAGTCAGTGACTCAGATTAGTTTCTTCATCATTATCTACAACATTTTCTTCATCAACATTCGACATTCCTGCTAAAAACTAATCAGAACTTGGTTAGAGGCAAAGGTAATGAAGAAAAGGTAATTTTGCAGTGGTAGAGATCAATCACTGCGAGGACTTCCAGGATATTCTGATCATGATAGCGTTTCCAAAGGTAAAAAGCTTTGATGCAGGTTAAAGATAATTGAATCTTGATGAGAAGGCTACATAATTGTTTTTAGATGCCACACCTCAGTTCATATCTCTGTCACGCATCTACATACCCATGTTCTACGCATATGTTCCTCTTATTCGTATTCATAATACCATTTTCAATCTCTTCATTCTTATTCAATGACCTGTTCAATCCATTTAAATCCCTGTCCATACATTAACATCTCTTCATTTAAATCCCTGTCCATACATTCACATCTCTTCATTTAAATCCCTGTCCATTCAATGACCTGATCAAAGGACAAAAATAAATTTTATGTTAACAATTGAAAGTGTTAACATAAAAATTACTTAAAGGAAAGCATACATCAACGTATGTGACATAATGGCAGTCGTGCATCAGAGTTTGAATTGATAAAATAAGTTGTTGTTGGAAAAACAAAACAGAAAATTTCGCTGCCAAAACAGAGACCTTGATTTTCGGGGTCAATTTTGCACAAATGGAGGAGAATCTCCAAAATCCACCACATGGGTTTTGTGGAGGACGAGGCCATTTGGGGTCATGGAGAATGACTTCCCAAAATCGTGCAAGATCTGGGAGATAAGCAAGGTTCTATCAACTGATATTTTCCAGAATTATCATTTCAGATAGATTTGAAATCTCTGTTATGTTTTGTTTGTTAGATCTGGATCAATCGGATCTTGATTGCGTTGTTTCCGGTCAACACTCCAAAAAATCAAGCATCATGAAATCCTAGAGGATTCTCAAACAAGGGAAGTCATAGAGCATTTATCTCATGAGGAACATTTGTATTTTACAACTCTTCATCAATTTACTACTGCCACTAAACATGAAGAATCCTGAGAACTGAAGATCACGTGAGAACTGGAGATTGGTAATGAGGACATGGGGTGTCTAATGGAACACAGATAAGAAGGTCCGGTGAGCCACTTTTACTTGTGCAACTTCTTTCTCAACACCGTGTGGCTCGACTAGCTCAGAGCTTGGATAGTACGAATCTTCGACAGGCTGCACTTGCCTTGCAAGAACAATGTTATGAGATTGTGATGAATGCTCTTTGATCTTTAAAGAGTGAATCCAACCATAAAAGACTTCATACAGAGTTTGGATCTCCTGTTTGACATACTACAAGGCAGTATTTGTTGGAGAACGCCTTGTTGCAATATTTGTAACTAATAAGTGCTCTTTGTTTCCAGATTGTAGATTCGCCAGTCTCTCGCCTCTGTTTTGAAAGGGAATGCAACATGTTATAACCAGATCCTTCAATATTTTAATGATATCAAATTTAGATATCCTTCTCAGGACGGGACATTGGTGATGACATTGAAGGCACTTTCTCATGTTTGGATGTAGCAGATGGGTTGATAGAATTTATTTGGAGACATTGAATGAAGGGTTTGTAGATAAGTGCTTAGACATGCTTGTTAAGAATTTCCTGCCACCTTCATGAGGATCACCACTATTTATGGACAACAAATAAACTAAGGAAATATGACAATCTAGACCATGTGCATTTGGCAATACAATAAATTGTAGCATTTATGCTTGTTGCTATGCAGAGTCTGGGTGAAGTTGCAGGAAAAACTAGAATCTCTTCCTGTGATGGAGATGGATTTTGTACATTTAGACTATGAATGTACACATAAACATGAGCACGGGAAGTGATACTCCTAACTTTGTACTTTAGTGTAATATTTTATACTAAGAACTTCATAATCTGCTTTTCATGTCTCCTTTTTGGCAGGAAAGGTGGGCATATATGGGGCTGAATCTTTAAGTCCAACCCTCAGTCATGACTAATTTTCTTATACCCTAATGTGCCTACTCACCCAAATCTCAATACAAGGCCCAAGCTTTCGATTTTCCCTTCTCCAAATGCTGGAGTCCTGTGGAAAACAAGGAAAAATACTCACCCTCAACAATTGCATCTTTAAGGATCGTTGAAGAGAAAATGGATGCTTTATTATCATTTTCTCAACATTCAGATCTACTCCCAGATCTTGTGGTTGGACTTCACAAAGCTCTACAACGTTATATTTCCCAAACTAAATCTGAATGTGGATCGAAGAACAACTATCTAGATGGATTTGTTTTGAGAAATCAAAAGTTTCTCTTGCACCCATTGGTAGTGTCCTTGAAGACAAGTTTAAGCTGGCAATAAGAAGATCAAATCTACTACATACAAGGTGATTTTCCATGATGTGAGTATCGTGCTTTGGAAATATGGTTTATATTTTGTACTCTTGAAATATTGTGCCTCTTGAAGTAAAGGAAGGAAGTTTAGTGTTGACTCATGATGACCTTGTACACCAAAGTTTTGAGAATCAATCATCTAAATATTGACAAGCCTATAAGCATTCATGCTATTGATAATGATAGATGCATGTGGGAAAAATATATGTTGCCACAAAACTTGTTGCAAACCATCTCCACAAATATTCATTCACCTACTACACATGCATGAGGACATGTGACATCTTAAGTGTGGGGGAGGGGTGGAGATTTGATTCACGATGTTCTTGAAAATCATTTTTCTTCTTTCTTTCAAAAATTACAATGATTTTCTGCAGCTACAGAAAGGAAGTTACAACCATATTTTTATTCTTAGAGGCACTTTTTAAACAACAATTGTAAGCATATGAGGATGAAATAAATATTCTGAGACATGGGTTTTGTGCCCTATACAAAAGATTGAGTAAGATATGGACATAATTTGAAAAAATGCATGATAATGGATACACCAACATGATTTAAAACCGATTTTATAAAAAAAAATTAGAATTTTTTTGTAAAAGCTACAACTAGCTTTTTGTAGCTATTTTGAAGTTTTGAATGGTTGCACACATCCCGAGACCAAATCACCACTTGGATATGATTTAAAATCAATATGTGATGCTCATCCACCTATGAACCATGATGATTTCAAGCATGTTTAAAAGCATTTATGTACAAACAGTTCAATAATAGTCAGCATATTCAAATTCACCTTCAACATCAACATCAATTATCTTCCTCATCAACAATACTCATCGGTATCATCAACACCATCATCAAACTTATCCAACAATAGGTCATCATTTTTAGAGCTTACTCCATCCAACATCTTCATTTTCACATCATGCAACCAGATTACAACTGTTGGAGCCATAAGTCACTCCTGGATTGCTTGCAAGAGCAGAGCCCGACGCCCATCAGTTTAATGTCACGATTTGTTTTAAAGAGGTGATCAAATGGAGGAAAACTCAAGGGGATATCACTCTAACTCGGGGACTGAGTCTGGTACATATGGTGACAAATGAGGTCTTGATCCAACTTCAGCCAGTGGGTTGATAAAAGGGTGAGTAGGTGGAAGACTTAGTGAAGAAAATGAACAAACAGCTTTAGGAAACAGACTTACGGCTGTTCGCAGAAGAAAGACACTGAAGGCAAGATCCGCTTGGTTCAGGGTCTCAAGAAACTGAGGAGGACTCGACTGGATCCTCCAATTCCAAGTCACTCAGCGCTGGGAAAACCATGAGAACTGTCTAGAAACATCATAACTGCTACAGTGATCCTACCAACATCATCCTATAACAGCTATGGCTCGACTGGATCCTCCAATTCCGAGCGATTCTAACAAAGTGGAACAAAGACGTAAAAGAAACTGGCATTCATTAGGCAAGAAGTCTCAAAAGTGGATACATAACCAGAGTATCAGTGCTTCGTTAAAGATTTACAACCGGGAGCTCAGCTCAACCATCGATAGATACAAAAATGGCGAAAACGCCTACATATACTCAAACTAACAACAACAACAAAATCGAGACGTAGCATTGAAAGCTTTGCGTCTGCATGGCTTTTGACAACACGGAGCTGCAATCTTTGAATGGCCGTGCAACTTATTGCAGACGCAATCGATCTTCTGACAGTTTCTTCGGCAACTCGACTTGCCTTTAATTCATTGCAGAAACTACCCATTATGGCGGAGACGATGCCTAACCACCATCAACCACTTCAATAACTGCTTCTTGGTATCGAGGACTATCTGGCCAACTCAACACCTTGGGATAAGAAAGGCTTCTCGTGCTGCCACCTAGGATAACTGAAAGGCTTTGTAGAGAGGCATGGTGGCCAACGCGGGAAACAGGGCACACGGCAAAAAGGGGGGGGTGATGGTGTCAGATTATGAGGACGTGGAAGAGGAGTGGCGAGGTGTGAGGAGGGTGACAGAGGATGGTTCATGGTGAAAGACCTCGGGAGGAAAGAGGGAAGGCGAGAGATAACGAACTCGCATTTTGGTGAGGGGTCGACGCGAGGTGTCAAAAGAAATTTTCGCATCATCAACGATCTTCCGCCTTCAGCATCCTCTGCCTCAACATTTCGCCTTTGTGCTTTGGCGATGTGAGTCTCTCCTTCCTATTT
The DNA here is from genome assembly GCA_000966675.3 of Picea glauca. NCBI lineage: Eukaryota > Viridiplantae > Streptophyta > Pinopsida > Pinales > Pinaceae > Picea > Picea glauca. The sequence continues at coordinate 188,819 of JZKD02S0595273.1, read as the reverse complement.
CTTTTTGTCTGGACATTCATAAGACTTGTGTCTGACCTTTCCGCATGTGAAACATTTTATCACTCCACTTCTTCCTCTTCCTCTACTTCTAGTACGAGGAAAAATGTTGTTACCATCATACTCTCCTCTCTGATCAACATACTGTCTTCTCTGTCCATCATATTGCCCTTTCTGTGAGCTTCCACCTCTCTCAATCTGAGGTTTCTTCCATTCTTCCTTAGGCTTCTGATTTCTTTCTTGGGCAACTGATTTTCCCCTGGCTTGACTTCTACCTCGGCCTCTTTGACCTTGTTTTCGGCTCAGCTTCTCTTTCGCCTTTAGAGCCATTTGATAAGCATCTTCCACCATTCGAATGGTCATCATGCTCATCTCATCCTGAATTTCGTATCTCAGGCCATTCATATACCTGACAACCTTTTCATCATTACTTTCACGATGACCTGCTTTGATGTTCAGCTTGTAGAACTCTTCAGTGTACTCTTTTACTGTCATCAACTTCTGTCTCAAGTTCTACATCCTTCGAAACAGAGTAATTTGGTAATCTCTGGGAATGAATTTCGCTTTCATCTTTGCAATCATCCTATCCCAACTCTTGATTTTCTGTTTACCTTGGCAGCGTCTGTCAGCTTGTAGTTCATCCCACCACAATGCTACATGTCCTTTAAGTCTCGTGACAACATGTTTGACCTTCTTGTCTTCTTCGACATATTCATAGTCAAAATATGTGTCCAGAGCTCTAATCCAGTCTAGAAGCTCTTCAGCATCCAAGTTTCCCTCATAAACTGGAATGTCCATTTTGGCTCTTGCACTCATTCTTGCAACAACTCTAATCAAGCATTCATTTGCTGCATCTTCTGCTGCAATTTCTTCTTCTTCATGTCCAACGTCATCTTCGCTTTCAGACTCACTGACATATCTAATATCAGCTCTGCGCCTTTGGTTTATTTCCACATCCACGAGTCTGGCGTGAATGTCTTGCCGATCTCTTTCCACTTCTGGATTCTGCACCTGCCTGCCCCTTCCTTCTCGCATTTCCCTATCCTCTGGCAGATTGGGTGTTTGTCTGTCCCTTCTCCTCGACGACATGGCTGAAATTCCTTCTCGCTTTTCCTGCCTGAAATATACAAACAAGAATCAGGCTCTGATACCCGATGACGTAGCCCTCCCAACCTGCAGGTCGGAAGTCCACGCTCATAGGATCATTCTTCTTCCACTGGCCCGAAGAGCTCTCAGAAATTGGCTCTTCTATTTCCCTTTCGGGAAAATCTACACCCACAGCAAAACCTCGTGGAGTCTCCCTTTGCACTTCGGGAGATCAGACTTCGTGACTTCTCAACTTCTCTTCCCAAATCTTCAACTCTCCACCTTCCGAGACCCAAAATTCCGATGTGCCTAAGCGCTTGTCACAACTCACCACTCGCGAGTTCATGAGTCAAAGCTCCCAAATCTTGCTTCCAAATCTTGCGATACCTGAAATTTTGATACGGGTACGCTCCTTCTCTTGTTAGCGCCCTCTGCGCGTGACCACCCGCTAGGCCTAACGCTAGCACTTTTCGCTTCTCGCACCTTCGCGATTTTGAGTGGAAAATCTTGGTACCTTCTTTTACGAACCCCCGAGACACGAGAGGTCAACAGGGTGTTGACTTCTTCCAAAAGATGACACGCGTCCACCAGTCTCTTCCACGTCACGATTCTACCACGTCTTCCTCGTGCTATCTTCGCACTTCACGATTTCGCTCCTCAAGCGATGCCTCCTTGGTATCCCTGACACCCGGAGTGCCGAGATCCCGAACTCATCAACAACCTTATCGCAACTCATGACCTCGGGACTTTTGGAACATAAGTCTCAACCTCCTGTCCTCCGAAATGCCGAAATGCCGAATCTCGATACACATCACTGATAGCTGGCCCCACACAGACGTTTCTTCGCCCCTTCAGGACTTCACCTTTCGCAACCTAGAGCACCCAACCTTTGGGCGCTCAACTCGTGAACCTCCGAATTTGCAAGATCTCTAGATCTTTACCACCTGTCATTCCCAAATGGACGACTTTGATCCAATCGCCACTTCGCTACTTCGCCTTTCGCGACTCCACGAATATTGATACAAACCTTCGACCTTTCAACTCATGAAACCCCGAAACACCAAAACACCGAAATACTTGGACTCTGGCACGTGTCCAAGTACTGGGCCCCACTATGAAACTTCTCGCCTTGTTGAGGTTTCGAACTTCGCAATTTCGCGAATCCAAACGTCGAAACTTCGGTCCTTCCACCCATGAAACCCTGAAATGGAATTTCGCGAGTAAATCCAATGGTCCTCGTTGGTGTGAATCTACGAACCTCTCTCTCCTGAGCTTATGCTTGCAGAAAATGACCACCGTAACCTCCTTGCTCCTCTGTGAGATCTGATGGCTCGCGAGACTTCGCGAATTCTCCACGAAGAATTTCGACTGTCCTTTCTCGCTTCTGAGAATTTTCGCAAATTTGACAAAGTGTTTCACCACAGAACTTTAACCGCCTTCAACAAAAACTTGTGACACCTCCTTTCGACGCCTCAAGGTATCAACCTTCTGTGCCTTTCTTCGACGACTGTGAAGACTCTATATCTCCTAAGCTTTCTCCAACTCAGAGTCTTAAAGAAGACTCCTGCATGCACTCCTTGCGGAAAATCCTTCAATTACTTCAAAGAATTGAAGTCCTTCGACTCTGCGCACTCCTTATAGCAGTAGTCCTTCAACAATTTCTCAGGTTCGCAAAATCTGAGACTCTACTCGGCTTGTGCACACCTTGCACGACTCCTGTGCCTAACTGCACTTCTGAGGAAATGAGAACAAAAGCTATCCTATCTTAGCTTTCAGAGACAAACCTCTGAACCCTTTGTCAACGCACTCCTTGCAGACAATTCAACTGCACTCCTTGCAGGAACTCTCACTCAGACAGAAGAACAATTGAAACTCATTTCCCTTACTCTCTCTCTTAGACTTCAAACATAAAGCATGAAATCATATACACAACATATAAAGCAAATGTATAACAGAAAGTAAACATCCATAAGCATAGCATTCAACATGCATACACAGAGAGTATCACAACACCATGAATCTGAGTCAAAGCTCTTTGTATTAATCTAGAACTTCTGTACATGGGTGTTTTCAACTACAACTCTCTGCTCTCTTCTCTTCTCTATGCTCTCTTCTTGACAATAATAATACAACTATAAAATGAGGGTGTCTATATCCCGTTTCCCTCTTGCGCTCTAAACTGTCTATTCTAAGCATTAAATTCTATCTACCTACATTCATTACACATAAAGGCTCCTATCTACTATGGACGAGAGAAGATCACTCAAGGTCCTTTTACAATAATACAAGCATGCCTCCACTTTATGACTTCATTAATATTTCAAAACATTTTCAAAAAATGTGCTTGGTGCTTTTCCAGCTGTCTCTTATCTCCGCGCTGTCTCGCTGCTGGCTATGGTTGCACATCCTTGCGATGCTCCTGCATCACCAGAGCCTTAAACTCTTTAAACTTATCAAATACCTCAGTTTTTTTTCTAGGAAAATAAATCCACGTGTTCCTTGAGAAATCATCTATGAATGAAACATAATACACAGATTTACCTAGGGGTGGAACATGAACAGGTCCAAACACATCACTGTGTATCAAATCTAATATCCCCTTTTCTCTTGTAGCACTAGATGGAAATCTTACTCGATTCTTTTGACCATATATGCAATTTTCACAGAAATCAAAATCCAGAGTGCAATTAGACATACGTTAAACCATACCTTTACCATGTAGTGTTCAAAGGCCCTTTTCTCCAATATGCCCCAGTCTTTGATGCCACAACATGGTCTTCTTTTCAGGGACAATATTGGTCTTGTCTCCTTCATTTCTCTGCTCAGGGACAACAAAAATGTTACACCCATTAGTATAAGTTCTTCCCAACAACTTATACAGAGTTCCACATTGAACTCCCCTCATCAACACCATTTCTCCTCATACCATCTTGCAAGTTCCCTTTCCTAATACAATATCCACTCCTGCATCATCCAACTTGCTTACAGATATTAGGCTCCTGGCTAGTTTTGGAATGTGCATAACCCCATGGAGAGTTCTAATCCTTCCATATTTTAGCATCAACTTAAACCTTCCATATCCCATGATTTTGGCTGGTGAGTCATCTCCTAGGAATACATCACCACCATCGTATTTTTCATATTCACAAAACCACTCCCTGTGAGGAGTCATATGGTATGACGCACTTGAGTCGATCAACCATCCATCACGGTCTGCATGTGTACCTGTAGATTCCAGGTAAACATCACCTCCTTCTTCAGTGGTTTTTTTTGCCTTTGTGGAAGAGGTACTATTAGATCCCTTTGGTTTATCAACCTTCTTAGACTTTCAATCTTTCTTATAATGCCCTGTTTTACCACACTTCCAGCATTTCCTCAAATATTTTCCTGGAGACTTAGATCTACCTGTAGATTTAGATCTCCTCCCCGAAGACTTACCAGGATTCTTGTCTTGGGTACGACCTCTTACAAATAAAGCATATGTGCTATGACCATCCATGATTTTCCACCTCATCTCTTCAGATAACAAGGATGCAACTACATCCTCATACTTCAATGTAGATTGAGTGGTACTACCAATTTCTACAACCAGATTATCCCAAGAGTCTGGCAAAGAACATAACAAAGTAATACACTTATCTTCTTCTGCAATCATAATATTAATAGAGACAAGTTGACGTACCAGAGTATTAAAGGCATTTATATGTTCTGTCACGGAATCTCCATCTTCCATCCTAAGATGATACAACTTCTTTCGAAGAAACAAATTGTTTACTAGGCACTTTGATTGATACAAATTCCCTAACTTATCCCATAGTTCCTTGGCTGTAGATTCTCCTGAGACATTCAAAAACACCGAATCTGCTAGGCAGAGTCAAATAGTACTCCTTTCTCTTCTGTCCAACTTCTCCCAATCTTCCTTCGACATACCTGTAGGTGGTGTACTAGTAGGTTGTGTACCAGTCAACTATGTGCCAGTAGGCTGTGTACCAGGATCCACAACGATCCATTGTCCTTTGTCTACAAGAAGGTCCTCCATCTTGAGATTCCATAGCTGAAATTTTTTACCATTTAACTTCTCTATCTCGATTCTATAAGAGCTTTCCATTCCTCTTTCTACACTTGAATCTCCACTGCAAAAGCTCCCACTAAACCTAGGTTTATCACAGACCCAAGATAAACTTGATCTATCAAGATCGAGCCAAACCCTCAGCAACAAAGGCGTCCCCCTAAAGACAAAAACGAGATCTGATACCACATGTAAGTTTTAAACCTGTGAAGTAAAGCAATGCATATATATTCTTAAGCAAAACAAAAATTAATCAATGGCTCATACACATAGTACACAAAGATTTATACCGGAAACCCTTTACCAGGAGAAAACCTTTCAACACTTCATTATATTAATCTCACCATTCCCCATACAATATATATACAATGTTTTTAGGTATTTCGTAGATACCAAAACTCTAATCCCTTAATCCAGGATTGATTTAGAAAAATGCTAAAAATAGCAAAATCCGCTAAAATAGAAAAAGCGCCCAAAAATAATTTTGGGACACTGCCTCGAACCCCGTCGGCTCCGGGCTACCGCACGGAGCCAAACACTGCGCGTAACCAGGGGGGGACATACCTTCCCCCCCAGGACCCCCCTAGGAAGCACTCAATGCACACGACACACAAATCACTACTAGGGAGGGATCATCAGA
>JZKD02S0595273.1:140053-163839 GCA_000966675.3 Picea glauca | reverse complement strand
TCCCCGTAGGGGTTTTACCACGTGAAAACATCGGTGTGTTGATCTTTGATCTGGTTATGTGAGTGGTTACTGAAGGTGTTCGTCCTCTGTTGGAATACCTGTGTTGTCGAATAGAGACACCTTGGAAATATCAGTATACATTTTTTCTATTATGTTTAAGAAGGAAATCCTTGAGGGATATTTAGTAGACAAATCAAATTACTTGTGTTTAAAATATCATCTTATGGGGATTTATAATTTCAGATATATATCCTGTGGAAGATCGGGTTCCTGAATCATCCTGAATTCAGTTATCACATAATTTTTGATATAATTTTTTTTATGTGATGCTTTAGACCGTGAAACTTGGAGTATATTCAAAGGAATTATCAAGGTAACTGTGGTAACAATTTCATCTTCTATTTCATCCTAATTTTGGAGATACACCCTGTGTAAGATAGGGTAGCTGACTAGTCCTATTAACTAGTCTCAAACAAGTGTTCATAGTAAAACAATGATATATTCTTTAGTGAATATCCAAATTAATTGATATCGATTGCATTGGATAGTGTAAAATCTGTATTATTTCTGGTGCAAGTTTCAGAATATGATATCATATATTGTGTGTGTGGCATGCTTTACAAGTACACTCTCCCGAAAAGGCCAAAAATCAACAAGACATGGGGAAGTCACCATAAATTCCACTTGGCACATCCAATTTTGATCAGACATGTAGCATTGAAGAGAGGATATATAAGGGAACTACAGAACAAAATTTCAAACCTAGAAGGGATGAAATTGTAAAGATACAATAGAAGAAAGGTCAGCTAGCAGAGCAACCTCCAAATCATGGTTTAAAAGGTGCATTTTTGTTTTGGAAATTTGCATATCTTTTGACTAGAATATCCATTTGGGGTGATTAAAAAATTAGAATAAAGTGGGATAAAAGGAGTATCACATACATTTGAGATAAACTTATGGTTTGTTTTAGGTACAAACATGTTCCAACGTCTCTAAATGTAGGAGTTGTCGTTATTGGTCAACGCTAGAACCCAAGGACTGTGTGGTTCTTCCATGTACCTAGAGTATATCGGAAGGCCCCTTTCGAATGGTTTCACATTAGACAACATTAATGTGGATTTGAGCTCCCAAATACCTAGTTTATATTGAGATATCCCTTAGAATCCTGAGACTTACTGAGTAAACATTTTTCTCGTCTTGTTTCTATAGTACACCAAGAACAACACTTAGGGTGATCACTCTCTAGTACCTGGGTAGTTGGATAGTACGACTAAGGGAATGACCAAGCATCCTTAGTTAGTTCTCTGAGAGATTGGGATGAATACTATTGTTGGACCCTGCATGAATATCAAAGAGCTATAGCACCTGACACTCCCTTGTCTGTGAGGACCTCTACCTAAGCCAATTAGGAATTCCTACCTTGCAGTGATACTTAGAAAACATGCCACCAAAAAAGGGAACTTCTACACCAAATAAGCCTTCAAACATCCCTACTTGGACTCTTGATGAAGGTGGATAAATGCGAAGGGACATAAAATGATTTATAAAAGAAGGCAGTAAAAAAAGATGAGCTACAAGGGATGATGGATTTAATTGAAGCTAAGATGGAAGCGATAATTGATACTAAGATGGATGGTTTAAAATGGGAGATAATGGAAGGATTGAAGAAGTTACTAATAGAGAGGCCACCTAAAAGTGATAATGTATCTCATGAAATTCACGATGAGGAAAAAAATAAGATGAATCAAGATTGGAGAAACTCCAACTTTGGGTTGAAGACCAACCACTTTCCTAAGATCGATATGAGGAAGTTTGATATAAAGGATCCAATCACATGGATACTCCATATGGAGCATTTATTTGATCTACATGATGTGCCACACACACAAAAGGTACAAATTGCGTCTTTATATTTAGAACCCAATCAATTTGTGTGGTATCGATGGCTTTGTTCTACAAACCACTTGTCACTTGGACAATTTTCACAGGAGAAATGATAGCACACTATGATGAAACAAGGAGCAATACCTTCTTCAACCAATTGATAAATATCAAGAAAATGGGTTTAGTTGCAGATCACATTAAGAACTTCCAAAGATTGAATATAAAGGTAGCAAATATTCTAGATTAGCACCTAATTGATGCATTCAGAGGAACTTTAAAGGATAACATTCAACATGAGCTTCACCTTTGGGAACCCAAATCATTGGAGAACGTGTTAAGGGTGGTGAGAAATGTTGAAAGTAAAAATATGTCTATGTCTACTAGAAGGACCAATCCTAACATCTATCGAGAGAATATTGTTCCTTCTTATAAACCACCTCAACCTACAAGGTTGACACCTCAACAATTGGAGGAAAGAAAAACAAAATGTTTATCCTTTAATTGTGACAACAAGTACAATAAGGGACATAATTGTGGTGAGAAGAAATTATTCTACATAGATTGTGAAGAGGAAGAAGAACAAGAGCAAGAACAAAAACCATCTCAAGATGAAAATGTAGAAGATATTTCTTTTGAAGGGTTGACTCCCACCATATCATGTAATGCATTGGATAGAATTAGCACTCCTCAAACTCTCAAGATCGAATGATATATCAAAAATAAAAGGGTAATAGTCCTAATTGATTCTAGTAGTACTCATAATTTCATTCACTATAAATTAGCCAAAGCTCTCTATTGATTTATATATCCAGCGCCAGAGTTTCAAGTAATGATTGCAAATGGAGGAACTATCAATTTCTCAGGAAAATGCCATAAGATCAAGCTTACCATGGGGGAATATGTAATGAATAGTCCAATGATTTATATACCCATGGGTGGTGCTGATGTCGTACAATGAGTCCAATGGTTACAATCATTGGGAACAATGGCTTTTGATTTTTAATAAATTTTCATGAATTTTTCATTGGACGGAAAGGAGATTGAGTTAAGGGGTATCACCGGGAAACCAAGTAAGGTGATAAGCTCTAATGGTATGACAACATTATTAAAAAAGGGGCATCATGGTATAATTGTACAACTATGCTCACTAGATGTTAAAACATCTAAGCCATATATTCCTCTAGATATGCAAGGGATAATTGATAAGCATTCCAAAGTATTTGAAGATATTCCTAGAGGTATTCCACCCACTCGCAATCATGATCATGCTACTCACCTAATTCATGGGAGTGTTCCTCCTAACATTAGGCCTTATAGATACCCTTATTCCCAGAAGAGTGAAATTGAGTGTATGGTTGAAGAAATGTTAGAGGCTGACATTATTAGACCTAGCCAAAGTTCTTACTCTACACCGGTGGTAATGGTACTCAAGAAAGACGTCTCATGGCGTATGTGTACAGATTATAGAGAGCTCAACAAGATCACCATTAAAGATATGTTTCCCATTCCCGTCATTGATGAATTGTTAGATGAACTACATGGACCAATCTACTTCACAAAGTTGGATCTCCATTCAGGGTATCATAATATTAGAATGAAGGAAGCAAATATCCCCAAAAAACATTCCGAAATCAGGAAGGCCATTATGAATTTTTGGTCATGACTTTTGGCCTTACAAATGCACCTTCCACATTCCAAGGGTTGATGAATTATATTTTCAATCCCTTCCTTTGAAAATTTGTGTTAGTATTTTTTGATGATATACTAATCTATAGCAAGTCTTGGGAGGATCATGTTCGACATGTTGGCATGGTGCTACAACTACTAAAGGAGAAACAACTATAGACAAACCATACAAATGTTTCTTTGGGGTGAAGGAGGTAGAGTATTTGGGTCATATTGTATCTCATGAAGGTGTTAAGGTAGACCCTAACAAGATTAATGCCACGATGGAATTGACGATTCCCAAAACATTGAATAATATTAGAGGAGTTTTGGGTTTGAAGGGTTACTACCGCAAGTTTGTTTGGAACTATGGAAGAATAGAAGCACCTTTAACGACATTTACTAAAAAGGATGCATTTTCATGGACTCCAGAGACAACTCAAGATTTTGAACAACTTAAAGAGGTGATGTGCAAAGCTCCTGTCTTGACCACAATAGACTTCACAAAAACCTTTATTGTGGAATGTGATGCCTCAAGAAATGGCAGTGTTGTTCTAATGCAAGAAGGAAGGCCCCTTGTTTTTGTAAGTCAACCACTGAAGGGAAAGGACTTACACAAAACCATTTATGAGAAGGAAATGATGGAAATACTACATGCATTGAAGCAATGATTCCCTTACCTAATAGGTAGGCACTTCAAGGTAAAAAAATATCATGATAGTCTTAAATACTTCTTGGAGCAAAGAATATATTCAAAAGAAAAACAAAAATGGGTGACCAAGATGTTGGATTATGATTTTGAAATCATCTACAAAAAAGGGAAGCATAATGTTGTGGTAGATGCACTCTCAAGAAAGGATGAATATGTTGAGACCTTTCTCTGTGCTATCTCGAGTATCCAACTTGATTGGATAACAAAAGCAAGGGATGAATGGAAGAATGACGAAAAAGTGTGGACTCTCATTCAAAGGTTGCAACAATATTCCAGTGCATCAAATACATTTACATGGAAAAATGATTCACTATGGTACAAAGATTGATTATATTTATGTAAGAACTCCCAAATCAAACAAGAGGTACTTTTGGAATTTCACACATCTCTGGTAGGAGGGCACTCAGGATTTTTGAAAACCTATCACAGGGTCAAGAAGGATTTTTTTGGGATGGCCTTAAAACTGATGTTCAAATGTTTGTGGTAGAATGTTTGGTTTTCCAACAAAGTCATGTGGAAACAATTAAGACCCTAGGTATTTTACAACCATTATCCATCCCAATTCAGTGCTGGTAGGAGGTTTCCATGGATTTAATCACAAGGTTACCTAAGCCTAAAGGAAAGAGTGTCATCATGATGATTATTGATAGACTGACCAAGTACATACACTTTTGTGCACTCTCTCATTCTTTGAAAGCCAGTACAGTTTCCACATTCATGGAGACAGTTCAAAAGATACATGGAATCCCAAAGATTATTATAAGTGACAGAGATCCCATCTTCATTGGACATTTTTGGACATAATTATTTTATTGTTTGGATACTCAATTAGCTCATAGCTCATCTTATCATCCTCAATCTGATGGACAAACTGAGATAGTGAACACATGTCTGGAAGGATACCTTCATTTCTTTGTCTCTGATAAACAAACATAATGGTTCAAGTGGTTACCCTTGGCAGATTGGTGGTATAACACTTCCTTTCATAGTACAACAAAAATGGCACCATTCATGGCACTCTATGGATATCACCCACCATCCATCACTTATTCTATAAAATAAAAATATAAGGTTCAAGCAGTGGAAGATCACATCGAGCATCAACAACAAGTTCTCCAACTTTTAAAGGACAACTTAACTATGGCACCGAATCACATGAAATAACAAGCATATCAACATCGTAGTGAAAGAAGTTTTGAAGTAGGGGATTGGGTATTTTTAAGACTACAACCATACAAACAAATTTCCCTCAAGAAAGCTAATAAGGATAATAAATTGTCACCAAAGTACTATGGCCCTTATAAGGGGTTGTAAAATATTGGTACTATGTCATACAAATTGGAGCTTCTTGCATATTTGCGAGTACACCCAATTTTCCATGTTTCATCCTTAAAGAAGGTTATAGGTGACAAGATCCTAGTTCAAACTATATTGCTAGAACTTGAAGAGGAAGGAAAAATCATATTGTATCCTGAACCTATCATTGACACAAGAATTTTCTAGTTGAGGAATAGATCCATTTTAGAGTATCTCATTAAGTGGAAGAAAATACCTGCCAAAGATTCTACTTGGGAAGATGAGTCTTTTATACAGAAGCATCCATAATTACTCAAGAGTTGCAGACAACACTTATCTGAAGGAGAGGGGCATGTTAAGCCCTAAATAGTGGCACATTACCCCTTAATTGGGCCATATTACATTAGTATTGTTATTTTATTTATGTCGTCTTGGGTCCATTAGTTGTAATTGTACCTCCTAGTCTCCTATATATAAAAATTAGACCTTTTCATTTGGAATCATATGATGTATAATGAGGTTTCCCCCTCGAAGAGACTTATTATCTGAATTTCTCTCTTTGTTAAGGTGTTGAGTACTTATTCTAAGGTTTTTATGCTATTTTATAGTTGGTTCTTAACAAGTTCTCCAGTGTTGCAATGCTCTGTGGTTCCTTCTCTTTTCCTACTTCAAACTGTGGTTCCATGATATTTCCTTTCACGATATCTAGGAATTTATTCTTGGCAAGGATGAGGTCAATCCTTGTCTTCCATGCTCTAAAGTCATGGCTGTGTTGAATTTGACTTTGACTTCGTCAACCTTTGACTTTGACCAAAACCTCAAACTTGACGTCTTGTCTTGATGAGAGTACCATGAGGTGCGCTTGGCTAGGGCTCACTAGTCTATCCAAGAATTAGGTCAATCACTTCACTTAAGGTGCCTCAACACGAGGGTTGGGGTTTCGTTGCTGCAATAAAACTATGACTGCAACTACAACTGAGCAAATTGTCCCAATCTACCTTCTAGTGGTTAGACTATTCGAAGATAGTGTGGGCCCATAACCTGTTAAAATAATAGGTGTGCTCATTTAACCATAGAAAATATCACTATATTGTCACCCAACCATAGGAACAAAGTCCACCCCCGAGCACCTTAACCTTGATAGAAAGAATAATTTTGGAAGCAATCACTAGAACCAATAGCTAACCAAGGTAGCGTACCTCTCTCCAAAGCTACCGTACCAAATAGAAAGTCCAAACCATAACCAAAGACCAAGTCACTACTTCAACAGCTGCAACTCTCCTCCAATTATGCACACCAATAGTCCTTATGAGGTCGTGAGAGTGAGTGTGTACAAATGAGCTCAAGTGCCCTCTATTTATATTCCTCCAAGTCACTTAACTGGGTCGACATCTTCTCTTGGAGGCTAATAACTTAATATAAACTATTCTCTTGATATGACTTGTCTTCTAGGGTTATTAACCATCTATTAAGGGTTTCTCTTTCTTCTCGGAATATTATAGTCTCGTCAAAGGTTACAAATAGAGGTTAATACCTCCCACAACTACCGTAACATCAACATGTGTTACATGGTTAAAAGCTTCTAAGAGGGAAACAATGCATAACCTCAACCAACATGGTCATTTGAGGCAATGTATTAATGCAAGAGAAAAAACATTGTACATAAGAGTTTCTCACAATCGGTATTCAACAAATGACCCTCCATGCTATTTAAATAGAGATCATGGACCAATCCAATGCCAAGCCATGAATTAATATAGTCGTTAGTATCAAGGAGAATACAAGATGTCATATCACTTTATGTCTAGAACATATTGTGACCGTTGGACTACGTAGCTACAAATGCATACTAAAGGAACACACTTTTACATAAAGAAACATTAGACTAAGTTGATCTTAACTAACTCCTAAGTGTCTAAGTATCGTAACAATGCAGTGCATATGGGTTGCAAATTAAATTCACAAAGTGAGAGAACTCACAACAAACCACAAATTTTTCAATATCACAAAAGTTTACAACAAAGAACTTCAATAGAAATCTCTGCAAATTTATTGAATCAATGGCGAATGCTATTAGGCCTCATGATAGAGCCTACACACAAGGCTCTAGATTATACAACAACAAACACTACAAAAACCCAAATCAAAAGAGAGTTAAATGCTCTTTGTTACTTCACAAAATTCATATTTATGATTGTTCTCTTTGGATTTTGGACTTTCAACTACCCTAACTATTCAAATTCAAAAATAAAACCCTTCATATTCCTAGGGGTTACAAATCACGAAGGATGTCGAATTTTCATTAATTTCTCAAAATTTCAACTTTGATGTTAAAATTAAGGTAAAAATATGCATTAGAGGGCTTAGAAAAATGCACTCCAAAATTTGAACATGTGTCCTTTTGAAAAATTGAGATTTACAATATGTAATTTTTTTCGTTGTCGAAAAAAAGTATATGTCAAAATTTTCAAATTCACCCCTATTTTCCCATATCGAATATATCCAGTCAACAACTTTTGTATTTTTCATTGGAATTTGATAAAAAATACACTGCTTCACTAAAATTCAAACCCAATGTTCATTGTTTTGGCTAGATTGAGTGAATCAAATTGGAGAATGTGCATTTTTTCATTCCCCACTTTCTACAATTCCACTCAATTTGAGCCTTAAAATGGTTGCTATGCAGAAAAACTCAATTCCCCCCCCTCTTTACATAATGTGCAAAAAGTTTGTGCATCCTTACGAAAATACACCCAAATCTCCTGCATGCATGATATAAGGAAAATTTCTACATTGGTCAATAATTTGATGTTGACACAAAATCCATGTCTTGGATTTCCTCAATTAATCTCCAAATGCACATAGTTTGCCTTCAAAACTACCCTCTAACAATGTGTTGATCACTTTTCCAGTCATCAAAGTTTGAGTTTCTTTATATCATTTTTCCTTTTTGTATATCCTATACTTAGCCAAATTTTCATTTCTTTCCTCTTGCGGTTTGCATTGAACTTTCCTATAGTCACCATAATATCTCAAACCCACAAACCCACAAGTCCCAAACATCACACTTAACCATTTTTCTATTTTAATTTTTCCATAGTCATTTTTCTATTTGCGGGAATAATATTGTGGGGGTGAATGATATTCCAAAAGACCCCAACCCCGCAACCTCGCATTCCGCTCACTCCAAAATGACCCGCAACATACATTTAATTCTTTATTTACTTAGTATATTTTCAAGTTGTGGATGCAAAAATCCCCTACATCTGCCCTTCCATATCCCATAATCTTGCAATCCCGCAATTCCACAATTATGATTTCACACTTCTCGTCACTTATTTCACACCTTCATACTTAAACTTTTTCTATACATCCTAGCCCATAATCCCATTTCTCAAGAATATTTATGATCATACTACCAGATCAGATAGCCCATGAAGTGAATTAAAAATGATTTTAATGACACAAATCTCATAATTTCCCCGCCTTAAAGCCAAATCAAATAATGTGATTAAAACGCAAAGCCTCATTAAATAAAGTACATGGAAGAGTTTAGTAATCAAAATCCTCATTGTAAATTCTTATTACAACATAAGCACCACCTTTTTCATTCTAATCATCCTTTACCAAATATTCCCAATAAAATAAAAGAGCTATATTGTGGTGAAATTGTGAATACATTAGGACGTGAAGACCATGCTTTTCAATGGTACGAGGAAATTAAATTCTATACAATGCTCCCTCTTAAAGAAAATAATTCAAACAAGGTATGGACTTTTGGAATAACATTGGTAGGTTGTATGCCTGAAGTATCAGAATTCAAGGAGCTCATTCTTTGGTGTGTTGATAATTTCAATGGTCAAAAGAGGATTATTGAGTTACATGAGAAGACTCCTATTTCTCTGGTGACCTCAATGTTTAGAAGGATGCTCAGGCTCCCTGAGCCTACTAAAATATTTAAAATTTCAAAAGTATATGTCTTTCTAAAGGTCAACCATGAAGGGACATAAATCTTGGACAATCTCCTTTTGAAGCCATCATAATATTATGTAAATTCCACCCATATAGAGGTATATTCTTTGAAATACCCTTATAAAAAGTTTGTCTAGTTATTTTCGAGAATTATTGGGCAGGAATCTAAGACTACTATCCCAAGATATGTATTGTATGTTTTGCACCTCTCTGTCCATGGGACCGTTTTATTTGACTGGGCTCAAATTATTTTGAGTGAAGTCTCTTTTCAACTTGTAAATTTCTGAAAAAATAAGAAATTTTTTATGAGTTCATATTTGATTTTTGTGATAGCATACTACCATATCTTCGAATATTTTCCTCACACAAGGAGTGTTGACTTTGGAAAAGACCATGTGCAATTTTGGTATCCTGCATTATTGAAACACAAATCTCCATATAATTTTTATGAAGTTCAGAATGATTTCCTATCTACATTAAAAAACATGGTCTATGGTCCTAATACATCAAGAATATCTATCGAAGTTGCTGCATATTTGGTAGGAAAAAGGGTTTTTGAAACCCTAGATGATTTCGATTTCATAAGATTATACGACTTTGAGGAGAAACCCCCCTTACTCCCTTTTTGTGTGTCAGATAAATTCTTTATTGAAGTTTGTAAACAATATAATTTCTAGGCATACTTCTTTAACGAGAAGAGGAAAAAGTAGTTCATTCCATTGCCTTGGAAAATCAGAAAAATCATTGTTAAAACCATTTCCCATATAGATGAATTTGCTAATAATTTTGATAACTTCAAACTAGGAGAAGTACATAAATTCCTGAGATTTGACCCCAATTATTTTTTTACAACACATATGTTTGCAATTGGTTATCGCTCATCCTTTGTGAAGACTAACCGGTTTAAAGGAGGAGGCAGGGTTAATCAGAACTCCTTGGAATCCATCCCTGGCAAATTTAATGATGATATTGACACCTTGGTTAGCACTGATTGCCAACATAAATAGAAGGGCCAGACCTCAAGAAGTGGCAACCCTAACCCCTGCTCACCTAATGTCTCACAAAGTAATTATTCAACAAAAACCTGAACCTAGGAAAACAATCTTGACCCAAATAATTCCCATTCAGGAAATTATGGTGGTGGAGGAGATGAGAACCCACCAAAATGAAACATTGGGAAAAATCATACTGCCCCTACTGCACTTAAGATGAAAAGATATGTAACTAAAAAGGGAGAAATTCTTGTACCTGAATATGAAGACATGGAAGTAGATGTAGAAGAAGAAGACCCTGATTGGGCCACACATAGATTGTTAGAAAACAAATAAATAACACAAGAGTTATCTTGTCAAGAGCCAATTATTTTTGGAGAGGATTCAGTCACAACACACCATGCTATTTACAATAAGGAATCTAAAAAATTGCTGATTGAAAAAATTAATCTTAAAAATAAAAAGGTTGCTAAGAAATGGATCTTTGAGATTGTTCTACATGGGGTAAAATCCTCAAAGATAATGCAATTTCATGAAGCAACTGGAGAAGCACTCAAGTCCTCAATTGGTGAAGTTTAAATAGAAAACCAAATATTGAAAGAAAGAATAAAAGAAATAGAGAATGCATTACTACCGAAGCCTCTGTTCACCAAGCTGATTTCTACCATCCAACCTCTCAATACTTTGGAAGACATTCCATAATCTAGCTCCAAGATAAGATGTTCTTAAAAAATATTTATGGCCATCCAAAAATAAATTATAGAGAATATCAAAAAGATAATTTTCTTGATATTTGAGATATGGGAACTAGGTACTAGTTCTACTATACTCTCGTCAAGGATTACAAATTTCAAAGAATATCTCCAAACAAACCTAGATAATGATTACAAATTTCACCAGGAAGCAGTTGGCACATTCTCTGCTAAAATATCTAATATCAATGACATGTAAAGGAAAGAACAAACTCTCCAATAACAAAATAGATTAAGGTAGATTAATGATGGATGGTTAAAAATAATTCAATGTTTAAAATAATTACTTGATAAATGTGATAACATAAATGGAAAAAATGGGTGATTTATTCCTACAAGTTATTGACTTGAAAAAAGAGTTGAGGGGCCCACATTTAATAATGGATTCAATTCTACTCACCAAGGATCAATTACAAGCACGTTTGGATGCCTTGAAAGTTGCAAAGTAAAATGAATTCAATGAAATAATTGAATACTCAAAAGAGGAAGTAGAGAAGTGGTTGGTTCATTATTTAAATCAGAACGATGAGGTTGAATACATGTTGCACCAACTCAGTTTTGATATTAGATATGTTTAGAAATAATTGTTCAATGCTAAGATTAAGCACGAGACGACAATTTCTTCCATGTAGGATTATATCAAAGTATGGTTAAAGAAAGAATTGATAAAGATGATTGATCATGATCAACCAAAGTTAGTTACAACTGCCACATAACCTCCATCCAGAAACTCTACAAAAATCACCCTGACAAGAAAATAACAAGAGATCTCTCTTTCCATCATAGTAAGTCAAGTAATCAAATTATTTTCCTTTTCTCAGTTTCTAGTCACCCAGCCTTTCTTGTTTCAGAATCCATGAAAACCAAAGGATGACCCCTAACTATTTTCCTTTTCTATCTTCCAAAGAATCTATCCTTTTTTGTAAAATATGAAATATTGATAGAGGAGTACTACCTATTTAAAAACATAGGGGGATTTATCCTTGTCATGTTATCTTGAATATATTAAACCATATTTTTTTATCAACACACTGTTTTTGACATTTCGAGAAAATACATGGAATCATCACTAAAATTCATACCAAGTACAAGTTGAGGATTGAAATCACATTTTGAAATATGATCTGAGTTCTACATTTAATTATCTATAATCCCTTTTCATCTTGTTCCAATGCATTCCCAGGGGAAAGTAGGCATGTCCAAGTCCTAAAATTTGAACTAGAATTACTTCTAAGTATTCCATACGTATCAATAAATTCAAATGTAGGTAGGATATCTTGTTTAGTGAGGGATGCTCTTGCATCATACTCCCTTGGTTGGAAATTTTTGATCACCCTGCTCAAAAGGTCGGTGAACAAAATTTGTACATTAGTCATCCTCCTTTGCCAATCTATGCTATTAAAATCCACAACATTTACTTCATTCTCTTGACCTCACAGTTCTCTACATCTTCTCCACTCTTTATCCTTTCTTCAATTCTTTTCAACTATGATCCATAGTATATTACTACCCCCTTATCCCCTATAACCCAATGATCCTTACTACCTTAAACTCCTCCCTCTTTGTAATGATCCAAATGCTTAAAATATCAGAATAAACCAGAAGTACACACCATGTAAATCAATGTGAACATGGAGCACAAATCCAAGATATATAAATTACACAATAACTCCTTAAATAATAGGAGAACCTCCTCCAAATAACCAAATACATTCATACATTACAATTCACCTCCCTACAATAATGAATACATGATCTCTCTATATATCTATTCACACCTACACATGAGGCCCCTTTACTATTAGACTGACCCTATTACATATATATTTACATATTACATGTACATTTATCCCAATATATGCCCCCTTTTGGGGTGATATCATAGACATTTAACCCTATATATTCCCCCTTTGGGTCATAACATAGTACCCTCCTTCAAAATGATTTGTCCTCAAAGCTTTGCTATTAAAAGCTTCACATGTGACGAAACCAAGTAATATGATTCTCTTATGTTCCTAATTTCTTCTTTCCATTGATGATGATCCATCCATTCAAAACAAATTGTTTTTGGTCATAATCCTTGGTGGCTAGTTGTTGCATAATTTTATTTCCCTTGATTCCATGTATTGTTATTGAAGCTTCTCCAATTTGTATAAGATGTTGGTCTATGATAATATCTTGTTGAATAATGGTTTTGTGATGCCATATTCCATGAATATTGACAAGTATTCCATCTTCTTCCTTGATAATGCTGATATCGACCTTATTGTCTTCCTTGAAATCTTTCCTGGTAATGAGGGTGTCGATATGGTTTCACATTTGATGATTTTCCTTCACCCTGCACATGCATTTCATCTATATTATTTTCAGACACAATGGAATCCTCTATCCTTGTTGTTTGGTATTTTATTTCTCTAGCCTTGAAGATAATACCATCATATTTGGCATGTACATCCTCTAGATGGATTTCAACTTCTTCAAGTATCTTCTAGTGACCTTCTTGAATCTTGTCTTCTTTCTTCTTTTGAATATGCAGTGCCACCCCATTTATCAAATTCTGATATCCTTCTTCAATTTTGGATTGCATTTATAATTTTACCTCATCCATATTTATGGATTCCTCAACCTTCTTTCAAATTTCCTATTCAAGTCTTTTGGTAGTTTCTTCATCCAAGATCTTTATTTCTTCTTTATTTTGACAATTCTTGTTTTCTTATTTCAATCTCTTAACCTCATCCAATAGTTTTTTATTATGTTTTTGTAATCTACATATTTCTTTTTCAAGTCTTCCCCTGACTCATTTTTTCCCACTTTCCTTTGCTAGTCTTTTCTTGTTTTAATTTTTGAACTTCTTTAATTAGTGCTTCATTAAGGTCTCATATCGTAGAAATCTCATCACACTTCTTCTTTATCTATTCTTTTGCTTCTTTTAACTCCTATTGAATTTTATACATCTCCTCCCTTTTTAAATCCTTGATCCATTTATTTGAGAAGAGTTCTTAAAATTCATCCCATGACATTTTCCATTTATTATCCTTATCAAGACTCATCCACCAATTCCAAGCTTCACCAAAAAAATAATTTATTTCCCTTGAAGGAGTCATATCATATTACTTTTTCTATCCTCAACCATTCCATACGATTGATTTCATCTTTATCTTCAACTCCTATAAATTGAGGTATTTCCATTGATTCTTAAGTGAGGTCTAACCCTAACACTCAACTTACAACCTCAATATATTAAGAACAATTATCTCAAATAGTTATAATACTTTTTCTATCTCAAATAGTTATAATACTTTTTCCAATATAATATTCTACGATTTCTCTTTCCAATGGTTTTTAAATAAGCTCAATTGAACATCCCAATCAAAATTTAAGATAGTTTTAAGTAAACATACTTTTGAAAACCCTAATTTGGAGTCTATACTTCTAGCCGACCTTCCTTTTGATGTAATTCTAAAATTTATGCCCCTCCGAGTCTAAAATTTAGGCCTATAGTACTATGCTATGCATTCTCTGCAATTCCACAAGTCTGACCAAAATTTGATGTTCCAAGTGAATGTTATGGTAACTTTCCCAAACCTTGTTGATATTTGGAATATTCTAGAGAGCGAACTTGTATAAAATTACACACATTCAATATTAGATAAATGATTATGAAATTCATACCAGAAATACTATGACCTACCCTCTTTCAAATGCAACTAGTCTCATAGAATTTGGATCTTCTATGAAGAAGATATGAGTGTTTTACCTTAAAAACATGTTTGAGACTAGTTATAGGACTAGTCAAAAACCCTATCTTCCACAAGGCATATCTCTAAAAGTATAACTGACCAGAACTTGAAATTTTTACCACATGTACCTCTCTATCTCTTCTAAGTAACCTCCAATTTTCTCATTCTGAAGTGGCCCCGAAACAAATTATAGCTAAAATTCTAAGATGACTTGCGTGAGCAAGAAAAACCCTAGAATTGATGCTCTGAAACCAAATGTAATGATCCAAATGGTTAAAATATCAGAATAAACCAGAAGTACACACCATGTACAACAATGTGAGTGTGGATCACAACTCCAAGATAGATAAGTTACACAATAAATCCTTAAAGAATATGATAACCTCCTCCAAATAACCAAATACATTCATACATCACAATTCGCCTCCCTACAATAATGAATACATGATCTCTATATATACCTATTCACGCCTACACATGAGGCCCCTTTGGCCTACCCCATTACATATATATTTACATATTACACGTATAATTATCCCCATATATTCACCCCATTGGGGTCATATCATATACATTTAACGCTATATATTCCCCCTTTGGGTCATAACATTCTCTATGGTGCTTATTGCCTCCCCTCCTCCATTGAATGCATAAGTGTACCCTTCTTCATGTTGTCAACTTTGCTATCGTTAGCCTCTCCTTCTTTTGTGGTTATATTCTTCAATCCCACAACCTTCACTTTCTCTATTGCATTTCCTATAAACATGCCAACACACAAAACATTATGGGAATGATAAACTCCCATTTTCCCCTCCTTCAAAATAGGTTCTACTATAGAACCAATAATATACTCTTCATTTTCTTCAACCCATTGCTTCACATGTTTTCTTTCTTTGATTCCTTCATATATGCCAAGATTGTACTTAACATCACTTTCCAAACCTTTTCCACCTCTTTGTTTTTTTTTTAAATTGTCACTGGGAGATTTTATATTAATAAAAAATTGTAGCAAATCTCACAACAAAATTACATCAAAGTTCTTGTTTTGAGTTTTCAATATATAAACAAAGAAACATTAATTAATACTATCATATAACAAATCCTAGTTAGGTATGTAGGAAATGCTTCACAATATTTCTTAATAGTATAGATTCTACAAAATAAACCTAATATCCTAGTGACTTTATAAAACATAGAACCTAATAGAAAGCATGATGAATGCTTGCTTATTCCATATATGTTTTCATTGGGTCCGAGTCTTGCTTGGTAATTTCCTTTTCTTTAGGTAGCTACTACGTCATTTCTTTTTCCTTCATTCTATCATAGTTGGAATTAACTAACTATACTTGATTTGAATCCCTTGATTGATTCCCCTTACTCAAATTTATGACCATGTACATTCAACCTATAATTTAACAATTTGATGCTTATGTTGTACCAAAGTGCACATGATTGTTGCTACCTAGATGGTCACTTAATTCTCATTATAATGAATTTTTGTTGTTGCTATGAATATTAAATCTCTATTACTATGTATAAATTTCTCATGATTTCTTATAGCTTGCCGAATCTCCCGCACAAAGATAATTTCAAGGATGGAAATTTATCTTAAAATGTAGAAACCTTGGCGTATCTTACTAGTCCTTAATATGCAAACTGTGAAATGTTTGGCAAATTTTTGTAAAAATATTCAAATTTCTAAGGATTTAATATAGTTCTTATAATTTTTTGGTGATTTTTAATGTAAAATAATTTTATCCTATAGAATTTGGGTGAATAATTTTTAGAAAAAATGGATATAAGTGAATCCTTTTTTCGAGAAAAACATGGAAAACTATCCCATGGGTGAAATTAATCCTCCCTCCTACAATTATCGATAATACATCCCTATTCTCCTACAACCCAAACTCCTATTAAAAATTATGATATCTGTATCTTCCCTTGCCCATATTCCTCGATTCACCTTCAAGGCACAAAAGTACAACTTTTGATGCATACGAGAGACATAATTGTCAAGTCTACCACCTCTCAAAATATAAATACACCGAGCTAAAGAGGGCTTAATTAGAACAAATATTTGTGTGCCTCCATGAGTTGATGAGATTTAGAAAACTTCCCATCCAACCCAGAAGAACCTTGTTTTGGTTTAGGTCAAATAATAGAATGATTGTATTGAAATGCACCAAAGAAGAGTTTCTCAAAATTGAGGAAGGATCAAGTGGAATAGACAAGATACCCCTTGAGGTAAGGGATGTAACATCGATTGGAATCACTGATCCAAAGAAAAATAAAATACAAACAAAAGAAAACCTCCCCGAATTGGAAGATAACAGAGGAGGAAGCCCACCTACTGATCTAGTCCAAAATAAAGACATACACAATATCCCAATCAGATTGAAAAAACTCACCAGAATGCGGCGTAAACATGAACTTGAGTTCTCCAACATTGCAATCCATACTATAGAACCATAGTTCTACCTTGAGGAGTGAAATATCCTCCTAAGAATTCAAATTCATGTGAAACTAGGAGCTAGAACATGTGAAAGGGGACCTTAGGTCTCATCTCATTACGAAACCTGATATACAATTGTTCTTCCAGGTTATGTGCCATGTGAAATCTTAAATTCTTATTATATGCTTCCATCCTCATTAAATCATTCATGGAATGAGTTGGTTGTATAGTTTACCATTGAGATTAATGACACCCTCTTTTAGGTCCATTTATTTGTTTGTGAAACCATTCACTAAATAATTGTTCGAGCCCATAGCACATGATAGAATTTGATGCTAGTGAATTTGGTGATTTCTTGTTTTCTTTGTACTATCACCAATGATAATAAGTTAATCACTGGGGTTGTATTTAAAACTATTTGACTAATGATAGAATTTGAATCTCCCACCACTATTAATGATTGAATATGAGAGTCAATGGTAATCCTTAATTCTTGCAATAAAGCATAATCTTATGATTAATTGTTAGATGCAATACCAAGTCCCCAAGCAAAGAGTATTTCGATTGTTCCTCCATGGGTCGTGATAGCCCGTACCACACCTTCCACCCCAACCTTCTCCACTTATTCAATCAAAGGATGTAATTTAAATTTATTCCCATCTTTCTCAAACTAATACTACTCCCATCATGCATACCTCTTATATCAAACTGCCATGGCCTTCCCAAAAAAATCTAAGAGACATCCATGGGAAAACATCACATAGAATGTTATCACTAAAACCTCCATTGTTAAAAGTAATCAAACAATGCTCTCTTACAATGAATGTATGCCCCTTTTGTAACCATGACACTCTAGATTCATTTGCTCCTTTTGTAACCATGATACTTTGTATGCATTTGGATGAGTTGTACACTTCAAATTCAATTTATTAACAACTTTAGTAGACACCAAATTTTCTGAACTACCACCATTAATAAGCAAATTACAACACTTACCTCCTATCTTGCATTTCATTTTGAATATTATCTTCCTCTATTATGGTTCTCTATCAACCTCTTCTTAGGCTACAAAAATATTCTCCTCATCATCAATTTCCCCCCCTTTTTTGATGCCATTTCAATCACTTCACTTATTGTTATTGATTGTTCTACTTCACAATATGAGTTCTTCCCTCTTGTATTCTTCCTTCCTTTAACAATTATAAGCATTCAAATGTCATATGGCCTTGCACTCCACATGTGAATCAAATGTCTCCAATTTTTACTCTACCTCTATCTCTTGCTAAACTTGTTCCTCTGTTAGCATCAAATATCCTTCTAGCACATTGGTCCATAGTGATAGAGCTTGCTTCACATTCTTTTTTATTTTATCTCATTTTTCCTATCTTAAATCCTTGAACTCTTCTCATGGTTTGTTTCTTTCCCCTAAACTCTCAAGGCTACTTGATAAGCCTCTACAATTGAACAAAAACTTAACATATTAAATTAATCCTAAATGTTTATTGGCCCTTGACCAAGTTTTTAGGAAACATTGGTCGTGTTTGACCACTTTTGGGACTTCTACAGGCTGGTCGAAGGTAGAGCACCCAGGCAGAGCGAAGATCACGAGATATCACTTGTTTTGCGGGCTTGTGGACTGAGAAAATCATTTACTAGGGTTATGTAACGGGTTATGGGATGTCGACCCATGGGTTTACCCATGTTTAGGCCTTTTTGTGATTGTATAGATAAGTAGTAGCTAAGCGATGTAAAAGGGGGCAGTAGCAATTGTCTTAGTGCATGACTACTAGTGGCTATGTGCATGACAAGTTGATTTTGGATTAGTGCAAGAAGTTGTAAGTGATTTTTTCTATTAAGGAGTTGGCTTTATGCCTTGACCTAGTTTTGAGGAAGGTGGATCTAGTGCGTTGTGCACAAATCACCTGTCCACTGCGGAGATGGGATTTGTGGCTTTGTGCATAGGAGTAGATGAATGTAAGGAGATCGAAGACTAATAAATAATAATAAGAAGAAGTTGGTGGACGTAGCCCCACACTGGGGTGAACGACGTATATCCCGTGTCTTGATATGCTTTGTGCGATGTTTCTTATGTGATTATTTTCTTAGTGCTGTTGAGGTTATGTATAATGAATTCATTTGATGTTGTAGATTAGTGCTTAATGATGAGAATGAATGCTATATCTGAGCTAATTATGTGTGCTAAGTGATTGGAAGTGTTAGATCTTGGTTATTACTGCGCTGCTCTGCAATAAGGGTTAGATCTGCGATATAAATGAGGATCATAACCTAATGCATCTTATTGGCTAAGTGCTCTGTTAAGTATTGTAATCACAGATCTATGTCCCAGCTTAGTTGTAGACACTTGAGTCCTACAACCCCCTCTGCGTCTACATCAGGTGAGACTTCATCTGCTTCACAGGTGTTGTCAAAAGGGCCGGTAGTTAGGGTTTTTTTGGTGCGCTGTTGAAGCATTGAACCCTGGGTCTGCCCCTGTGCCAACAAATGGTTCCATTGTTGGGACTTAAAACTGTGATTGTTGGGAACTGAAGAAAATATAAAGCTCTGTGCGTAGATCTATGGCTGTAGTGCATAGTATTCTACTTGACTTGTGAAGATCTGTGCTAAGAAAGAAACCGGATCTGAAAGGAGGTAAGATCTTGAATCTTTGTGCTCTAGTAAAGGTAAGATAAGTGGAAATTTTTGCTTCGAAAATATGAATCTAGGTATGTTTGATAGATTTTGTTCTAACCTGAATGTTAGGGCCTAGATAGAAGAAAGAGTTGATCTGAATAAATTTGATAGAAATAGAGAAAGATATGTTATTCATATGCATAGAAAGAGTTTTTGGACTAATAAGTGGATGCACGAACCTAGAAAGAATTTTTGCAGATTGCAGGTCCAACAATGTGATCCCAGTGCACAGTACAGGAAAGACTGGGGATCATTTAAAAGAAAGAGAGGATTGACACTGTGTTACAATTGCAGAAGATCGATACATATTGATAAGGAATGCCATGGTACAGGTCCTATTTGTCTTTGTTGTAAAGCTATTGGTCATGAGGTTGAGGATTTCCCAAGAATGATTGCTAAAGTTGAAAATATGAACAAGAGACAAGAAAACTATAAAGAATGTCAAGAGATTGAGAATCATACAGAAAATGTGATCTGAAAATAGAAGGCTGACTTGTTATGCTATGCAAGCACCCTCTACTTCATGAAAATAAAATTTACAGGACCTTGCTTCATGTGTTAAAATATGCAAGATAAAATCATGTGTTAAGTTCATGCTTCTTTTAAATGTTCATGTGTGAGGAAATGTTCTTTTAAATGGTTAAATATGTGCTTTAAATAAAAACACAACAACATAACTTGCAGCAAATAAACCATCAAACTCACAACAATAACAACATGATAAAGGAGTTCACCCCTCTCCGAGCTACATCTCCTTGAGCCTCCATCAATGGACTTGGCTCTCTGGGATTAATTTGTCAAAATTTATTTTACAAGATGCTGCTCAAATCCAATGGAAAAATAGATTGTACCATTGGGATCATAACACATAAAAACCCCAAAAATGACTAATAAAAATCTGAAAACAGATTATGGCTCATCCAGGCATGACCTCTTCTACATGTGGCCTTAAACTTCCATGCGCTTCTCTTTGGAAAAAACACCTGTAAAAGTCCTCAAAAGCCTATGAAACCTGTCCCAAAATGTTCAGAGCATATTAATTAGCCAAAAATGATTATTCAATCATAGAAAACAAATAAAGGCTCATCTGAGAAAGACCTCAAACAATGAGGGCTTCAAGCTCCCTGGAGCTCTCTGAAACTTCAATGGTTAAAAACCTGCAAAAGAAGTCTTCAAATGGCTTTGATAACAGTGCCAATGGATTCAGGACGTCCAAAAACCCCTAGCTGGGCTTTTATGGCACCTCAATCGGCCAAAAAATGAGAAATATAGGCCTCCTGCCATTCTCTTCCTTCAATCTTGCTGTCTCTGCATCTACAAAATGCACCCTTGTTTCATGAACCTGACACACACGCAATTTAATGCGTGAAAACCCAACACCGGGCAAAACTGCACCAATGGTGTGAATTGTAGTATGGTTATGGGTGCGCCAGCCCCTAACAGCCTAGCACCTGGGCATATGAGGGTCCATACGACCTCGGGCTGTGAAAAAAGAAGGCTCTGTTTTCCAACGAATGGAGCAATGACAAATGGCGGGAACCATTTCAACCAAACCAAACGGTCGGCGATCATAACTATTGGAACTGCACGCATACCATATAATATAGTTGTGGTCATATATGAAACCCGGGGCTGGGCTCCGTTTGAAACAACTCCCGTGCAATATATATATGGTTATGGTCTTATGTTAACACAATAAAACCGCGGGTCGGGGCTAATCCCCGGCCCGACCCCTCGCCAAATACAATATAACATAAACTTATATACATTGTAGCCCGTATAAATAACAAGGATCAACGTGTGGCCCATTGGCATGACGGACTTTACCAAATCTTTGACTGGTGTGGGAGGTTCGGGGGTTGAACCCCACGAACCCATAAATTTTTTGATTAACAAACCAAATAGACCAATACTGGGGTGGCATGTGGCAGCCCATGACTGGGCCACATGGCACCTTACCATTGACCAATATCATGCCACTTTTCACCTTCCGATTCGAACACGTCAGCCAATAAATGACTGCTACGTCATCATCCGTACAGACTGTACGGACTGCGTCCTTTTTTTTACCTGTTTGACATTTCGAACAGATCACGATATCTCTCACTCTCGACGTCCGTTTGAGATGAAACGAGTTGCGTTGGGTTCGTGATGACGAGGGCTACGCTCTCATTTGTTTTGAGGCAATTCCGAGAATGTTGATTTTTGAGCTAAAATTTGACCCCTGGTCCAGATTTTGATCATACCTTCCCACTGAAAGAATTTTGGACCCAGAAAAGATTATGATTATCTGTCTAAGATTCAATACTTCTCTACTTTCAAGTTATATCAACTGATTCTACTTGAAATCCTTTTCGACAATCACCTGGATACTTTGACATGCCTTGCACTGCAACTGGCTATGTCCCTCAACCACTGTTCTCTGGCTGCTGCTGACCCACTGTTCTCTCTGTGCTTAGAAGAATGCCAACCTTCCCACTAAGAATCAAGTCCCTTTTGTGAACTCTTTGGCGTGAAAACAATCAACTCTCCAATGGATGCAAAAAATTTCCTGCGACATCTTGTCACAAGCCAAGAAAACCATCAATCTTGAAAACAAATTATACAAGACTGAAAAATGATGCCAACAAAGTCTTTTTCTCTTCAAGCAAACTGTCGCATCTTGTACTTCATCAAAACACATGGCATTTTCCTACATCTTGGTGTACTCAAAATCAACTTACAACCAAACAAACACCATAGACTAAACACAAGTCGAAAAACATGATCGACACAACATAGTCGTCAAGACAACATCGACACAAGTCGAAACTCATTTGAAACATATCAACCTTCCCAAAATGACAAGTCAAAAAACATGATACACAATCATGTTACAATCATGAATCAATCATGATGAACTATCACCAGGTTCACTGCTTACACATACACAAAAACAAATGAATGTGCATGACTTTTTAACTCTCCTTCCAGTACAAACATAAGTACATAAACCCGAAACATGTGGGTACATAAGAGATGAACATGAAAAAGATATATGGCTGCAACAAGTGAACATCATATCCATCTTTTACATCCTCCTGGTGAAGTTGTGCAACAACAAGAATGCCTTCACACGAATTGCAATCACATGCAAACTTGCATCATACAAGTTATGATAAACTGCTGCAACTTGTCATACTCTCAACATAAATGCACACATAACACTGAAAAGTGCATTTACAACAGAAAATGTAAGCCTTACTTGCTCAAGAAATCCAACCATTTCTTACCAAGCCAACTCAACGGTGACTTTTTCTGCTGAAAATCATCCTCTTGTGAATCATCTTGACTCACATCGATGATGGAATCTCCTCTTCCATTCTTTCCAATCTCTTTATCCAACCGCTTCTTGTGCTGTGGATGAGTAGTTGGATGCAATGTCCAACATTGGTCAATGAGATGACCCCGCTTCTGACAATGAGTGCAAATCTTTTGCATCCTCTTTTCACGTTGTTTTTGCTTATAAAATTTCCTGAAAGCGGTCAATATTTTCCAACATTTTGAAACATGATGGTTATATAAACCACAATATGTACATGGATTCTTTCTTCCATTTTTACATACAAATTTATCATGCTTAACATAATC
>JZKD02S0595273.1:102689-117503 GCA_000966675.3 Picea glauca | reverse complement strand
AGGCCTCCTTCATCAGGGCCGAACCAGCTAGGGTTTCAGTCATCCAGTGGGGCACCCCATTCAGTGGGAAATTCAGATCTACGAGGTTTGAGAGTGGATTTGGGAATTTGGACATTTGGGTTGTCCTTACAGTTTCCCGATCTATCATTTGGCATATTTCTCAGGATGATTGGAAACTTTTGGTAGCAGGGCATAATTATTGAGGGCTTCAACATTCTAGCAGGACGTGGCACTTTCCAGCTTGGAGGTTGAGCATTAGTACGGCTCAGATCTGCTTGATTCAATATTCATTGTATATCCAGCCTTTGGAGGCTTATTTTGTATTTTCGGGAGCATTTTGTAGCAGCTCATATCTATTTCTTGTACGACCATCTGAGGTTTATGCTAGATTGGCCATCTATTGTATTGATCTTACATTGCTCGTAATAAAAAGGTTAGATCTTTGCTTGTGCTTCTACATCTTGAATATATTGTGATCTCCATGTGTTGATGAATCTTGTATGCACTTAATAACTCAATAAATTAGTAGTAGTTAGTGATTCCGAGAAATAATTTGGCTTGGGATCATTACAATCTCAAAGTACCATCAGTATTATGGGCCTATAGGACTATGTGCAAAAAGTTGACAGGGCACACACCATTTAACCTGGTGTATGGCCAAGAAGTAGTGGTGCCATTAGAATTTCTAGTACCAAGCTTGCACATAGCAACAATTACACAAATGAGAGAACAAGGTGCAATACATGAGAGACTGAATCAACTAATGACCATGGAGGAAGAGCGGATCCTAGAAAGATTCCACCAACAAGTTCAGAAAACAAGAGATAAAGCTTGGCATGATAGACACATCAAGAAGAAGACGTTCAAGGAAGGAGATCTAGTACTAATGTATGACAACAAATTGTTTCATCATCCAAGAAAGATCATAATGAATTGGTTAGGACCATATGTAGTAAAATCTGTCACAGAGGGAGGAGCTGTACAGTTAAGAGATTTATCAGGCGCAAAACTTAGAGGGATGATCTATGGGAGCCGACTGAAGCTGTACAAGGGCAATCGACAACCTACCGTGCAATAATAATAATAATAATAATAAAACAACATATGGAAAAAGAAAAGCACAAAATGACAAAACCACAGTGCACCGAAGAAAGAGAGAATATGCACATTGAGGAACACAAGTTCGGTGATGAGAAGGACAACTGTCACATACAAAGGGAAACAAGTGGGAAAATCAAAGTCAACAAAAGAGGGATGACATGACAGCACTAGGTGGAATTAAAGGATGACAAGGATCGATGGGATGCCACATTAATCGCACCAAAAAAAGACGACAAGGTAGAGTATTGGAAAGTATGAAATCGTCGGAGGTGCATTGAACCTGTAATTAAGGTGCATTAAATCCATAATCAAGGAAGCGTCCTTGACAAACCTCATGGGAAATCCATACAACACACGGATGCGGGAGATAATAGTCTATTCATGAAAAGAGAACATGAAAAGAATGATAGAAGCTAACGAGCACAAAGAGAGTTCACAAATATCATAGAGACCGTTCGAAGCCAGCAGACATTCGACATTCACCGTCCAAGAAAGCAAAAGCGATCTGGATCGCTAGGTAACCCAGAGTTCAGACCAGGTCACGAGGACAGGCGAAAGGAGGTGAACAACAACTACTAGAAATCGTCAATGTCGACGAAATCCCATCCCCAGAAACAACACTGGTGCACTCGACACCCATACTGGAAGAAATCCAACAGGGAACACCAGAGGGCATGAGTAAGGAGATATCGACAGAAGTACAGGAGCCGCAGAACCAAGAAGCAGAAACCATGAAGAAGGTGCAACCAGAGAGCACCGAAGCAGCTAAAAAATTCAATGAAATGACATCAAATTTGAAGAAAACAGTCGAGCCGGACGAGTCTCAAACGACCATATCAGACCACCAACCATAAGGGACATGCAAAGATGTCTCGGCTTGGCCAGAATGGTATATAGAGCAAAAAATAGAAGCCGCTTGAACTTCAAGCCAACCACCACTGACGAAGAAAGACAAGATACATATACCCAGGTTACCTCGCATGAAACCGACAACATAAATCATTCTACCATGCATACCAGATGGGGTATAGGTAGGACCAGAGCTACTGGGTCATATTGGGAGGCTCAAATACTTAGACCACGATGTAGCAGACGAAGACAAGTTTTAGAAATTTGCGAAGAGGGTATTTTTACAGACTACAGGCACAAATCGGGTTGGAGAACCAATCAAGCAGCCACTCCAGTGGGAAATTGGGTTGCAGAAGACGAGAATTTTAGGTCTGTTGGAATTACCACATTTTGGCAGAGGGAAACACGCAACTGCATGTGTCAAAGAACTGTTAGCATTCATGCATGGTGGGGACATATGGTTGGACAAGCGCGTCTCAATAGACATCGAGCTGATTTCAAGCATAACAAGACTTCCATCTCGGGGCATGAATCCCGCGCAGTTTCTGGATGAAAAAACCAAGGAGAAAGTGCTGACAAAAGAGATGAAGAAGAAGTATGGCACCAACAAGGGAACAAGAGGATCAATGATGCAGCGACATAATTGGGAGTGAAAATATTAGCCTGCAAACTGCTAAGAAAATGCCATAGGGAGGAAGTCCCAGTCGGAGTGGTTGCAGTTGCAGCTCAATGCACAGGAGGCACCTCAATGCGCTGGGCACCATATCTCTTGAAATCGTTTCTGGACAACTGCAAGGATGCACAGGATCTAGGCACAGAGTTCCACTATTCGTGGCTGATCACATTAATAGCTTTCATGGGATGGAAAGAGCCAAGGCATGTAGTTTATTGTACCAGACCGAAACCAAATCAGGGAGCGAGGTATTTGTTGCTCAGAGCCAGGCTAGATTCAAGGAGAAAAATGACGAATGGGTATATCTTTGAGGGATACCTACGCGACCTACAAGAAGCCATCTCCAAGGTATGGAGAATAACACCAGAAGTTGTCACGTGATATGCGAACATCGCCAAATTCCAGGCCACGTGACACGCAATGTGGGTACAGGCAATGAAGGATCCGTCTAAATAGTGGCTGCAGATGCACTACTGTATCATAGAGGGTGACACCGACATGGTCATCAGTGAATGAGACTATGAGTGGAAGACTCCTGCCCTTACCCATGAAATGCCAGAAAGTACAACAGAAGAAGAGGCAGGGCAGGGAGAGACCCATCCAAAGAAAATTCAAGTGCCCAAGAGATGACGAACATGCTAGGGAAAAGAAACACAGACAAAAGAAAGGCCATTGAAGATAGGGACCTAGAATGGAAAGAAGGATAAGACATAGCCGGTCACGAAGGAAAAACATGCCAATCTCGCGCAAGAGACCAAAGCAAGGTCCAACCCACAAACAACAAGGGAAAACAGGAGG
The DNA here is from genome assembly GCA_000966675.3 of Picea glauca. Lineage (NCBI taxonomy): Eukaryota > Viridiplantae > Streptophyta > Pinopsida > Pinales > Pinaceae > Picea > Picea glauca. The sequence goes on along the minus strand of JZKD02S0595273.1, from coordinate 114,082 downwards.
CCATCCACGCAGATAGGAGGTGCGCACAAGAAATCAAAGGCACAAAGAACACTACCAGAGTATACGATCAAAGATGACGATGGGGAAATGATAGCTCGAATGGTCCAGGATTGTTTATCCGAGGACTTCAACCATGTTGCATTCCACGGGGAAAGGATCAAAGAGAATTTGGTAGACATGCGACATCTCCTCAAGAAAATCGGGGAAGGGCAACCAACAAGCAGCAAGGGAACATAACCATCAACACCATAGATGAAGGGAAGAGTGGAAGAAGAAGAACGATATCTAGTCCACTCATTACCACACCCAAACACAACATTCCATATCACACCCAATATGTTGTGGATGGATGAGATTGTGGGGTAGACACCCCTGAAGGACTTAAGCCAAATCCAACTGGTGTTTATGAGGATGCCAACCAAATCTCTACACAAGTTGCAGGTTATCTTAAACCACGAGGTACAGTCTCGCGCACACAAAGACTTAGTCGAATTGAAACAAGCAACAAAGAAATGAAACGAGTTGTAAATAGTCTATGTGAAGGATAAATATGAGACTCGAGAGGAAAGGGAGCGCATAAGAGGATTGAAGCAGAAACTGACAGGAAGTTATGAGAATATTCCACATGCCACGCATGGTGATGTAATCACAGCAGCGGAGAATATTGATCGGATTGCACATGCAATTGATCAATATCAGAAGGAGATAGAGAATATATGAGAACAAATCATACCAACCACTCCACGAGCGGTCAAGGAGCAAAGGAAGCATGAAGCGACATCGCAACTGTAGGAGATAAAGCAACAGGTCATCACAACAATGGACTTGTTCGATAAAGTAGTGCAACTTTGGACTAAGTTAGAGGAGGATCAACAGATCCAAAAGTGGGATAAGGAAGAGGAAAGGATCAATGAAACGATCCAAGAACTCAAGTAGAGGCATAAGACAATGCCAGTTATGAAATGAGTCAAGGGAATGCAGGAAATGAAGAAGTTGTAGGCAGAGTTAACTACCGCGCAAACACAAAAACATGAGCAGCAGGCTCAAATGGAACCATTGCAAGAGCGGGTAGTAGAAGTCCTGGCACAAGTAGAGGAATCCAAGGAAAATGTAGCAAAAACCTAGGAAGAATGCATGGAATCGGTTAGTGATGAAGTCACAACCTAGATAGTGGATACACTCAAGGAGAAGATGACGCAGGCGCAGACACAGGAAGCAGAGCTCAAAGAAAAGTTCCGGGCAATCACCAAGGAGATTGAGGAAACACACAAAGATTAGGTGGCTAGGGACGAGCCACATGTCAGTGTTGGGGGCCTTTTGGAGGCAGGTCAAAGGTCAAAGTGGAAAAGCATGGCATTTTTTGGAAAAAAATCATGCACGAGCAAAGCGACAGCTGGAAGGAAACACAACACGCACACATGCAAGGAAAGCAACAATTGGAAGGAAGAACAACACGCACACATGGGAGGAATACCTAACGACGGTAGGGTTAGGGTTTTGGTAAGGTATTGTAAATGAATGAAGATCCCAAAATGTATAAATATAGATGCATATGCATCATGGTGGGGTGACTTTGGAGTATTGTTATGTTATTGTAGTTACACATGAGTTGATGCGATAGGTAATTTTTTGTGGCAAGACCTATTTTGTATAAGCTGTTGAGATAGACAGGACAAGGGAGGGTAGATCTTGAAGGTTAGATCACAGGCTATGGAGCTTGGTGCGATCTAATCTGCCTCATATAGATCTCACCCAACCAAGAAGATTTGTAAGAACACAACGCTATAGATGCAAACACAATATAATAAAAGAGCTGAGAGCCAAATCTTTGTGGATGTAGCCCTAGGAGGGGGTGAACCACGGTAACATCTGTGTCATGTGATGAATGTTTGCATATCTCTTGTTGTCTGAAGCAGTTATTATTATGTTGAATGAATGAATTATTGTATTGTCTGTTTAAGTGATTTTTCAATACTGAAGGAGTAATCCTATGGATTACTGCATAAATCATGAATACAATATGTTGCATTTACAAGTCGTAATAATGGTTCAATATTTAGCCTGCTTATCTCACACTCAATCCTAGGCTATAAACACCTGAGTCTTACAACCACCCATTAAATCTATCTCAGGTGAGACTGCGTAACGCATCCTGTGCACTGTGTTTCCTTCTGGTTTACCAGGAGGGCTGATAGTTTTATAGTCTTTGTTGGAAACCCGAAAGACATGAACCTTGGGTCATAAACTCAGACAATATAGGAGAGGAGTAACCAACAACTGCTTTGTAATAAGGGTTAGATCTGCGATGTAAATGAGGATCATAATCCAATGCATCTTATTGGATAAGTGCTCTGTTGAGTATTGTAATCACAGATCTTTGTCCCATTTTGGTTGTAGACACTTGAGTCCTACAACCCCCCCTGCATCTACCTCGGGCGAGACTTCATCTGCCTCGCAGATGTTGCCGAAAGGGCCGATAGTTAGGGTTTTGTTTGTGCATTGTTGAATCATTTTGTTTGAACTCTGGGTTTGCCCATGTGCCAACAATGGTATAAATCAAACCACTGACATACCTATCAATGGATTCTATACTTTTCTAATTTTATCTATACCTTATGGGAAGTCTAAAAGAATCCTTGGTGAATTCTTTCATAGTCAGACTCACTTTAAATTATGCAATCTTCTTAATGACTTCCAAGCACAATTTACATGTTTTAAGTTACCATTACCTTCCATGTTCTAATCCTATTTTTTCTCCATTCTTCCTTTCCAATTGCAACTTATCCCACCATAAAGAAGCATGATTTTTAATCCTTGCACATGCAAGCCTAGCCCTCATAGGATCTTTAATTTGTTCAAATTCAAATCTTTTTTCCCTTTTTTCATATCCAATCTATCAAATTCTTAGGATTTAAACTTTTAGAATAGACATGATTTCAAGTCTAGGTTTACCTTCTATACCTTTGATTCCTTTGATCATATTCTCTTCAACTATCACTTGTTCTTCTAGTTCTTCTTTAGCAATCTCCACTTATGCTTCATAATCACTGTCATCTACTTGGGAAATACCTCTTCTTTGTACTGCTTCCATGGCATCCATTCTTTCCATCATTATCCTCATCATTATCGCAAGATCATCAACACCATCTTCTTCTAGTTTTCTTGGCCTTCCATGACCCCTTTTTCTATGTGCAGTCTCTGAAACTACTTTCTAGATCATTGCAACAACTCTTCATCTATTAACTCTCCACCTCCATGTTGTCCATTAGATATTGTGCTCTTTCCTTGGAAAATTATCCCTAACATTCACTTCTCTTGTTGTAATTCTCTAATTCCACCTAAGATTATTAAAAACAAGATAAACTTACTCCAATACCACATGATGCAATTCCCATGTCTCGCAAATCAAGGCCACAAAGAAAAAAAACTCACAACAAACTAAAAATATGTAAATGCATTAATATTAACATACATTACACATAAACAATATGCCATCACAAAAAAAACTACAAAAAGGACCTTCAAAAAAAACATTTTCAACTTTATTGAGTCAATGACCATTGGTCTTAGGCCTCATTACAAATAATTTTCATAGGTCTCTAGATCCCACAACAACAAACACTACACAAACCCAAATAAAAAAAGATCCAACAACCTTTTTTTCATTCACAAAATTCATATTTAGGTTTGTTCTCATTGGATTTTAGCCTTTTAACTACCTTAACCATTCATATTCAAAAGACAACCCTTCATCTTCCCAAGGTTTACAAAAATTCACTAAGGATGTTGAATTTGTTTTAATTTCTCAAAAAATCAACTTTATTGTTAAAAACATGGTACAAATCCGTGTGAGATGGATTAGAAAAACCCATGCCAAAATTCATATAGGGGTCATTTTGTAAAAGTGAGAGACAATTTCTACAGATTTTCATGTTGTCGACAAAACCCATATCTCATGATTTTCAAATTCACCTCCATTTATCCATATTGAATATGCCAAGTCTAACATCTTTTGTATTTTTCTTTGAAATTGACGAAAATTGCCCTATTTCTTGGTCAAATTGAGTGATTAAAATTAGAAAATGTGTATTTTTCATTCCTTATGGTTCTATAATTCCACTCAATTTGAGCATTAAAAGTGGTTACTATGCAAAAATACTCAAACTATGCATTGTTTTTACACAACATGCAAAAATTCTATGAAACCTTATAAAAATAAATGTCAAATCTTCCTTATGCATGGTACAAGGAAATATTTTCCATTGGTGAATAATTTTTCATATTGGGTACAAAACCTATGTCTTATATTTCCTCAACTCATCCCCAAATGCATGAGCTTCTGTACAAAATTTCCCTCTAACACAATGTTTGACATTTCAATAAAGTGCACACAATTATCACAAAAATGCATGCCAAGCCCAAGTTGAGGATCCAAATCACATTTTGAAAGATAATAGGAGTTCTACATTTAGTTATCTATAGTCTCTTTTCATCTATGCCATGACTCCACTTCTACATTTTGTGCTCGAAAACAAGGTTGCCCTTATTTCTGCAATTAAGGAAAAAGCATGTCAAGAGCTTTAAAATGAACACCTAGAACAAAGTAGGCATCCCCAAATCTTTATATATAAAATATAAGTACTTATCTATTTCCACACATATATATGAGCATGGAAGATATATTTCTTAGCTATAGATGTTCCCACATTAGTTTTTAACTTCTCCTCAAAAATTTAATCTAAGGTTTTTATTTAAATATGCTTTCACCATCTTATTGTGGGAGTAGAGATTATAAAAATTAAATTATGTATTTAAAAAAATATATATATGGTAAGCTTGGCCACGACAGATGATAAGTCTGCTGTTGATCTTGAGATGGTAACAATCCATCTATGTTGTCCTGAGGATGACAGATTAATCTCTCTGATGAAATCCAATCCCCACTGTTGAAATGGTCCATGGGCGATGATTGGTTTCAGAGGTAAAGATATAAGTTTCTACTTTCCAGCAAATTTATGACAAGGTTCACATGCCCTGACCTGAGGAAAAATATCTGAGAATAGAGCTAGCCAGTAATAGCCCGCTCTACGAATCTTGAAGGCAATAACCTTCTAATGATGATGGCCTCCATAAACACCATGATGCAGATCATGAAAGATTTTTTTAGCTTATTTTTCATCCACACACCTCAACAGAAAACCATTGGGGTCCTTCCAGAACAGGGTTTGATCAACAATGCAATACTTTACAACTCTTAACTTTAATGATCTGAATTTTGATTTATCCAACTCTGGGGGAGATTGGAAATTCAGCGGAAAAAATACGATATCTTTGTACCATGTTGAAGAAACGTACTTTTTGTTTACCAGTGAATTTGTTTCTTCAATCTGGACAGAAGAATCCCGTGTCATTTCTGAAAGATGGTACAACCCAATTTCTTTGCAATTAGATTCTGTCATTAATTTGGCGAGGCCTTGTCCTTTTATCGACTGAGTAGGATTTATGGTGAGATCGTATTCCAGGATTTTTGTTATCCATTTCCCTCGCTTTCCTTCACAATCAGGCTGAACTAATATTTCTTTGACTACACTCCTTGGGACATAAGCTGTAATTTTAGATTGAGGAACATATACTCTGAAGGATTTTAAAGTCTTTACCAAGGAATATGCCTGTTTTTCTATTAAATCATACTTCAATTCAGAGTCTCTGAGGGTTTTACTAAAGAAGGAGATGGGATGCTCGTATCCTTGCTCATTTCTCTACAGAAGAACAACAACTATGGTATTCTCTGATGCAAATGAAAAAATCATGAAATCTTTGGAGTAATCTAGGCTAATTAGAACAGGTGCCTGAACGATAGCCTGTTTGATCATTTCAAAGGATTCTCTTGCTTCTGGTATCCACTTAATTTCTGCATCCTTTTTCAACATGTCAGTAATGTACTTGACAATTTCTGCAAAGTTAGGTATAAACCTCCTTAAAAAATTAATTTTACCAATGAAGGACTTAATAGACTTTTTATTTCTTGGAATGTCTATTTGTTGAATAACCTTTACTCTTTCAGGATCTATTTTAATACCTTCAGGTGAAACGATGTGTCCTAGAAGCTTTCCTTCCTCCATGGAAAAATGTGATTTTTTTGGATTAAGTGATATACTGTACCTCCTGCACTTCTCAAAGGTCTGCTTCAAGTGTTGTAAATGTTCTTCATTGGATGCCGAAAATATAGTGATGTCATCAAGGTAAATAACCAAAAACCTGTCTTTCTCCCCAATGAAAGCGATGTCCATAGCCCTTTGAAATGTGGCTCCTGCGTTCATCAATCCGAAAGGCATTTTTTCGTACATAAAGGTTCCCCAAGGAGTGGTAAAAGCTGTTTTCTTTTTGTCCTCTTCCATTACTGATATTTCATTGTACCCTGAATATCCATCAAGCATAGAGATTCTCTTTGTGATGACAACTCTTTGTAAGATATAATCCATTTTTGGTCATGGATAATTGTCTTTCATAGAGCACCTGTTTAGATTCTTGAAGTCTACACAGAGCTTTATCTCTCCGTTCTTTTTCCTGACAGGTACAAGGTTGGCTACCCATTTTGAGTATCTCAGTGGCACTATGATTTTTGCTTCCAACAACTTTTTCAACTCCTTTTCTATTATAGGTAACAGTAAAGGATTAAATTGCCTGAACTTCTTCTTAACAGGTTTTGATCCAGGTTTCAGAGGAATTTTGTGCTAAATAATCTCTGTATCAAACACCTTTAGATCTTCATAAGACCAGGCAAAAATATCTAAATATTGTTTCATTTATTCGGCATACGATTCTTTCTATTTTTGTGATAGTTTCCTAGATATTTTGTCCAACCTGTGGTTTGCATCCAGACTAATGTCACAGTATACTACATCTATTTCTTCTGTTTGGATAACAACATTCCTGGAAACATCATTATGATCGAACAACCTTTCTAGTGGAACCAAAACTTTGGGCAGATGGTTTGTCTTCAGTTCAATGATTTTGTGGCCAACAATTTTATCTTGAAGGACTTCTGCAGCATGTATTTCTGATTCCCCATCTTCGTCATCTTGATCAATTGAAATGTTAGAAAACTCTTCAATAGTTTTCAAAAATCTTTGAATTTCCTCATCATCTTTAAAAACCTGCCAATGTTTTATATTATTCGGTATTGAAGGTCTGTTTTTGACTTCAACTTCGAATTTCAGATTCAGAAACATCAGAGTTTTAAAGTTGCTAGATGCAAGTGCCAAAGAGTCGGCCTGCTGATTCAAATTTCTGTGCACAAAAGTAATATTAAATGTCGAAAATAAATTATCCACATAATCCCACACCTCATTTCTGTATTGTTTTAACCTTTTCTATTTGGTTTGATATATATTCTTGATCTGGTGAATAATAAGTTATGAGTCTCCAAAAATAGACAGCTTATCTACACCCATATCTCTAGCAGCTTTCAAACCTAACAACAAAGCTTTATACTCACTGATGTTATTAGTGGTGTCAAATTCAAGTTTATATGACATGGGGATAACCTCCTTGGTAGGTGCAATGAAGACAATACCATCTCCAGAACCTTCTTTAGAACATGCTTCATCAAAATACATTTTCCAAACAAAATTGTCTTTATTGTCTCCTATTGCAGTTGTTGTCTTTCTGATTGATACTTCTGCCATTTCTTCACTCATATGAAAAATAGAAGAACCAATATCATCTTCTAGAACCAAGGCATTTGACTTTCTTGGAGTCAAAAGAATATAGATCATGATATGGTATAGTAATGTCCAACCCTAATTCTTCCATCACCACCTTAGGCATTACATTATGCGAGGCACCCGAATCCATTAAGCAGTTGTGCAATATCTTGTCATGGATATTTAATGAAATGTGGAAAGGTGGAGAGGCATCAATTCTATCTTCAATGTGAGGTCCAATAGTTAGAGCAAGGTTTTCATCCTCTAGATTGACTGTATCTGAAAATGTGACATGAGCTAGAGCCTGTAGAACCTTGAGGATAGTCTTTATGAAGGGTTCTGTTTTCATGAGTTCTAATAATGGAACTGAAATCTTGATTTTGTTGATTTCGTGTTCTAAACTGAAAGCATAAAAATTTATGTCTGGTTCCTTTATGTCAACAGTACTATCCTTGGCAGGTTTTTTCAATTGTTGATCAACTTGGATCTTGGGAACACCTTTGATAATTCCTATCTTAACTAGAGTACTGGCCTTCTTTATGGAAACAATTTTATCTACTTTAGGTGCATTCGAACTAGATCTGAGATTGTATTTTTTCCTTTTAGGTTCCTGTTGGATGATCTCATCTTCATCCCCTTCCTCAAACTGGTTTGCAATCAAAGCATCTTCATAATCCTGTTGTGTCACATGTAGAGGATATGATTCAGAATCATTCAAATGAACTGCAGGGTCTTCTTCTGTTTCATCCTGATCCTCCTCCTCATCTACTGCATTATTCTGAAAAGGAGGCAAAACCCTTTGGTCATCTTGGTTTTTTATTTCTCTTGGTAATATTTGAGGTACATTGTTTGGCCTCCTGAACTGATTTGTATTTCTGTAACCACCCTCTTGTGCAGGTCTATTGGGTTGTTTTTGTTCTATGTTCAACCTTCCCATTTCAGATGTCAGAGGTTTCAACATCTTATCCATTTCATCCATTTTAGAAACAGATGATGAATTAGAAGATGAAGTCAACTCTTCCTTTTGCTTTTTTCTGTCTCTATCACTTCTAGACTTCAATTTGTCTGCTGCTAATATGTTTGATTCTACCTCGATAGAAGCATCTTGCATGAGGCTGAGGGTAGTGGTTCTTCTTTCCCTAAGCAACAAGGAAAATTTGACATCGAATGCATTGGCAAAAGTGATTTTAGCTGATGTCTCTGAAGGTTTTATCTCCTCTGGAATTTTACCATACATTTGGTTGAACCTTTTGGTAAAATTAGGCATTGATTCACCTTGTTTCCTCCTTAAAGCACCGAATTCGGTGATGTAGTATAAAAGTCCTTCTTGTCTACCCAATGTTTAAGAAAGGCATCATCTAAGGCTACGATATCAGCTATTGAATTAGGAGGCAAACTCCTGAACCACTTACTTGCTTCCCCATTTAGACTCTATACGAATAGTCTCATCCATACATCAACATGCTCTACATTGAAATTATCTGCAAAACTATAAAATGAACTCAAATTCTCTTCAGCAGTAACTGATCCATCTCCATTGAATCTGGGCAAGTATCTCATATAATCATTTGGTGGAAAATCATACATGACTTGTGGAAGAACCAAAGGAGCATACCTTGCTGCAACTATTTCGTCCATTCTGTCTGCAACCATATTAGCTATTTTTGGAGCTTTGGGAGAGAGTAAGATTGGCGATGATGAAGGAGAAGGTGTCCCTTGTGTATTACAACTTAAATGTATTGTCACCGAGTCTTGATCTTTAGCAGATAAGGATTTCTCTTCTAGACTATGATCAACTAATGGGGTGAGAAACAAAGGATTCTCAAAAGAAAAATAATGTGATCTAAAATCCTCAGATGAGACAGATCCAAGAGATGACGAAGGTGTCTCTGGTTCACTCTTAATATCTATGTTGTGACCTCTTGAAGTTTCAGTCACAGGCAAGATGTCTGGATACTCCTGTTTAATGAGTTCTGTAAGTAATTTCCATTATTCTAGATTTAATTCTAAAATAGTTGAAGGGAATGAAACTATATCAAACTCAATAACAGGTTTAGTTTTACTTTCAGGATTCATATCTTCATCTAATTGGGTTTTTATGATTTCAGAGGATTGTCCTTGAGAAATTTCTGAAGATAATTTTCCCTTTAAGAGTGAAGACTGATTGGAAAGAAATTTAGGTTTTCTTAGTAACCTTTCAGGATCTGGAACTACTGCAACAGGCTCAAGATCTGGATTTTTCCTGGTTACTGGTCTCATATTAAATGATGAAGAATTTAGAGGAGTTTTAGGTCCTTTACCTTCTCTTTTAGGAGCTAGAATTACCAAAGAGGAGTTGCCAGGTGAATAATCGCAGTCTTAAATAATGTCCAAAATCTTGTTCACCACCAAGATCTGAATGTAAACTTGTCATTTCCCTAGGGAAGATCTCTTCATTTCTTCGTCCCCGGCAACAACGCCAAAAATGTTAGTCCCTAAAGTTGCACTTGACTGTGAGAGGGAAAGCTAGGGCATCATTAGTTTATTGCAAAGTGTTTATAAGGTTTTATGATTTGTTTTTTTGAGTAAGGTGGTTGAAAAATGGCTCAAGGTTACAACATAAAATGAAAATCAAGATCAAAACATAGCATATCCCATTGACTGAATAAAAGGTGGACACATAGATGGATTAAACCAATTAATAAAAAGGAATATGAAGCCTTGAATTTGTCAACTTCACATAAATTCTTGTCTCATAATGTCATAAAGAAACAAGACTATCAACTTGATATCAAAACTTGAAAAATAATTTCCATAGTGAAATTTTCACTGTATAAATTAACAGTCAAGAATAAAAAAACATTGCAATCTGAATAATAAATTCAAGCATGAAGAAAGAAATAACAGAGTAGAAAAGAGGGTCTAACCATCCATATGCCTTTTCTATTAAGTGTCAAATTGAACATAAATGCCTTTACAAGGAGTTTCACAAAAAGGTCCCTTGGATCTCCAATTTTTCGACCTCCACATAGTCTTTCCTCTGTCTTTTTAAACTATGCATAAAACCTCCAGATCTTATCATCTAGTATAGATTTAATGACTAGATTCGAATAGTATCTATCTACTAAGGTAGTTCACTCAAAAAGAGCTTCTACAATCCCAAAATAGATCACAACTCAACAACTTGATATTGTATGATCTTGCCAGCATTACATTTTTTTCTACAAAACATGAATTAGTTTGATTTAGTCAAACAATTCGAGGTCTTAGCATCTCACTGACAAAAAACGAGTAGACATTGCCATATTTCCTGGAAAACATTAAAATCATGATTGTGGCAACCTCCATGTAACCTTTAAGATATAATCACAACAATAGATTTAGCATTTTTCTGTTTGAGCTTGGTGGTAAGCACGACATTGTGCCAATAGAGTCTGGAGTTTATTTCCTTGAGTTCTTTGAGCAATGCCCTTTGCTTTTTCTTCTTCTTTTTAAAATCTTGAATCCTTTTGTTGGATCATGTCGTCATTGATGCCAATGGTTTGATTGATTGATGTCAAGTGATTGATTGATATCAAAGGATTGATTGACTAATGATTTATGTAATATAATATGTATTGTCCTTGATGAGAATGCATAGATGAAGATGGATCAATGAGTTGTCATTGATGCATGATGAAGATGGATCGATGTGGTTCCATTGGTATA
>JZKD02S0595273.1:87169-100985 GCA_000966675.3 Picea glauca | reverse complement strand
AATAAATGTTGAATGCTAATTGATGAGTTTTTGTGCAAGAGGGAAGTTTTGGGAAAAAGAGCCCCACACTCATTCACCCCCCCTCTAAGTGTGGTAGGTGTGTCCAACACCTTTCTTGCTGACGAACATTCCATTGTTCTATTTGTGCCTTTTCTTTCTTTAACTGTCTCACTATTTTATGAAATTCCTTGATCCTCTCTTCATCAGTTCCGATTTTAACCCTAAATCCTGAGCATTCTTCAAAAGGTGCATGCTCATTCAGGTTTAAGGAAACTTTGGGTTCCTTTTCTTTAACTTGGTACTTAGAGACTAATCCTGAGCTATGTTCTTCATTAGAACTTGTTGAATCTATGGCTTCAGGCACATCTGATATGTGATCTGAGTCTATAAGGTAATCATGTTTATTCTCAGGGGTTTCACTGATACCTTTAACCATCTGTTTATCTTTTGCTAATCTGGTTGAAGCTCTTGTTATAGTTCCTGTAGATGATGAAAAAATTTGTTTACCTTTGTTTACTGATTTCTTAAGAAATTAAGTTCTTTTTGCCCTTTTCCTAGTACCTGCTTCAGCATCTTCATAGTGATCTTCTATAACTATGACGTTTTCTTCTTTGATCGATGGATTATACATGGCTTTAGACTTCAACCTGTACTTGTTGGTAATCCTAGTAGAATTCCTTCTAGGTTTTTGAGATGCAGACACACCTTTATCCTTTGTCCTTTTGACTACAACGCCCCTTTTACTGGTTGATGGCAATTCATGCTTGACTGTAGTTTGAGTATTAAAATCTTCATCTGAATCTTCTTCCCCTTTAACATCTTCCTCAGAAAAAATTTTGTTTTCTGGATCCAACTTAGGTATTTTACCTATGCTATTCCTCGTCACCTTGATATCATGCATTTCTTCTTTAACAAGGGTTTCATCAATTGAAGTATTTTGTTTCTATGTAATAATCTTTTTTCCTTTGCCTTTCTTCTATTTGTTGGATAGTGTGTTAGGATTTAAGGATTGCATGAGCCAGATCTAGGGCTTCTGTAATTCTCTTAAAGCGGACATAACTAAAGTCTTAATTAGGACTTGATGAAACAGACTGCTCTTAGCATTGGTGGAAAGTGACTACACTCTCTTTGACATCTTTGTCAGGATTTTGAGTAGAAAATAAGGCATATTTAAGGGGTAATCACCATTTAAATGCATTAATATCCTAATGTGGTAGATATAGACTAGTGAAAATCTACCTTTGCGGGTGATATACCTGTGGATCATGATCAGAGAAGTGTGCCATTCAGGTCGAATCCAGCTGCGAGGTACTCCCCTTTTCCAATTCAGATTTTTCTTATCTGGAAGCAGGAATTGGTTTACAAACTCTGTAATCACATGCTCTTTCTTCCACCATATTTCTCCTCCAACTACCAACCTGCAAGCTTTTGCAATTGTCTGCTCTGTTACTAGCATCAACATCTTACCGATATCCACCTCGTGACCATCAAAGTTTCGAGCGAACTCCATGGAGACCTGCTCATCGTAACCTTGAAAAGTGGTGAGGAATTCAAACCACCCGACATCTCTGAACCTTTGAGCCATCTGAGGATAAGCTTCAAGAATTTCAACACCCTCGGGTTCTATTCTGACTACCTGTCTGCTCCTCTTTGGCGCCATCAAAACACAATTCTGTAACTAGCACCCTCGGGTTCCGAATTTTCCACCTGCAATCTGTTAATGTATAACGTTCCTTTGAGAAAATACCTGTGCCTAAATTCAGCAAAATCAGACAGGTATAATATAATGATCATTGAGAATTGGGCGATTTTAAAATGAGACCTTCGCGGGTACAAATCAATCGGATTATGAAATGGTTTGAATCAGTAAATGATTCTAAGCTATTGTGGACAAATGCGAACTCTCAGACCACGATTCATGTCATCATAACGAAATCTGGATGACAGGCGCGTATCGAGGCATGATTATTTTTGCGCTATGGGAATAACCTTATTCCCGTAGCACTATTAATGACTTAGCAAAATTTGAATTTATGAAGTTCAAACAGGCATTTAAGGTGACACCTCGTTTAAAACCATGTCTTTCAATTTCAAACTTAAATAAACTATTCAAAAATTGAAATGCAAACCATAAGACGCTAAAAACAAAGATCAAAATCAACTGGAAACAAAAAATGAAGTGTAGGTAAGAAGGGTTTAGAATAAGGGTTTCTCACTAAACCAAGACAAAATTAGAGACTAACAATTGCAACCATTGGACACCTAATACAACATCATCACCTCCAAGTTGTATTGTAATCATTGGGCTATCCAATAAGTAATCCCCCATATTGATATTAATATGATGACACTTCCATGAAAACTTTATGGTACCTCCATCTACAATCATTACTTGAAATTATGGTGTTGGATATATAAAGCATTAAGAAGTTCGGCTAATTTTCAATTAATGAAGTAATGGATACTACCATAATGAATCAACAATGTTACCTTTTTCTTTTTGATATATCCCTTTATCATGAGAGTTCGAGGTGTGCTAATGCCAACCCAATCATGAAAACATATGGTCGTAGTAGTCTCTTCTATTTCTTGAGAAGGTTCAAATTCTTGATCTTCTTCCTCTTCACAATAATTGAAGAATAATTTCTTCTCACTACACTTATTCCCTTTACTATACTTGCTTTCATAATTGAAACATAACCCCTTTAATCTTCTTTCGTCCATTTTTTGATGAGTCAGTCTTATAGGTTGAATTATGATAGGATTGGTAACATGGAGCTATTTAAAGGTTTTAGGGGAAAACCCTTCTTGTAGCCATACTTTTACTTTCAACTTTCCTTTCCATAATAAAATCATTTTTCAATGATTTAGGCTTAAATAAATGTATCTCATGTTGAAGGCTCTCCTTTAATTTTTTTTTTGTTTGTTAATTTGTGTGGGACCTGTTGGTTACGCGATTAACCTGTGGCTTGAGAAACTGCGACTCAGGGGCATCTAAGCCGTCAAAATCACCCGGGGATCGCACCCGGCCTGAGCCACACCAACCCTTAACATGGTTGGATTTTTTGTCCCCATAGGTTTTGAACCAATGACTTTAACAACACGGAGTGGCTTAACAACACACTCCGTCACCGACTGTCCTACACCTCGGGGACAGGCTCTCCTTTAAATTACCCATAAAGAGATCCAACAAATTTTCATCCGGAACGTTCTTCACTCTAACACAATTTTGTTTAAGTGATGAATGTTCTCTGTGTTGTGAGTGGGAAATCCCTCTATGGAGTAACACTTAGGGTTTTATCATGCATGTAGAAAAGACCTAAAGATTCCTACTTTCTACCGTCATCCCTGACCTAATCCCCATTATTCTTAAGAAAATACGTAGTTAAGAAGATCAAGTGAGCATACCTTATTTTGGGTGTTTGATATCGGTCCTTCTTCATGCTTGGTCGCTCTTTGATTGCAGCTCTCCTCCCAAGGCTGACTTGAATTCACACAAGACAAACAAAGAACTCCACATGCATTTGATCTACAAATTAATGGGTTAGAGATTTAATCAACATGTATGCAAAAAACCATGAAAACCTCATATGGTGGGACGAGAAGAGTACTTGTTTATTATTAACTTCAATAAATCAACTTACAATGATGAAGCCGACCACTGCTCCATGAACCTGGTCCTGGGCTCCTCTTCAACTGTCCTCCAACT
Source organism: Picea glauca (assembly GCA_000966675.3). NCBI lineage: Eukaryota > Viridiplantae > Streptophyta > Pinopsida > Pinales > Pinaceae > Picea > Picea glauca. The sequence continues at coordinate 97,276 of JZKD02S0595273.1, read as the reverse complement.
TCTTTTCTCTATACTTCTCTTTGCACAAGGATGGCTAAAGGTTGGGACAAAGGGAATGCGCAATCGGGTATAGTTTCTTTACTATGATTCTCCTCTTCCAAATGGGACCCCTAACCCTTCTTTTATAGGCTAGAATAAGCTAGGTATTTGGTCGAATTTCTGGCCATGCATGCCCAAAAGGTTTAGTTAACTTACCCAAAGCTGTGTGTTCCATCAACAACTTTCCTTTTTCCGTGCTTTTGTAGGTACACGCGGGTTGTCTTAGGTCAGCTAGCATGTACATGCGTGCAGTAATGTAGCAGGGCACGTGGGCCTTTATAAAAGAGGTTTTTAAGAAGAGTTGTTTAGCAGTGTTTTGGCAAAGAAGGAATCTGATATGGCCTGATGCCAGGTAAGCATGTCTGGTGCAAATTAGGGTTATAACACTCTGTAACTAGACCTCTTTGCTTGATATTTACCAATTGTATAAAGAAGGTGTTTCTCTTAATATCCCCATAATGTGCTATCAATACATATGTAAAAATAAACCAAGATACAACTGAGTCCTTTTTATCATTTCAATGCAATTGGTACCACACAATTTGACCAAGTTCTAAATATAAGGATGCAACAGTTACCTTTTGTAAAGTTTACACATGGTGTATACCAAAGAGTTGCTCCATCTGGATTATCCATGTTATTGTATCATTACCTTCAAACTTCCTCATATCAATCTTGGGAATTAAGTAGTTCCTTGGTCCCACTTTGAGCCCATGATGATGTGGATCTTAGAGTGATGAATGATCAAGGGTTGGGGAATCAACCCATTTTTTTAATCCTCTTATTAAGGAGGTGAATTAGGAGTATCGAGGGATATTAGTGCATTGAAAACCCCCCTTCAAGTTTTTGAGATAATCTTTATCGGCCATCACCTTAAGAGTATTTTTGATGTTTTATTTGAGATCCTTTGTAAAATATTAAAATCATTTCTTGCTTTCCATATCTATGATGTCAAAATTTCTTACAATTTAAATTTGTATGGTTTCCATTATCCCTTCCACCTTGGACAACCTAAATTCCATATCTTGTACTTTATCTGGTGTCACTAATGATCTCTTTGGAGGTTTAATAGGTGTATAAATTTTTGCAAAACCCTTTTCCATCTAAGAAAATAATAATTCTCTTCTCTTTTCTATTTATCACAATTTGTAATCACCCAAAATAGATCTTCCAGTCACAAGTTATGCTAAATTCAAGTTAACATACCTTTTGAAACTCTGATTTGGAGATTGTCTTGTTGGACAAAATTGCACCCAATATATCTTTGAAATTTTGGTACCTATGAATCTAAAATTTTGAACTATAGTAGCCTAATATGTCTTTTCTACAATTCCGTAGGTTTGACTAAATTCTGATATTCCAAGTAAAATTTATGGTAACTTTCCCAAAACTTGCTTATTTTGACCCTCTCAAGAGAGTGAACTTGTATAGTCTACCACATGTCCATTTTTTTGCATCTACTTCTAAAATTTGGGGCTGTAGCACCATGGTAAATATTATTTCCAATGGAACTAATGGCACTCAATTTAGAATTTACTAGAATCAAATATGACTATTTTACCAAGAAAACCGATCAGAGACTAGTTTTCAAAGTAGTAAAAAACCCTAACTTATACAGATTATAACTTTGAAATATAGTGAACCAAAAATTGAAATTTCTATCATAAGTACTTTGGAATTTCTTCTCAATTCCCTAGAAATTTTACTGTGTGAAACGTTACAAATAAAAAATTATATAAAAAAATGGAAAGATGACCCATTTTGAAGGAGTTAAACTGAGAACAATATGCTTTGATAACAAATGTTATGCACCAAATACCCCAAATAACATAAAAATAGAAATACATAGTAATTTCACACCTAGAGAATGAAAGATAAATAATGAATGAGAAACCTCTTCAAGGGGGAAAGCTCCTTTTATAGTATAAAAAATGCACAAGATGATATGATGTCTACAACTAAGCCTCCATGGTATATCAAAAGATAGTGGGTACAATTATGTTTAAGGGGCCTAGCTGACCAATAAACACAACACTAATATGATTATGTAAATGCAATATCTCAATATCTAGGGATTAACATCTTGATTGGAATTGTTTATTTGATGTTGTGCATTGGCTCCCACTTGTTTGAGAATCATAATTGAGTAAATATATTGAATTTTCAATGAGTAAATAATGTACTAGAGGTATATTTAGTGCTTTAGTTTCAAATGCATGAATTGATCATGACATTAGCATGATTAACCCTTTTACACATTTTATTGGTGTGGAAGAGCATTGCACGAGACTAATTAGTTTTTTCGGTAAGCATGGCCATCACACATTTGCTAGTGATTAACACAATGGTTATTGGATCATTTGAATCATCACCCACATGCTATGTCAAAGCATCACTTGGACTGAGAATTGATCCATTGGCATTTTTTTTAGCACAATGCACTTATACTTTTAGAGTGATCCATGGCCAAGATTTGAAAGGTTAATATTAAGGAAGGATAAGTGGTGAAAGGAGACAACATTGGTTTTGTTCAGATCATGGGTATTCTATGTAGTTATATGCAACACTATTTTCTTGAAACAAAATTCATATTTAACCAAAGGAGTTGCAATTACAAAGCCTCTTGTTCATTATCAAAGGAAATAAAGTGAGACATAGATGTTTTAATAACATCATAGCTAAGTAAAACTCTCGTATGTTTCACAATGCAAGTGAGCATTGTTGACACTCATATGAATGCATGCCAATATTTTTATCACAAATAACATGTAATGTACCCTGTTACCAACAACAAAAAAATCTAATCTCAACCATAGTGTAATGTACCTAGCCCCAATCTTAGTCATGTCACACATAAAAAAGTTCTCTGAAACCAATTCTATATGTGAAATTAATTCATTGAAACAACTACGTGCACAACCAACCTTGTGTCACACATGACAACTGTTTCCCAATGCATGCTACAATTTCCGCCTTGTGTCAAAATCTCGTTTCCATTACTACTCAAATTTGGCTTATAGATAGCATTTATTAACTGACATGCCTTGCATATGCAACAATTATGTAGAACTAACAATAACATGTACAACCATGCATAATTACATTCAATTTTCAACAAACACAATTAACATAAACATACACATGTTAAAAAACACGTGAACACACATAAAAGAACACTTATATTTTGTTATAAATCACCAACTATATGCTAATCTCAAATGTTCCTCCCAGTCGTAGACTTTTCTATTTATACAATCTCAACATCAAGTCACCCCTGAGATGGGGCTATGAATCCACTAGGGAAAAGGATACTAATCCCACTAAGGTCTTACCCAAAACATAAAATAACACAGGCTCATGCACACACACTCCAACAATAGTTCCCAGATCACAACCTCTCATTCTCCACAACGTGTCCCACCCAAGGAAATGTACTCCCTTCTCTTCTCAAAATTCCTTCGAGTTGTCCCACTTCCCTTCTAAGGCTTTAGTAACAAGCCGAATAGGAAGTCTCATAGCTATGTATTACTTGGAACACAATGTTGCTCAAGGATTTACATCACTTACTAGCCCAGAACATAGGGAAAACTATCGCAACAATTCTCTCACCAGAAAAAAATTCTCTACAGGCCTAGAAACCTACTTCTTCAACCTAAACCACCATGGATTTATAGGGTAACCAAATTCATCTTGTTGGAACAATGAGAGGGGGGGGGGTGAATCAATATGAGCACTTTTTATCACTTTCAATCACAATATTCAAACTTGAACTTTATCAACATTATATCATTTATTATTGCATCCAATATATCTTGAGCATATAACCATAAGAAATACAAATCAACAATATCACATCAGATACACAATACACTATAATTTACATGGAAAACCAAATGGGAGAAAACCACATAATTCTTTCTTATATATATCAATAATATATTCATAGGAAGCACCAACTTCTAAATTATCCAACACCAACTAGAAGGAGGCACCAACTTGAAGGAAGCACGAACTCCTTGAGTTATCTGAAACCAAACGAAAGGAGGCTATGAACCCATTGACATCACCAAACCATGTACATCAATCATTAACCATGTACATCAACTTGTATCAACCATGCACCATACCATGTACATCAACCACGTACATAAAATTGTACCATACCATGTACATCAACCTGTACCATACCATGCATTGACCATGTACCATACCAAGTACATCAACCATGTACCTCATACATATACCAAGAATATGCCTCACACCATACACCAAATATGTGCTTCAAACATTAACCAATGCCTCAACAAGGTACCAAAGGCATGACCATCACATCTTCAACAAGTAACCAATATGTACCTCAAACCATGTGCCTCAAGCATGTGCCAACATCCATAAACCATGTACCAAGAGAAACCATCAAACATGTGCCATATCACTCATATACCATACAACAAACCATATACCAAGTATCTAATATGTTCCTCGAACAATGTATCATACCATCTCCAAGGTGTACCATGCACAATCACTACCATGACATGCCTCAAGCATGTACCATAAAAAAATAAGAATAATCCTAAAAACTAAAACATAAGCATACCTATGATCATGTAACTAACCCAATACACAAGATTACAGACCTATAGCTCTTCCTAAACTCAACAACAAGAGAATAACATCTTCATCAAACTTTACCTTAGTCTCACAGGACTAGTTTTGGATTACTCACAAACCCTAATTTTCAACAAGAATCACTCTGTACAGGTAATGAATGAAGGTATGAAATTTTAACCACATATACTCTAAGATATTTCTTCCATCTCTTCAAAATTTCAGGGTTTGAAACTTCTCAGAACAAAAGTTATAGCGAAAATGGAAAACCTTCCTGAATTTTATCCTATTTTGGAGAGTGAACTTGTACAACATGCCCCACACTCAATATTTGATATCTTATTATGAAACTCACACAAAAGATACTACATACTTTTATGTTTCCACTGCAATTATTCTCACAACATTTTGATCCTCTATGAACAATTTATGTCTGCTTAACCCAAAACACCCGTTTGAGACTGGTTTCAGGACTAGCCAAAAACCTTATCTTCTACATGACCTCATAACTACTCAACCGTGAGGAACTACGTGACGTTACACCTACTGTTGGAAATGACATGATGAGGACTATCCATGTTTGGATGTGTTACCTGAATTTACACTGTCCTTCATGTCCTTATTCCTCAAATAGCTTCAGGTTTCATGACCAAACCTATGGGTTTATTGTAGACTTATTCAAAGCATCTTCCTGTAAGGGGCATGATTGGGGATACACCATAATGGGAGAACTTTGGAGACTTCTCCAAATACACACCCAACACATCTGTTGACAAAAATGACAACCTCTACTTGTTGACATCAATGACACCCACTACTTGTTGACATCAATGAAAACCAACTGTCCAACAATATCAATGACAACCAACTGTCCAACACATATTACACTCCAACAAAGGTATATATGATGAAAGTAAGAATAGGTGAATGATTGCAAGAATTAATATGGAACTACACTAATTTCTCCACATTATATTTCATGTTCCTATCTTGACACTTGTCACTCTAGGAAATGCCTTTGAATCCACTTGGTAATTCATTCCTCTCACTTAGGAACTTATGGTAAAATTATAACATAAAGTTTATGAATTAGGAATAATATTATTTTATTCCTTGGCTTAATCCCCCTTGAATTATCCCCTTTCCTTTAGTCCCCTTTCCCTCTCGTGGCGTCCTATCCCCCCATACTCGTTTTTTTGACTTGGTCTACAACAACGATGTATTTTATTAATAAAAATAAGTGGTATTACATAATACATTTTTTAGGCTCACTAGCCTAATCAAACATGTTATATGACCTCAAAATATATGTATATATATACAAAGGCACTCTGGCCTAAAACATCTCAGCTCACCAGCCTATAAAACATATGTATATTTACAAATTGGGGTTCAGCCTAGGGGTATTACATCCCCCTACCCCTTATTTATGCACTATCATCAGTGCATTATATACGCATGTAAAATACAAAATATTCAAAAATATGTGGGCACTTTTCCTGCATGACATCCTCCCATTCCCAGGTTACATCTTCAGGATCGTAACAAGTCCACTGGACCTTTACCAACCCTATTGCTTGATTCCAGAGAATCTTGACCTTTTGGTCCAATATGCACACTGACTGAACTTGAAAGTCTCCTTGTTTCTCCACTTGAATCACATTCCAATCAATTACATGATTAACATCATGATCATACTTTTTAAGTAAAGATACATGTAAAACATTATGTATGCACATGGATGTAGACAATGCAAGCATGTATGCATACAATGCAAGCATGTATGCAACATGACCAATCCTTTCTAGGATCTCAAATGGTCCACAATATCTTGTTGTAAGCTTTGGGAAGCTCCCCAATTTGAGTGAACTCTTCTTGGATTTCACTTTCAAGAAGACATGCTCACCCACTTTAAATTCTCTATGCGTTCTACCTTTGTCTGCATAGCTTTTCTTCCTGTCTTGAACAACCTTTAAATTTTGCTTTATTTCCACCATATTCTCTTCCATTTTGTTGAGTAATTTTGGCCCAACCACTTCTTTGTTTGATGGGTTATCCCAACTCATTGGTGTGTTTCACTTTTGACCATATAATGCTTTAAATGAGCTCATCTTTAAAGATGCCTGATACCCATTATCATAAACAAACTCAACTAAATGTAAATAATCTTCCCACTTTGATGGTTTATCCATCACATACATTCTCAACATATCCTCAATCACATGATTGAACCTCTCTATTTTCCCATATTATTATGGGTGATATGATGTGCTAAAACTCAAATTTGTCCCAAATCCTTTAAAGAATCTCTACCAAAAGTTGGATGTGAACTTGGGATATCTGCCCGAAACAATTTCCTTAGGAACACCATGTAGTTTGACAATTTCTATCATATAAATATTTGAAATATTAGTTGCCTTGTGAGTTAACTTTACTTGAATAAAATGAGCAACTTTAATTAGCTTATCCACCACCACCATGATGGAATCATGTTGCTTCACTGTTATGGGCAACTTGTTAATAAAATCAATTGTCACCACCTCCAATTTCCACTAAGGAATGGGAAAAGGTTGTAGGAGTCCAAATAAATTTTTGTGTTCAACCTTGACCTTCTGACATTCTAGACATCTGGAAATATAATTAGCCACCTCTTTCTTCATAGCACGCCAAAAAAATTGGCTCTTTACAATTGTAATGGTGTTTTGGTAACCTGGGTGCCCAACATAAGGCACATTATGCATTTATCTTAGCACCATATTTTTCATCTCCTAAAAATTAGGCACATAAAATATTCCCTTGTACATGAGGATTCCATCCTCTCTCAACTTATACTATTTATTTTTTTGTTGCAAATTACCTTGCTGCAAATTTTTGTTGTTGTTTGCACATAGTGATGATCTAATTTTGTAGCTTCTAAAATTCTGCCTTTTAAATAAAATTTTCACATTCTAATGGTTGTAGAATGCCTCTCATGCACCCTCCTACCGAGTGCATCAACAACCTTGTTCTCATTTCCTTTGATATGATTTATATCAAAGTCATACTCACTAAGAAATTCCAGCCATCTAATTTGACTTGCAATCAAAGCCTCTGCATATTTAAGGTGTGAACTATAGATTCCAATTCTAAATCATGAGTGGCATAGTTCCTTTCATGTTCCTTCAACTTCCTTGAATCATAACATATCACATGCCCATTTTTGATATGGACTCCTCCAAGCCCTTCCTTGCAAGCATCAATGCACAAATGAAATCTTCATTTGGATTAGAAAAGATTCAAGATTGGTGCACTTATCAACAAAATATTCAAGTTTTGAAATATTTTGTCACATTCGAAGGTCCACTCGAACTTCACACCCTTCTTCTACAAAGAAGTAATTGGATGAGCAATTCATTAAAAGCCTTTAAAAAATATTCTATAGTAACCTGCAAGGGCCATCAATGATATCACATCCGAGGCATTCTTTGGTGTTGGCCATCCTTCAATGGATTTTATCTTCTCAGGGTCCACTACTATCCCTTCCTCATAAATGATATGGCCCAAATAATGTATCTTCCTCTGATAAAATGAGCACTTTCTCAACTTTGCATACAACTGTTGCCCCCTCAATACTTGTAGCAACATTCTCAAGTGCTTCTCATGATCTCCTTCAAAATTAGAGTAGATAAGTTTGTCATCAAGGAAAACAATGAAAAACTTATCAATGTAATTTATGAAAATACGATTCATCAAACGCACGAAGAAAACTAGTGCATTTGACAACCCAAATGACACCACTGTAAACTCATAATAGCCATACATTGTTCAAAATGTTGTCTTGCTGATACATTATTCTTTAATTCTCATTTTATGGTAGCTTGACCTAAGGTCAATCTTGGAGAATATCTTTGAATCTTTCAGTTGATAAAAAAGATCATCTATCCTTGGAAAATGATAGTTGTTCTTAACAATCACCTTCTTCAGTTATCTGAAATCAATGCACAACCTTAAGGTACGATATTTATTTTTCACAAATAAAACTGGGGCACCCCAAGTTAACACACTAAGGTGTATATACCCCTTCTTCAGAAGTTCTTCAAGCTACATTTTCAATTCCTTCAGTTTTGGTGTACTCATCTTATAAGGAGTCTTAGACACTGGGGCTACTCCAAGCATCAAATTAATGGATAAATCTATATCTCTCTTTGGTGGAAACCTCAGTATCTCTCTAAAAACATATTCAAATTTTCTCCATATTGGATGATCTTCAATACTTGGCACTTTATCCTTAGTTTCCTCCTACATATGGGCTGTATAAATTTGACATCCTTTTTTGAAGCTTATTTTTTGATGTAAGGTTGAAATATATCTGATAGATACTACCCTTGGAATACCCTGAACTATCCTCAAGTTCCCTTCTTCATCCAAACAAGTGAAGTCATTTTTGTAGTAATCCAAGACAACATGATTTTTATTCAACCAATCCATACCAATTAGGCAGCCATAGGAACCCAAAGGTACGATATTCAAATATTCCTTTGTGCTCAATCCATTCATGTCCATTGGAAAATCCTTAACCAACTCGTTGATTCTTCTTTTAGCTCATGTAGATAACTGTACCAACCAATATTTCCCAAGCTTTCTTCTTTGCAAATGAAATCTTTTAGCAAGATTAGGATAATTGTAACTATGGCTAGCTCCTGAATTAATTAAAATAGATATAGGTTGACCATTGATCTTACCTTCCAGTTCAATCATGTGATATTGAAATTCAACTTGCTTGTTGTCCAAGGATGCATAGCTCCTTGGCATGCTTCTTCCCATGTGCTCAATTGTACCATACTACTGTATATTGTGAACAATCTTCACTCTTTCTCCTCTCTGAGGGAAATCTATGTACATGTGATCTCCTTGACAACCCCAACATTTAATAGGTTTCTTCCTTGGCCTTTTTCCCAACATTTATGATATTTTGGGCTCATTTTGAGTTGGCTTCCCCTGAGAATTATTCTTGAAGAATTGTGGTTTATGTTGATATTGAGAGGGGGGTGAATCAGTATCAAGTACAATTTAAAAACCTTTTCCAAATTATACTTAAACCATTCAATTATATCCAATGAGAAATGAACAATAGTATAAGAGTTACACCAATACACCTCAATACACCATGCACAATATATATGAGAGATAATAAAACTTTATTCAATTCTGGTCTGTTCAGAAGACCCAACTTGTAGAACATGCCCCGTGCTCAATATTTAACATCTGATTCTGAAACTCACATACAAGAAACTACAGTCCGTACTCTTTCCAATGGAAGTGGTCCCACTTCATTTGGATTCTGTATGAAAACGTTATGACTATTTTACCCGGAACACCTGTTTATTGACTAGTTTCAGGACTGGTCACAAACCCTATATTCCACAGAGTGTATATCCATAATTATAGCGAATAAAGAGCTGAAATTTTTACCAGAGG
>JZKD02S0595273.1:56950-74318 GCA_000966675.3 Picea glauca | reverse complement strand
GGTCTTCTTACATCCGCCTTATTCTATTTTATTGAAAGGTCTTATTAATATTGACCTTTATTACATCCGAATACATTGATCTACCTATGTGCGGGTTAGGACCTTAACAAAGTATCTGCCTAACATGCTAGATATGCTCTTCCCTGGTCCTACTGAATATAAGAATATCATCTAAGTAGACTATTACAAATTCATCAATGAAAGGCCTAAATACATCATTCATAACTCTCATGAAAGTAGCAGGTGCATTAGTAAGCCCAAATGGAATCACTAACCATTCAAACAATCCTTGTTTTGTTTTAAAATAAGTCTTCCAGATATCCTGTTCAGCAACCCTGATCTGATGGTAACCACTTCTTAATTATAACTTAGTGAAATAAGCTGCATGTTTCAATTGATCTAATAAATCATCAATGCGAGGAAAAGGCTAATGATCTTTTACTGTGATTTTGTTCAAAGCTTGAAAATCCACGCACATGCACCATGTGCCATCTTTCTTTGACATTAGGATGATAGGTGACCCACATGGAGAAGAACTAGGTCTGATGACCCCTTGTTCAACCAACTCTTGTACCTATTTCTTTATCTCTGTATTTTCCAAGAATGATAACCTGTACATGCCAATGTTAGGAAGAGGAACATCCTGCTGCAATTGTATCTCATGTTCAACTTGTTGTTTTGGAGGCAATCCTTTCGGGACTTGAAATAAATCATCATAGTCAGAAACAATTCTAACTAATTAATCTTTTAACTTGACATCACAATCTTTGAAAGTATAAATTCCGATAGTGTCTTTATCTTTTACCACCATTAAGAGATATCACTTACTGACATTTACAATCCTCTTCATTTGTCCTGAGTTGATTAGTGATAAATTCAATTTCTTTTGATGAGCCCTTACTATATATTATTTTCCATCTTTAGTTAATTGATACTTATTGTCTTCATGATAGAATATTRTTTTTCTATCATACAAATATGGACTTCCAAGTACGATACCACATATATCTAGTGGAACTACATCCAACTCAACCTCATCTATGAACTGTGAATTAATTGCAAACTTTAGGACACATTGTCTTTCCACCTGCAACTAATTATCATTATGAATCCATCCTAATGGATATGGTTTCTTATGAGGTTTAGTGATTAATCCCAACTTTTTAACTATTGCTTCTGATATCAAATTTACTTGTGAGCCACTGTCAAATAGAGTATCAATTTTTGTATGTTTGGAAATTACCCTTATATGAAAAAGTTCTGTTCGTTTGACCTCATCAACTTCATTATCAACTTTTAAAGACTGAATTGAAGAACTTGTACTAGCTTCATAATTTTTACCTTTGATTCCCGTGACTGTGAACTTTGTCTCATCCCCTGAATTTGACCCCAAATCAACTTGAGTTGTTGTAGTAGTCTTTGGTTTTCCTTTATTCCCGAACTTTGTTGGTTTCAACTCTGGGTGAAGGATCCAACAACGATCCTCACTATGGCCTTCCTTCTTACAATGAGTACATGTAGGTTTCTCCTTCTTCACTGTATAAGTTTTCTTTTCTTTGAACTTCACTTTACCCTTGCCTTTAAAATTTCCTTTAGTAGATTTGAATGGTTTTACAAAATCAACATTTACATTCTTGCCTCTAGATTCAAGATGAGTCACTTGCACACACACCTCATCTAAACTAGTAGGATTAAACATGAGAATGGTATGTCGTAAATAATTATGCAAACCACCTATATACTTAAGCAATGTCTCTTGAGTATCCAATGATATTCCCAACAACAAAGATCTTTTGCGAAACTCCTATGTATAACTTTGAACAGTTTGTCCTTTTAACTGTCTAAAGTTCTGCCATGACATAATATCTTGTTGCATGTAAGATAGAGGATAAAATTGCTTTCGTAAAGCGGATGTAAAATCAAGCCATGAAGAGAGAGTCTTACCAAACTTCTTAAGATCCTGTTTTGTCCTGCTTTCCCACCAAACAAGGGCGGTTCCTCCCATCTTGAGACTAGCAAGCTGGATCATAGTCTCTTCATCTCTGATTCTTTCTATCATGTAATACACTTCAATTTGTCTTATCCAATTATCTAAATTTTTTGTATTTAGTTCTCGATCATACAAAGAAAACTCAAACTTAACATCAATTTTAACAAAGGCATATTAGACTTATGCTTTGTGTTTGTTTTTGTATGGTAGATGTTGTAGAATGAGAACTAGCATTTGATGTAGAACTGGAAGAAGAAGGAGAAGATGGTAGTGAAGGTGGCATAGGATAAGGCTTTGAAGAATCTCCTTCCCCTTCACTTTTACCCTTCATTAAGATCTCTCCCAAGGCTAGTTTCTTTCTCTCCAAGAAATGCTCATACAACACTTTGACCATTTCAGACATGGAGAAAAGTGCATCTTCTAGTTTCTTGGTTCTTGGAGAAAGTTCTCCTTTTGAAGCCATTCTTTTCTTCCTCAAGAATCGTTCTATCTCAGGAATTAATTCAGCCAATGATCCTTCTCCTTTCTGAGATTTGGATCTTGTAAGCATCCACCCTGCACTTGTTAAACCTTCCAAAACAACCAAAGCTCTGATACCAAAATACTTGATCCAAAAAAAAATGGAAGGAATAATAAACAATTGTCTTATTTAGATGCTTAAAGTTGTTTAAAGAGTTCATATATTAATCAATCATGCTGTAAAAATAGAGATATGAACAACAAAAAAAGAGACAAAGACAATAAGAACTTGATAACGAAGTTCACCAATGAGTGGCTACGTCTCCGAGCCCGCTTCCAAGTGAAGGACCTCTTTATTAATCTTCAAATGCTCAAGTTATTTACAATGGCTCCTTCCTGTTACATAACATGCTTCATATCTGCTGTGAAAGACCTCCTTGCTCAGACACATGTATGCTTTCTCAAACTCCTCTCACAAACATGACAAAAAGGCCTCTCAAAACATGAGAAAAAGCCAAAATACATAAACTGCTCCTCAAATTCCCTGCATCAAAAAGTTACCTACAAGCTTCAAAAATCTTGGTTCTTATAGTTTTCAAGGTTCAGATGAGGAATCCAAAATTCCCTCAAGATCTGGCCTCTTTCTGGGATCAAATCCCCCTTCAAATGGCCTAAAATCCTAAAATAATCCATTTTCTGGGCTAAATATCAGTTAGGAATCCCCAAAAATCATTAATATATGGTTTAAAAACCACTTTCCAGCAATATATGGGCTAAGCCACCAATGGAAGTGCGTGCGCCCCCAAACAGGGTCACATAACACCATACAATCATGGGTTGGGGCTTAGCCCCAGCCCCCTTCCGCCCACATAGTAATATATTACAATTTAAATAAAATTAAATGCATATTATTTAACAAGAGATATGCGGGGCACATTGGTGTTAGTGCTCTCCTTAAGGTGCTTGGCTTGGTGGGTGGTCTTGGGTTCAAAACCCATGGACCCCCAAACATTGTTAACACTTTCCATTCGACCCTGGTTGGGTGCCACGTGGCACTTCTTCATTTGCTAGCAAAGTGCCACATATCAACCTCTGAGTGGATCTGCCATCCACATCTACCTAGTCAATTGCTGCCACATGTCACATTGCCATTGGTCCAAGTCTGCATCATGAGGTTTCATTGGTGATGTCATGTTGTCATCATGCTGATGTCAACATTGACTTTTTGCCAGTCCTTTGACTTTTTAGCTGTTTGAGAAAACGACAAGAGTATGATAACTCTCACATACAACGTCTGTTTGAGAAAGTAAATATACTACCGAAATCAGCGCGACGAGATGGTCACAATGGAATTGGTTTCATCCAATTACGAGAACTTTGATTTTTGAGCATTTTCTAAGCCTGGGGAGCCTCCTGGATCAACCAACCTGCACTGGGGTAGCAGACGAGCCTACGTTGGAGTACCAACTTACGTTAGGGTAGCATACCAACTTGCTTTGGAGTGACAAATTACGTTGGGGTAGTATACCAGCCTGCGTTGGAGTACCAACTTTCTCTAGGCTAGCATACTAGCCTTCGTTGGAGTACCAACCTGCATTGGGGTAGCATATCAGCCTACGTTGGAGTACCAACCTGTGTTAGGGTAGAATACCATCCTACGTTGAAGTACCAACTTGTGCTAGGGTAGCATACCAACCTGCGTTGGGGTTACCAACCTGTATTGGGGTAGCGTACTAGCCTGCGTTAGAGTTACCAACCTATGTTGGGGTAGTGTACCAGCATGAGTTGGGGTTATCAACCTACGTTGGGGTAGTGTACCAGCCTGCATTGGGGTTACCAACCTACACTGGGGTAGCGTACCAAGCTACTTTGGGGTTACCAACCTGCATTGGGGTAGCGTTCCAACCTACGTTGGAGTTACCAATCTGTGTTGGGGTAGTGTACCAACCTACGTTGGGGTTACCAACCTGTGTTGGGGTAGTGTACCAACCTACATTGGGGTTACCAACCTGTGCTATAGTAGCTCCCTCTACCGAGGAACACATCAAAACACATCACTTCCTTCTACTAGGGAACACATCACTTCCCGCTACTGGGGAACACATCACTACCTCTCATGAAGGGAAATCCTTCTGGACCATACCAAGCGTGTCCCTAACATAGGCTTCAACAACATATCTTCTACGTGTTTTCGATAGAAATATACTAGAGAAAGTGTCTTGTCATAGTCTTCTCCCTATTGATGGGAGAATCCTTTGGACACAAATAAGGATTTGTACATCTCTAGGATATTTATCTACAACATACTTAATCTTGTAGATCAACTTGGAAGTCACCACTTACTTCCGTTCTAGTCTCAAAACCAAGTAAAAGATATGTATCCCAGTCCTTCTGACTGCCTTCCTCCTCGTTCATTTTAGAAAAGTCTACTGAAGCAAGGGAATCTTCCCATAAGATCTCATATCTCCTCAAATCCTCTGAAGCTTAGATCTAGCCTTCTCAACCCATGGAATCTGTTTGTCAGTTTCAAAAGACGTCTCTCTCTTCCATCTGAATATGAAAGTATCCAAGTCTCCATTATCCCTTTGAATCTTCACTCTCTTTGAGTCTGTATAATTTTTGGAGCCATGTGATCTTCATGATATGGCTCATAAATGTTGTATTTTGCAAAGTTTCATGGGACCACGCTGGTCTCTTCTTGGTTACTACAACGATTTTGGGTAGGCTCTTCTGGTTCTACTAACTCCTCTTGATGATCTAAAGAGTGATCAACTGTGCTAGAGGGATTTGTTCGGTCAGATTTGGATCCTTCTTTTCCCTACAATCAATACCCATATGAGATACTATGTATCTCGAAAAATTACCCTTCTTCGTCTTCTTCTACTTTGGTACATGGATGTATACAATCATGTATACAACTTCTTATCTGGATAGTCTGCTCCGTGTCTCAAACTAGAGACCATCTAATATGTTGTCTCCTGCAACTGTCACTACAAATTCCCTTCGATTTATCACTTGTGACCTTCCCGGAACAAGGAAAACAAAGGGGAAAACAATAGACAATAATAATACTCTTATAATAATAAAAACAAGAATGAGGAAAATAATCACAATGGCTCCTTCTCAGAGCTATTGTTGGTGACATGCCTAGAACAATAACCAAAATAAAAATACAATAATAAGAAATATCTCCTAGAGGATATGTTAGTTCATCTTGAAAGAATTTATATCAGTAGTACTCATATGCTTCCAAGTATTCATTGTATTTAGCAGTAATAGAACCTTTCAAGGATTGTTGTCACAACTAGTAATGTAGCAATTATCAAAATTGATATGTGCAAATTGGAAACTTATTAATTTAATCAAACCTGGAACCTGGAGTCTTATCTTCAAGAACAAATGTTGTTGATTTTATTCCGAGTCTCCTTCATTTAAGATGACAAGTATTCTCTTCAACCTGTCCCCTATACTTAAGACAATATGCTTTCTAGAGAAAAATCCGAGTTAGAGAATATAGTGCAAATAAACTCTAAAGTATCAACCTTAATCAATCTAATACTTTGACTAAAGTTAGTTTCTAACTTTATCTTTGCACATAGGTTAGTATGATAATCATAACTTCAGTAGATCAAAATACAACTAGATTTTCATAAGGTCACAATAATTCCATAACAACTAGAGGCATATGAAAACAATCAAACTTGGAGTGCATTGTTCCTATGAATGTGTTGGATCTGAGATCCCTCTAGATATATGATTTTTTCTTGGACTAGAGATCCCTTCTCCTGCAATCACACTCAAAATAGTGATACAATTTAAACATATCTAAGTACATACCTCCAAAAACAATGACCGACAGTGGCAT
This sequence comes from Picea glauca, assembly GCA_000966675.3. Classification (NCBI taxonomy): domain Eukaryota; kingdom Viridiplantae; phylum Streptophyta; class Pinopsida; order Pinales; family Pinaceae; genus Picea; species Picea glauca. The sequence continues at coordinate 68,004 of JZKD02S0595273.1, read as the reverse complement.
CATCTGGCAGCAGTGGCAAGCAATGACGAACCCTAAAAATTCAAAGTGCTCCAACTTTCAATCTAAAGGAAATTGGAGATGTGATAGAGTAAGGAACACTAGAAAAACCAAATATTAGGCCCAACGTTTCATAGAAAATTTACTACAACTGGTGCTGCAACTGACACTGCAATTGGTGCTGCAACTGACACTGCAAATGACACTACAATTGGTGGAAACCGAGGATCTTCCTTCCAGTGGTTAGACTGTTATGAAGGAAACCAACTCTGATACCATGTTGAAATTTTGGTATGCTCGTTTAACCATAGACGATGTCACATCATTGTCACCCAACCATAGGCGTTCACATATGCCACCCTCGAGCACATTAACCTTTACTTAGAATAATTCCGGCGAGCCTACTCCATAACCAACAGATAAACTCTAGTTGCTAACTGCAGAAACAACTCAAGACAAGTAGAGCGCTCCTTCTCCAAGGGTAGCAGACAAGAGAGATAGCCTCCATATTCATAGAACAAGTACCATACACAACAACAACAACTGTAGTTGCACTACTCTCTCTCTCAAACTTGTTCCATACTTAGAAAAAATATCACAAAGAATATTTCCAAGAAAATCACCAAGAAAATTACCAAGAAAATCACCAAGAGAGAGACCAAGACCAAGAGAAGACCATGCACCCTTATTCCTCCTTGCAGCCGCAGTTGCAGCTCTCCATAAGACTTGTGCACTAACTGGGTGTACAAATGAGCTAAAACATCCTCTATTTATATTAATATGTCCAGTGACTTTTCTGGCTGGGCCAACTTGACTTTCTGGTAATTATATTTTTTGTTTATCTTTTTCTTGTGGAGCCGACTTGTATTTACGGAATATAGTATTCTAATATTATTTATTCTATTAGGACGACTTATCTTCTAGGGTTTCCACACATCTTTTTAATGGTTCATTTGTTTCCATAATATTCTATTCTAAGTCATAGGTTACATATGGAGGTTAATACCTCCTGCAACTACCAAAATATTAACAAAACTTACACTAGAAAAACATGCATAAATTAAATTTACCTATACATAAAGAAAAATACAAACATCTCCATGAAACATGACTGCATAATGACCCTCCACCCAAACATAAACACATAATCATTGAATTACAAGGTATTGACACATTATTGTTACTTAGTTTGAAGTCTCACCATCCATTTGTTTTTATATAAAATAACGAGAGATATAAAGGGAAGTGTAAATATTGAAGTAACCAACAAAATACTCATAAGATCGAGGTCTACCTCCTAATATTAGAGTCTAAGAGAACTTTGGAGATCTCGATTCATAGTGATCTCACCTCTTAATATTGGATTCTAAAAGGACCATGGGGATCTCAAGTATACATTAAAAAAAAGTCAAGTATACATTAAAAAAAGTCATGTATATATAGTTACTTGTAGAATCCTTAAAAACTGAGCAAATAAAAAGTTATTAAATGTGATGTATAATTGTACATTATAATTTCAAACAAATTATATCAAGAATTTTATAGTTCTACTAATTTTAAATATGGTATGATTCCGGGAATCTCAGAGTCCTCTTGCCGGGCACAAACTACCACCAATTAATTCAAGTTATATTATTTAAAATAATAATATTTTTTTTCATGTACAACGCATAATATTATATTTTAATTTCCATGTGGGATGACAAAAAGCTATGCAGTTGTTCATGGGGCTGACGTCCTGGAGCTCGATGATGGCATGGAAGAGTTGCGTTGCAAAGCTCAGTCAGGGTAGCATAGTCAGGGTAGCTCAACCGTTAGATCCCACTATCCCTGCACCTGATGGAAAGGCCCTTAGAGCTTTGAAGGCCATAGCTCACACAAAATAATGCTAGTTCTCTCACTAAACGTTCGAGGGATCGGAGGCACCCTCAAGTCTGCTGCCTTCCATAAACTACTAGAGAAATCCTCCCCTGATATCATCTTACTTCAAGAAACTCTATCGACCGATACAATCTCCAGAGATTTTATCCACTCTTTTCGTCCCTCCTGGGTCACAGCGGCTGCTAGCTCTATTGGCAACTCGGGAGGCATGCTTGTGGCATGGGACCCTGGATATTTTGACTTGGTGCCTTTTCTGACCTATGGAGGCTTATTACTGAGGGGCCGTTGTCTAGCTACTAACCAGGAGCTGGCTCTTTTAAATGTATACGGCCCCTGCAAAGACAAATTACAGTTCTGGACACAACTTGCATCTGGCGGTCTACTGGATATTCCAAACCTCATCCTCGGAGGTGACTTAAACATCACACTCAACACAGATGAACATTGGGGAGGAAACTGCTCGACTGTTACAAATTATTTCTTCTACAAAGGCCTCTTCGTGTCCAAGAATCTTATAGACGTTCTGCCAAACAAAATAGTCCCCACTTGGCGTAATGGGAGATCTGGGATGGAAGCCATTGCCAGGCGCCTTGACCGCTTTTTAATATCTGATAGCTATATCTCCAACACAGGCTACCCAACCACGTGGGTGGAGTACCCCTACTTTTCTGACCATGCGCCCGTCTTTCTGTAGCTGAACCTCCCTATCCGACTTTTTTCTTTCCCTTTCAAATTTAATCAACACTGGCTCCTCTCCCCCGATTATTCCGATCTGGTCAGAACGGTTTGGACTGACCCTTGTTTCCTTTCAGAACTCAACCCACAACAACGCATTGTATGGAAGCTCAAGGTATTAAAAGCACGTTCAAAGTCCTGGTATAGTGTTAAAAAAGACATGGAGGCGGCTCAACTTTTAATCCTGGAGTCTGAAATTAAAAAGCTCATTTCTTTATCAGCCACTACCGCCCTATCATTGGAAGACACAGATTCACTAAAGGCTCTTGAATCAAGCAGAAATTTCATTTTAAACGATGAAGAAAAGCGCTGGAGGCTCCGTAGCCGCCCGACCTGGCTAAAGTGGGGCGACTCCAATACAAAATTTTTCCACACCTTAGCCAACTTCAATAGGAACAAAAAAATTATCTGGTCCATCGAAAACAACAGGGCTGAAACTATCCATGGTCAAGAAGAAATTAAATATGAGGCTGCAAACCATTTTGAAAAGCTTTTCAAATCAAACTCAAATCAACATCTTCCCGACAAACTTGCTGCGACCAGACTATATCCAAAGATGGTATCGATCTCTGAAGCTACCGATCTATATAATCCTGTCACCCTTCAGGAGCTCAAAGAAGTATTGATCCATTTCAAAAAAGAAATAAGTCCAGGCCCCGACGGCTGGACGATAGAGTTCTTCTCCTATTTCTTCGATCTCGTGGGCACGGATCTCCTTTAGATGGTAGAAGACACTCGCATCAAAGGTAAGGTTACAAAAAGTCTCAACTCAACTTTCCTGGTATTGATACCCAAAGAAAACAACTCTGTTTCCTTCAACGACTACAGGCCAATATCCTTGTGTAACCTTATATACAAGGTTGTTTCAAAAGTTATATCCAACCGGATGAAACCGTTTCTGGAAAGAAGTTTATCCGCCGAACAGCTAGGATTTTTAAAAGGCAGAAGAATTCACGATGCCATCGGTGCTGCCCACGAGTGCATCCACTTCATCAAACTAAAAAATTTAAAGGCTTTAATCTTGAAAATAGACCTCAAAAAGGCTTTTGACAGTATCGACTGGAGTTACTTGAGGCTTATTCTTCTCTCAGCGGGCTTTGGAGACAATTTCACCGACTGTATCCTTTCTTGTGTAACAAGTGCAAATTTTGCGGTGTTAATTGATGGGGAGGCGACCAGATTCTTCCATTGCGAGAGAGGGCTCCGTCAGGGATTCCCACTCTCCCCCTACCTTTTCATCTTAATTATGGACAACCTCAGCCTCCTCCTTACAAAATACAACTCCGATCTCCAAATTTCTGGCATAAAGGTTTCAAGGCTCTTCAGAATTGTTCACCTTATGTTTGTGGACGACATTCTCCTAATGTCGTTAGCAAAACTTTCGGAGTGGCACATTATACTGGACGTCCTTCATATTTTCTGCTCAGTCACGAGTCTGTCCATAAACTATTCAAAATCTTTTGTCCACTTTTGGGGCTTATCTGAGACAGAACTTCTGACCTTCAAAGCGGTCATCCCCTTCTCCTTCTACAGTTTGTATGATGGATTTAGTTACTTAGGCTATAGGCTGCATCCGAGAGCCTCCTCCTCAGCGGACTGGAGCTGGCTTGTGGCTTTGTTCGAAAGGAAAATTGGTTTTTGGGGAAACAAATGGCTTTCCCTGGGGGGTCGTTATATTCTTGTCAAATCAGTTCTAGAAGGACTTGCGGTCTATTGGATGACCCTCGAACGGATTCCAAACATGATCATTATCTTAATCCGCAGAATCTCTTTTAACTTCCTGTGGAACGACCTTCCTGGCAAGCGTCATCTTCACCTTTGTAACTGCCAGTTACTTTCTAGACCCCGAAAGGATGGGGGCTGGGGACTAAAAGACCTGGCCATTTTCAACACTGCTCTCCTGGCCTGCTCCTTCTGGAGAGTGGTCACTCATCGTAGTATATGGTTCCAAGTTATTTATGACAAGTACCTGGACACCCGACCCCTCCTCCTTTGGCTGCGAAAGACATCACTTATCCGGAGAAGGGCTTCTCCCTTTTGGAAGGGCTTGGTCTCCGCTTCCCTTGTCATCTTACACTGGTTGTGCTGGCTCCCCAGATCGGGCCTTGAGATCCAAATTGGGAGAGACAACATCCTCGGGATGGATAACCGATCACTCCTCTCTTCTCCTCTCAGATCGCAGCTTACTTCCATCAATTTGAGAACACTTTCACAGGCGATTTCAAAGACACCGATGACTCCCTTCACTGACCGGTGGTTACACAGCAACGGGATACAGTTGGACGGCCCGCTGGCGTTGGAATGGGATACCTACACAAAATTGCTGAGGTCGGCAGGAATCACTTTAAACAGAGGAATTGACACTCTTCTTTGGGCAGGCGGAGATGCATCGGGCTACATTACTGTCAGGAATGTTTATGCGACGCTTCCTCACTCCCAAGGATCGATAACGGCCTCCCCGTGGCTCCTCTTCGTTTGGAAGTGGCGGCTTCCACTTAAGATACAATTATTCTTCTGGTTATGTTTACATGATAAACTGCTCACCTGAAAGGTACTTCGCAGGAGGGGCTGGCACGATCCCGGTCTATGTACCCTCTGTAAAAATGCAACTGAAGACACTTCACACTTCTTCCTTCACTGCCCATTCACAGCCAACATTTGGAACCATCTAAGTCAACATTTCTCGTTCCCGACGATCTGGAAAGGTGACTCCTTCATTTTTTGCTTCATTTCTTGGTTATCTATTGCTGCGGCTCCACACCCACTGGTGGCTCATGTCTGTTGGCAGACATGGAAAGAGCGCAACAGGGCAATTTTTGAGGGACGATCCCCCTCCCCCAATGGAGTTCTTCACCGTATTTTATCATCCTTCCAATTTCTGCAGATTTCTCCAAAAACATTCCTACACAAAGCTCTCGACTTCAGGATGGATGAAGGATCCATGCTAGCTTGTTTTGATGGGGCGGCTCTCTCAACTGGTCTCTGCTGGGGGGCCGGAGATACTTTCAAAACACACTCCTCGAGAATTACAAGTTGGTTTCTAACCTGCGGCGCGGGTACAAACACCACGGCCGAGCTTATGCGTTTGTGGGCTACCCTCTACCTCGCCTCTCGCTGGTCTATAAACCATATTCATGTTTTAGGAGACTCGAGTGTTATTGTTAATTGGATAAATCTCAATTGCAATCTGCGCTCAATCCACATTGAAGGCTGGAAACTTAAAACTAGGGAGCTCTACAACTCTTTCACCGACATAAAGCTCCAACATATCTCCAGATCCCACAACACAGAAGCAGATGCTCTCTCCAAGCGGGCCCTTGGCGAAGTGATAGGTAGGCTCTCGGTTTTCCATTGCGATGAGGGGGAAGTGAGTCATATTACCTCTATCAACATCTTCTGATTGTCATCGGCCTCCTTTTGTCCGTCTATGGACTACATTTGATATTACTATTCTGGGCCGTATTGCTCTCTTTGTGTCCACGTGCTAGTGTGGCTTTGGTCATATGGATATTGAGTGAACAAATCCTCTCTTTGGTCATGGCTATGCACCTCTCGGCTTGCTGCTGTCTATGTAAACAAGTTTATACTCTATATAAATTTGAGAAAAATTTCTTCTTGGAAAAAGGGTAGCGCAGTGAAGTAAAGTTTATATTTCTCCATAGTTTGATTGTGTAGTGATGTTTTTATTTGGAGTGTTTATGTTTAATGAAAAATAAACCCAATTTATTTCGTGAGACGAATGATGTGTAATGTAACATAAATTATTGTATGAGAAAGTACATATTGTTATTTTCAATTATTTTTATGGTTTATCGAGCGGAGATATGTTGAAAATTTTCAATTTAGCCTTGAAATAATGTCATAGAAATTATTTAGTGAAAATAAGATTTAAATCAATAAAGATCCTTTTTAACTAATTTACCATTACAACAAAATTCAACCAACCACATCTACATGCAATGTTTCTTATATGAGATTTTAAAAATATATATAACTATCATGAACATCACAAATTTATAGTAGAAAAATATGCATAAATCAAATTGACCTATACATAAAGAAAAATATGAATATCTTCATTGAATTACGATCACATAATCATTGAATTACAAGGAGGAAAATCACAAGAGTGCATGGTGGATTGTTCATGATGGTTGGGGGTTGGCCCCAATCAATATTGATAGGTTCAACTATACAAATATCAGACTCCACTTATTGTTACTTGACTTAGGATGTTTGCTTCCTCTCCCTAACTGTGATGATAAAGCCAACCTGTCATATATGTGGCTCTTAAACAAATCTATATACATGATTTTTTTTGAAGAGGTTCACATTAAGAATCATAGAAGGATTATTAATGTGAATTTATATGTCATACCAAAGAACTCTAATTAAGGATTATGTTTGACGAACAATAAACAAAATTTATTTAGGAAGTGTCATATAACTTCAATTATTTGTTAAAAATTACTTATTCTACTTTTCAGGGTTTATCCTTTCGAGATATGTAAATTGACCTATGCATAAAGAAAAATATAAACATCTTCACTGAATTACAATCACATATTCATTGAATTAGAAGGAGGAAAATCCCAAGAGTGCATGGTGGATTGTTCATGATGGTTGGGGGTTGGCCCCAACCAATATTGATAGGTTCAACTATACAAATATTAGACTCCACTTATTGTTACCCGACTTAGGAGGTTTGCTTTCTCTCCCTAACTGTGATGATAAGGCCAACCTGTCATATATGTGGCTCTTAAACAAATCTATATACATGATTTTTTTTTGAAGAGGTTCACATTAAGGATCATAGAAGGATTATTAATATATATCATACATGAGGACTCTAATTAAGGATTATGTGATTATGTTTGATGAACAATAAACAAAATTTATTTAGGAAGTGCCATATAACTTCAATTATTTGTTAGAAATTACTTATTCTACTTTTCAGGGTTTATCCTTCCGAGATATGTTGAAATTTCAATTTGGCGTTGAAAGATTTAGAAAAATTAATGGGCTTGGGTGATGTACATAATTTGGCCTCAACCAAATTCTTCTTTAATAACAAATTAAGACAAAATAATAAGATGTTCCTTAATAAGACAAAATAATTCGCATATTGGATACAACAATTCCCTCAAAGCTTTTGAAAATTAACAAACATTTATGTGGAATCGAGTTTTTAACTCACATACAAACTACTTGATACCAGATTGTAAATCTTTATCGCACATCATAGCAACTTCGCTGAAATTTTAAAATATAAAAACATTTTTATACTATATATTTTTGCTTGTCCCTGTCAATCATGAACTATGTATTTTTGCTTGTCCCTGCCAAGCATGAAATTTGTATTATACATGTCTGTGCAACCTCTTCCATATTGATATCCAAATTTTTCCTAGCCACATGACACGAACACTTAAACCCTGAATGGTTGTTGAATGGTTGTTGAATGGAAAATTTGTACCAATCTTTGTTCCTTCTACAGATCAACTTGCAAATATCTTCACAAATCTTTTCTTAAGCCCATTGTCACTCATTTAGGGACATGTATCAACATATGTGAGCTTCCATTAAGGTAGGAAACATGATGTAGTATAATATCATTTCATGTGCCTCCTTGTTTAATATGAGTGTTATCTTCACTTGTGATCACATTCCAACCCACCATGTGGGTAGTTGAGGCCCTTGATGGGTTGAACTTTGGGTAGTTAAACCCACTTATTGTATTTCATTGTGTTTTATGGATGGGATGTGTGCCCTTGTTTTGTGGCCTCATAACCCCCCTTCTTGAATGGATACCTCACATTTAGAAGGGGCACTTCACTTGAGTTGTGTATATATAAAAAATTCAAACTCTCATTTACATCATCTCATTCAAGAGAACTCATTCATTCTTTTGAGTAAGGACACCTATACTATTTCACTCTAATTGTGGTGACTCTCTCTTAGTTATGGTTGAATTATCTTCATGAAGTCATGGTATGTGAAGATCTTCTTGTGATCATATTTAAGTGTTCTTATATATCTTATTGTTTGATTAGGATTTGTTAAAGCAATCACCATAGATCTACTATCTGTTGTAATCTCAAAAAAAAGAGGACCCACTGAATTTTTCAATAGGCTCACAAGCAGGATTCATTGACATTTCAAAATCTCATCAAGTACTAGTAGGTAGGATTTTGATTCACCATGGGATTAACTCACCCTATTTAGTAGGTAGGATTTTGACTTACCATGGGATTAACTCACCCTATTTTATGGGCCAAGACAAGTTTAACCCAAAGTCCAAGTCAAACCCAATGAGCTTTGTAACACTGCTCTAGGCATTTAAATCATTGTTGCTATGATGCGTATTTTAATAATTTCTAGATAATTTTCCCTAGAAAAGTTTCACATTACAAATGTCATCATTCATTAAGTGATTTGTGCATGCTAGTTCACTAAAAATGTAGGGGGCAACATGAGATTTTTATGGGCTAACCTTCAATATGCAAGTCAATGTGTTTTGTATACCCTTCTAGTGATTTCAAACTAGTGTGTCACCTTGCCTCCTTGATTCTACTTTTCACCGTTGCCTTAAAAATCTTGGCATCTAGATTAGCCAATTAGTCACCCATTACCAAATTCTTCCCTTGACCTTGGATATTAGGGGAGTTTCAACTAATTGTTCTCAAGCTCCTCGAAGGATTACCGAATGGGGTCCTCTTAGTCCCCATCAGTCCCTAAAGCACATTATCAACCTCCTAGTTGGTACTTTCATGGTTACTGATGATGACATGAATGTTTTCTTTTTCACCTCTATAATGTGTGTTTGAAAATCAAATTACAAGATAAATAAATAAAACACTTACCTATTTATCATCATCCTTTAAAATTCCACCATACAAGCAAATTAAATAAAATAAATTGAAGAATCTTGTGGTGAGGCTCTCTTTACAAACAATTCCAAAAATTCTGGTTGCACGTTTCTTACACACTCCAAAAACATCTCCCTCCTATTCTTAGACTAGAACAACCAACTAGGAAAAATAAAAACTAACACCATTCTCAAAAAAATTAAATACTTGAATATAGCTTCTTCCTTAAAAAAAAAAAATGGAAAAAATAAAAACTAACACCATTCTCAAAAGAATTAAATACTTGAATATAGCTTCTTCCTTAAAAAAAAATGGGAAAAATAAAAACTAACACCATTCTCATAGTTACGTAAGTACGCATTTCTCATAATGAAAATCAACCAACAGGAAAGTGCATAAATGGTATGAGCAAATACAACAACACTGGTTCATGCATCTTGAGTGCAAGTTACAGCCAAGGTCCAAAGATGGTATGAGCAAATACAACAACCAAAATTCAAGAGGAAGTTCAGAAACCTCTCTTTTCACAATAAAGCTCCACAATCACGTATTTGGCATTTGGAAGATGGAGAAGGATAGTGCATAAATGGTATGAGCAAATACAACAACACTGGTTCATGCATCTTGAGTGCAAGTTACAGCCAAGGTCCAAAGATGGTATGAGCAAATACAACAACCAAAATTCAAGAGGAAGTTCAGAAACCTCTCTTTTCACAATAAAGCTCCACAATCACGTATTTGGCATTTGGAAGATGGAGAAGGATAGTTAATGCATCATTTACATACATCTTTTACTTAAGTGGAATAAAAGGCACCTATAACCTCCTAGCCTCTAAACAGGTGTTGAATGAGGTGACAAAAGAGGACAATCACAGACCATACATACAGGAATAGTTAGCACGTGTAATCAATGTGAAGAATTTGGCGGTAAGTAAAATGGTTTCCGCAGTTAGCATAATATAATCGGAATATAGAAAGAAAGAAAGTATTTTTAACGTCTACGAGGCTAAATATAGTTTATGGGACAGATTGCTTTTCCATCTGGCTTTTGTATTCGGCCCTTCTCCTGTGAAGTTTTACAATAACAGCTCCCAGCTTCTCGGCAAACTCTTTGCTGAATAGATTATCCCAAAAACTAGCCACCAGAATACTTGCATAATTTTCTCTGCTGTTTTTGAGGGCCTCACATTCTAAAATGAAATATTTTTCTGTTTCCACTTTTCCGGAAAAACACAATATTACTCAATAATGATTCTGCATGACTAATAAAATAAGAAACTTTATTTTTACACATTTAACAATATCTAATCAAATAAGAAAATTTATTTTCACACATTTAACAATATTTATTACATTTTGCTAATTGATCAGTGTAAGGGTTAATTTTATTTGTTTTTTTTTTTTCAACTTTTATGGAACTCAATTCCTCAAATTCCATCATTTCATTTAAAAAGAATAAATAAATAAATTTTACTAATTATAATTTAAATAAATATTTTACATGTAATTAATTGATATATGTTATGAATAAGGATAACGAATTTACAATCTCTTCACTATTAAATTACAAAA
>JZKD02S0595273.1:22661-37082 GCA_000966675.3 Picea glauca | reverse complement strand
TGTGTAATGTAACTTGATATGCAATTGTGATTTGGAAATTGCTTGTTTTGCATGCATAATGTCATTTATGTTTCCTGCAAGCACAAAATATCGGATTGCATTATGTCATAGTCATTGAGTATATCATCTATGTGTGCATGTAGGCTATGTGTGTTAATTGAGAGACTTGATACATATGAGTTTGTTTGTATGAATTGGTAATCATATTGTAGATTCCACTTTGCAGTAGTCCTAAGGCGTTGCATCTCAATATCAACTTTGTGCTTGACTTTGAAGTTATCTTTTGTAAGGGGACTTAGTAAATACAAGGCGTCTATACTTCTGACATGAGACATTGCTATGTATACAAGTCCATGTATTCAAATTCCAACAAGTTCAAATGCAACACTATCAAGTGTTAGTCCTTGCGATCTGTGGAATGTACATGCACATGCAAGTTTAATTGGAATTTTTTTTTGAATATTCAGTCGACCTATCTTTACCGATGTTGATACTGGTTTTGATATTTGCAAAATATGTGTCCAATCATGTGCAGTGTTTGAATTATATAGATAATCCAACTTGTTTGTTTTTCAGTGGCCTATATGCGGTTCATGGAACTTAATCTATAGCACATCAATTTTTTTTGTTTTGGTATAGCCTTTGAGAATTCCATTTGCACCATTCATCAAGCCATCCTATGAATCATAGTTGCAAGCATATATTTCAACCAACATGTCTAATTTCAGGACATGTTGCAAAGGCAAAGTGCTTGTATGTTCATGACATGGCACATTTCCATGGTTGTCTTTTTCGATGTCAATTGAATTGATGATGATATCATCACGAGGCATGACCGATAGCATGTACCTATTATGCATTGCAACATCCCTATTCATGTAGAATAGGTAAGGGAAGGTTGGGTTTGTTGGTGTAGTTCGCATGCACCTTGAATTGATATATGTTAAGTCATCATGTGTTTGGATATTTGTTTGCATTCTATTCAGAATTGCAATAAATGTTTCATCTGTTTGGCGCATTTTAGTATGTAATTCAAAACATTTTATATTGTCTTTCCAAAAGTGACACATCATTGTTTGCATGTTGACCATAGGTTATTCAAATATCAAAGAATATTGGATGGGTTCCGCCTGGTAAAGATCCCCACAGAATATCATGTCAATGTTTCCAAAGTATTTGGTGTGCACATGTTTTATGTTTCTTAGTTGGTTGTCAATGGAATACAAAAAGTGACTTCCAATCAAATATGCCTCATCTACGAAGACAAGTTGCAGTTCGTCATAAATCTTAGACAAGGTATCTAACATTTCCTTGCTCAGTGGAAGCAACTGTGACTTGTTAAAATACATCAAAAATGCAGAGTGGACTGTTGTTACACCTGCATTATATGCAACTTTTCCTGTGTATGCAACTATTATCCTCTTTGGTTTCATAGGATCAGAGAAATTGTTTGAATCATAGATTCGTATAAGCATCTGAAATAGTGATTTCGCTGTGAATGTCTTGCCTGTTCCAGCCCAGCCTGTAAGGAAAAAGTGCACTTGAATGTGCATGTTCAAGCATAATGTCCTTAGAATTGCTTGTTGTTCTCGATTCAACATAGGTATGATTATGTGGTATTCATTATTTTCAATAAGGAAAGGATGTTTTGTGACTTGAAAACCAAGATTGATACATTTTTCAATGTTGTCTACTTGAGGATGAGGCAAATATGCTTGCAAGTCATAGGACTCGTAAAGAGTTCTAGTTGTTTTATGGTTTGTGAATGTCTCATCAATATTGTCATGGTTTTCTAGTTCATTAACTACACTTTCTAGATCACCCCATGTTGGATTAACATTGTATGTACATCTAGATTCATTGGTGTGTACTATAGTCTCAAAGGAAATATACACAACCTCCCATGCAGGGAAGTTATGTTTTAATGTATTTTCATTTTGATAGAATGGAATGTATAACAACAATTTTTCTCTACAGTAGTTTTCATAGTCAGTATGTTTGTTCTATTTGACAAAGCGTATTATAGAGGGATTTTTTCTTTTTGATATGGGTGCACCATTTTTTTGTAATGCAATACAAACTCTGCTAAGAAGATATGCTTAATAGGAGATGGGCGCTGGAGGTAATAATCAATAATAGAGCGACATAGCACGTCCTATGAATTTTCAGGGTCTTGTTCCAACAAAGACGATGGTTTAAGCACAAATGTGTGCTTATCAAGTGGAGATGTGTTTATGAAGACACATTTCCTTGAACTACAATTGATGGGCAAGGAAAATGCAATGTGGACTTCTTTTTGAGCAGTCATTTATTGAAAATTAAGTAATGTATTTCCAAGCATACGTATCATTTGCATAGCATCAAGATGACTTCTTTCATGTTCTTTGCGTATTCTTCTGAATTCACTTGTCAGTGATTTGTTAACCTTTGTCATATATGAGGTACAACATGATGCTGCATCATATGCATTGAGGACATACTGCAAATCTGTATTTTCATTCCACATAACTAGCATGTCCTTGGAGAAATTGTGGTTCCAAATATGGGAAATTTTTCCTTTAAAGAAAACTGTTGGTTGTTTAAGCGTATGTTGTATGGCTTGGATGTACTGATCTTTTGTTAGATTTAGCTCCGTCAAGAAGTCTTTGAAGCTCATTAAATCATCAAAGTCTCATTGTTCTAGAAATGTGAACAAGGATTTAGTTTTCTTAATGATAACATTTTCCTCTAAACTAAGTGGCTCTATGATTCTTGTTGTTCTCATTGGCGACATAGGGAAGTTGTATCTGCAATGTGATTTTTTTTCTTCGTTTTTTACAACTTTTGTATGATAATGTCTATGAACTTTGGCAAGTTATGGATCCAAATGATCTGTGTTTCATGTTATGTATTTGTCCACAAAATGATTGATCTATGATTTTTTGTCAGTTCCATACAATGGTGCACCCTTTATCCACAACAATGCGTGGTCATGCTCACTCCCCCTATTCTGGAACTTGTCAGACAATTGGATTAGGTTGATGGATAGTTGGTATGGATTTTTGGTTTTCATTGATGTCAAAAATTGGAGAGTGATATTGTATATTGATTTCAACCCTTAGTGATTGTTGTCAACCCTTGGAGAAAGTCTGGTAGCGAATTCCTATAGCACAAAGGTTTGGGTAATGGACCCAAGTTTGTTTGATGTATAATGGTGTGATTTTTAATATATTTGAAGGTAATACTATTATATATGGGTATTACATATCATTCCATTTCCATTGGTATGTGGAACGTCACATAACTCCTCACGGTTACAGAGTTATGGCCATGTGAAGTTGGAGAACCCAGGTTTGGGTAATGAACCCAAGTTTGTTTGATGGATAGCGATATGAGTTTTGATATATTTTCAGGTAATAATATTCTCTGTGGATAGTGCATGTCATTCCATTTCCATTGGTATGTGGAACGTCACATAAATCCTCACGGTTAGAGAGTTATGGCCATGTGAAGTTAGAGAACCCTCATGAGTCATCTAGAAGCCCCAAAAGGTGAAAGTAGTCAATGTGGTTTAAGAGATTTTTAGAAGGTAAATAATAAAGTGAAGTGATGAGTGTACTATAATTCAAAGTGAATACAAAACAAATTATTTAAATAATAAATTTAATGGAGAAATTACTAAGTTGACAAGTGGTTAGAAGTGGATTAACCCTAAAATAAGGAAAGTGGTTTAAGATGGTTAGAAGGTAACCCCGTGAGGTAAAGTGAAGTGATGAGTGTACTATAAGTCAAAGTGGATACAAAATAAATTATTTAAATAATAAATTTAATGGATAAATTACTAATTCGACAAGTGGTTAGAAGTTGGTTAACCCTAAAATAAGGAAAGTGGGTTAAGATGCTTAAAAGGTAACCCCTTGAGGAAGCTACATGAAAGTATAAAAAAGAGGCAAGACTCTCTCATTTTAAATACACTTGAGAATATTGAATATCTACAGGTGACTGAGGTAACCAAAGGCTAGCTAAGACGAATTTAAGAGAGAAGGTTAAGTAAAGAAGGCCGAAATTCAAGGGAGGATAAATTCTTTTAATGATGCTTTCTAAGGTATGTTATTTACATGTCATCTCACCATTTTCGTAATAATTTTTTTTCTAGAATGATTCAGACCATGAAATTGATAGGCCATTGAGAAAACATATCCAAGAAGATGTGGTACAAATTTCATCTTGTGCGTAGTTTCAGTTTTAGTGTTACACTCCGTGGAAAATAGGGTTTGTGGCTAGTCCTCAAACTAGTCTAAAACAAGTGTTTCGGGTAAAAACGTCATAACTTCTTCATAAAAGATCCAAATTAATTAAGAAAAACAACGTTGGTTACAGTACAGTCTGTAGTATTTTGTGTAAAATTTTCATATCCATACAACAAATATTCCGTGCAGGGCACATTATACAAGTTTGCTCTCTAGAATAAGCCAGAATTCACCAAGGTATGCCATTTTTGCTATAACTTATTTTTTGAGAGGTTCCAAGTAGTGAAACCTGGAGGAATTGCATAAAAGACATTGAATAAAATTTTGTATCATTTTCATATCTTTATTCATTACAAGTACATAGTTATGATTATTTCAAGTTAGGGTTGTTGACTAATCCAAAACTAGTCATGTGAGACTAAAGACAAGTTTGATGAAAATGCTAGTCTCTTGTTGTTAAAGTTAAGGAAGGTTTGCAGGTATGTGATCATATACACCAGGTCTATTACATAGTTACAAATCATATTTGTATGATGAAATTGATGAGGGCTTTTGGTTGAGGTACATATTGGGTACATAGTTGAGACAAGTAGTTGATGAGTTGGCACATACATGAGGTGTATAGTTGATGATGTTGGTACATCTTGATGAGCCATAGTTGATGAGTAGTTGATACATGATTGATACATACTTTGTACATGGTTGGAGGCACTTGTTAGTATTATTTTTGACACATGGTTTATGGATGATGTATCATACCTTTATTGGTATATTATTAGAAGCACATATTGATCTTGGTGATGATTATGAGTTGTTGTGTTATGCTTGATTGATGCACATCTTTGAGAGTTGTAATGGTGAGTAGATCTGATTTGGTTGATAAGATTGATGAGACAGGTTGTTGTGATAGGTTGTTTGGACAGTTTGTTGTGACATGTTACTTGTACAGGTTTGGTGCATGGTTGATGCACTTGTCCATGGTACAGGTTGAGGTATAGGTTTGGTACATGGTTGATGCAATTGTTCATGGTACTGGTTGAGGTACAGTTTGGTGCATGGTTAATGCACTTGTTTATGGTACATGTTGACTACAATTTGTTTGGCACACATTGATGCATGGTTGATGCACTTGTTTATGGTACAGGTTGATTACAGGATGAGGTACAAGTTGATGCATGGTTGATGCATGGTTCAGGTTATTGGTACAGGTTGTTTGATGCAGGTTGATTTGTATAGGTTTACAATAGTATATATCACAATGATAGTGTGACTATGGTTCCATCATTATACTTTTACATCAGGGCGGTTGGACAGAGTAAGGATAGGTGGTTTTACCCACCTTCCGGTTGTAGCCAGAGAACATAGGGGGTTGTAGCCTCCTTTTGGTTGTAGCCAGAGAATTGGGGAGTTGGAGCTTCCTTCAGGTTGTATCTTGAGAAACTAGGGGTTTGGAGCCTCCTTCTAGTTGCAACTGGAAAAAAGGAAGTTGGTTCTTACAATGAATGTAATTCTTAAAGACATATAAGAAAAATAATTCCGTGGTTTTCTCCCGCTTTGAGTTTCCACGTAAAACACTGGTGTACTGTGTATGTGTGTGATTGCTCATTTTTTCATTGTTTATTTACTCTAGAACTATTGTATGATAATGATACAGTTATATAACACTTGCATTTTATGGTGAAAAAGGATTGAATTTCTCTATAACTGATTCACCCCCCCTCTCAGTAATCCAACAGAACTCAGTCACAAAAAAAGTAGTCCAATATTTTTCCGAAAAAAAGTTTCATCATGGCATATCAGTTGTCTCAAAGAATTTATTCTATGTCTATAGTAACAAGTACATGTCATTGGGTCTTTTCTTATGAGGTAGTCAATGCCATCATTTTCCAGTTTATCAGTTTTTTTCCATTTCCTGTTCCTATACAATTCAAACACCGTAGCCACCAACAGATCCCAGTGATGCTCTGCACTTGTAAATGTGACGAAAAATGTTGGCGGTCCCAATTGTCAGATCATTCCAAAAATAGTTTTCTTGTTTTGTTGCAAATAGTCATGAGAGATGCAAATGTTTTTGAAATCTATGTATCCAATATCAGACTTCAGGATTTTTTCTAGGTTTATTTTGTACTTGACATCTTTGGCCAACAACTTTCTTCCTTGTAAATGGCCTTTTCTTATTCACACTCACATGCAAGAAAACACTTTCTCAAATATTATGCCCATTGTTTTGATTTTTTTTTTGTTATGTGAAAGGAGAACTCACCACTTGAATGTAGCAGTTCCCATCGAACTATTTTATGGTAGCTGAATCGTTTCATTATGTCACTGGGACGTGGATCTCCATAGAACATTGTTGGTAAGTTCATTTCCTCATAAAATTTGTCCTTGAATATTCCAAGTGGATGTTTCCCCTCAGGAGATGCAATTTTGACAATCTTGTGTTGCAAGTCATGAATGCGTTGTGAGTCAGTGAATCCATGTATCAATGTTTTAGTAGGTGTTTCATTCTTCGATTCATCAGTTGTATCAAATTCACTAGTATTTTGAGAGTATGAGCATAACTGTCATCCCCTTCTCCAAGAACATTATTCTAGTTCTCATTTATACAAATGTTCTCTGCTTTGTACAGGGCCCTGTAACATAATTCTTTTAATGCTTTCATTACAACATGCACTCAAACTTTACCTGTCTGGTATGCATTTTTGTATTGCAAGCATCTTTTGAGAGTTACATCAATTGTCATTGTATCGCTAATGAATTGTGACAAGGAGTTTTTCACAACATCTAGTTGGACATGCACATTAATAATTGATCCTTTTAAGCCCATTTGGGGTCGTTTATAGCCCTAGGGTCTGATTTGTGCAAATGTAATTAGTAGAGACACAAGTCTCTCTTCAATTTTTGTAAGTGCACTTACATCTGGTAGTGGTGTATTACATCTTATTTGGTCAGGCATTGCAAACTGTGGCTGTTTTCCATTTTCAAGCGACCATTTGCATGGAAGAAAAATATTGCCACTGGAAAATGTTTTATCATTTAGTGTCAAGCGGAGGTATTCTGCTTCCAAATCAGGCATGAAAGACTTAGTGTTTTTTGCAAAATTCAATTGATCGAAAATTGCACATGCAACATAAGGAGTGTCTTTAATTTGTTTCATATATATTTGTTTTGCGTCTTTATTTTGTAGGGAAGTATGCATAGAAAGTGTTCGCTGGTTTTCATTGGTAGTAGTGCATGGTGTTGAATCTAGTCCACAAAATGTGATTTTTTCCTCTCGGTCAGTTCCATGACCATTGTGGGATATGAGTCAGTGCTTGTTTCTCTCATGTATTTGTTTTTTCAAGATGTGTTAGGTTAACTTATGCTTGCCACTAGAAACTAGTTTCACTTGTTGACAAGCCATGTTGGAGGTGGAATCGAAATTTCTTATGAGCATTACATCCTCACCATATCGATGATGCAAAATGTTATGTTTTTTGTCATTCTACAAGTGATGTTTGTGCTCAACAAAAAAAGAGAAAATGTGATTGTGTTGTGCACGGACAATTTTTTTTAGGTTGTGATATGTTGGTTTCTGTCTAGAATGAAGCGTAGTAATGTATTTTTTTCTCTCACGTATGAGGTTTTTCAAGTTGTGATAATTTAGTCTATGTTTTTTGTTCAAGGTCTGGATGACCTCATGAAAACTGGGATGAGTTTCATTCTGATTAAATAACATGCGACGCTTATGCAGATTTGATGTGATTTGGGTGGCATTGACACTGGACCATGAACTGGTAGTATTTCCTATACTACCAATGTATTTTTTTCTCTCACGTATGACATTTTTCAAGTTGTAATAAGTTAGTATATGTTTTTTTTTTAATCCCTGTATGGCCTCATCATAACTGGGACGAGTTTCATTCTCATTAAATAACATGCGATGCGTATGCAGGTTTGATGCAGTTTGGGTGGCATGGATAGTGGACCCTGAAATAGTAGTATTTCTCATCAAAGGTTTATAATGGATATGTGGCGTATATTTTTTCAACGAGATGATGTCAATTGTTCAATCGTAGTTTGAATCAATACAACAAGAATGGACAGTGCCATCCAACAGGGATGATCAGACATGTAAATTTACTCTGAATATGATAGAAAACCATTGCAAACAGAATCTGCCACCCTCTACATTTATTTTTTCATATGGAAGTGCCATGTTTACAAGGTATTGTTTTCAACTTCCAATTGTCAACATATTTTCTAGGAGATATGGCGAAAGGTGTTGATGCAAGCAAGTAAAATCCTGTTGGCTTCCTCCTATAACTGCATTGCAAAAGGACTCTACAATGTAGAGCCACAATGATTTCACATAGAAATCTAATGCTACCAAATAGAAAATTTTATTGAACATGCTATCTCCATAATTAGATGCAACAATTTTCGCTATCTTCAAGCCATGACAGTGTACACGATGCATAATTTGTTTCCATTTCAATTCAAGGTCTTTGAAAATGAGGGAAAAGTAAATATGAAATCCTCCAAGATTTCATATGGATAATTTTCTATAGAGTAGTGGTTCATAATGACCACTGACAGGATTGGCATCATGGAACAAGATGCAATATCGATCACTAGATGCGATTTTGTTGAATAGTAGATATCTTATTTTTCCTGTCAATGACCATATTCAAATTGATATATCTAGCCACTTGGAAAACCACTGTATACAAAATGTATCTTCCAAAATTCCCCTATCATGTGCAGGCATAATTGCAGATGCAGAAAACCTCATCTTTGAAAAATACGTAGCAACATCATGTACTCCATGCAACTGCCAAAGAAAATCAGATGCCAATTCATATTGATACAAATCTAATGCCTCAGTGTTGCCATTTTTTAAACAACACTAGAAATAATCTATCAATCCATTGCGCAGGTCGGTCAAGGAATAACATAAATGCAATAGAACCTAAAATGCATCGAAAAGGCGATCTCCTACAGTATACAAGAATGCATCCAATCTAAAAAGCCCATTGCTATGAAATACCTAGTCAATGCTGTCATGTACAATGGAGTCTGTATCTATTTCATAGGAATCAACATCTATTACTTGTTTCATCTCTTAAGCTGTGATTTTCAATATGTTTCTTAGCTATATTCAGTTTATATGCAAACAGAGGAAAAAAAAAAGAAAAAAAAGAAAACTATAAGTGAAAAACTGCATACCAATCCCACTATGTATCCTTCAACCTTCTTCTTGTCAAATTCAATCCCCCTAGTTGCTATATCATATGAAAAACAAACAAACAAACATATATTTAACATTGAACCAAACAAAAGAGACAATGCAAATGAAATAGCACCATAAATTTGCTGAGCACAAAGACCAAGTATTCAAGGTATATCATTTTTTAATCTATTCCATGCATGCATCCAATAATATTTTCAGTGGTAGAATATGCTTTGCAATACATAAAGCACAACACAAAGGCAACAAGTGGACAATTTTTTTGATTAAGAGAATAAAAGCATGCTTTGTCACAAGGGCCTGGAAGATGCTTGCCCCCTGCAACAACTCCAAATTCATTTTCTAAACCCATTTGCATTTATATTTTCAAAACAAACATGGCACAATATCCATAAGGGAACAACCTGGAAAATATGCACCAAACACATGGTTTCTAGGAATAGAAAATAAGAGAACATTCGGTTTTATTTTTTATATTTCACTGTAGCTGAAACATATGTGGGTTCGATGTCTAGCATCGACAGTCAAAGAGGAAAAAGACATTTTGAAGGGAACAGACTGGGAAAAATTCACCAAACGTATGATTTCCAGGAGCAAAAAATATGAGGAGAACATTGGGAAAAATGCACCAAACGTATGGTTTTCAGGAGAAAGAAAAAATGAGGAGTTTTCTTTTTTATATTTAACTATGGATACAACAAAGGCAGGTTCTGCATAGAACATCGAAGTTCAAGAACAAGGAAAATATTTTGGTTGTAGAAGCCACATAGAAAGATGTTCTGCAACATGATTTTGAGCCAGGGATTCCTAGTATTGAAAATTATTTCTTGCAAGCTGCAAATAGCAAGCAACAAACAAGGAATAGCAATGAAACCATGACACATAAACTTACCCATGAACGAGGAATGACAGAAGCACAACTCCAAACCCTGCAAACTGCAACAACAACTCCAACTGCAGATGCAGGACCCCAACCTTGCAAAGTTGAAGCAAACAAGAGCAAGAAATAAACAACAAACCAGTGAACAAGCACAAAGAGGTCCAACTGCAGCTGCAGGACCCCAACTTTTCAAAGTTGAATCAAACACCAACAAGCAACATCAAATGAACCAATGGGAAAGCATCAACTAATGAACTGGTAATGTCGGTGAAGAACAATATTGCCCAAATTCACTACATACAACACTGTATCAAAAAATAGGAGGAAACTGTATTGTAACACGCATGTAGAGTAAACATTTAAGGCTGCGAGGCCTGTTAGGTAAACACTTAAAGCTGTCAGAACCGTTGAAGGGCGTCATATTGTGCAAACATTTAAGAAAGAATACAGTGTGGTAGGCCTGTTTACGTACACAATAATGAAAATGCCACTCCAAGTATGCAACAACAAAGAAAAAACAATAAAAAAAGTAAAATAATAAGAAAAAATAAAAAATAATAACAATAATAACACTAGTTCAAACAATGGAGACTATGCTAAATTTTTTTACTCAGAGGACAAAGTAATATGAAAATTGACTATCCATTCTCAAAACTTTGGATATCTAAACATTTCAATATGAATAGTACAAATTCAAAAAACACCATAGATGATAAAAACTTTGGATGTGCCAACATATAAATCATTGGGAATAGCGAAGCTGGCAATAAGATCTCAAATCTATTATCCGATGAGATCATGACATATAAGTTTTTTTTTATTATATAGAAAATAATGTTTTTAGTTCTGTAGTTCGAACAATAGAAATTATGCAAAAAATTGTAGTCAAATGACAAACTAATATAAAGTCAATGAATTATCGATTGCTATAAACTTTGGATATCTAAACATTTCAGTATGAATAGTACAAATTCAAAAACACCTTATATGATAAAAAACTTTGGATATGCCAACATATAACTCATTGGGAATAGCAAAGCTGGCAATAAGACCTCAAATCTATTATCCAATGAGATCATGACATATATGGGTTTTTTTATTATATTAAAAATAATGTTTTTAGTTCTGTAGTTCGAACAATAGAAATTATGCAAAAAATTGTAGTCAAATGACAAACTAATATAAAGTAAACAAATTATCGATCGCTATAGTCCCTCTACACCTTCGGAAGGGACTAATAAGGTAATCACATGAATCGATGCATTCAATGGACACATTGATGGTATTTTAACTTTTTGGGAATTCGAATAACATAAGAAATCTTCTTGTTAGTTCGTTCCTATTTAGATACTTATTTCCTCTTTTTGGAAAGTATAACCGTGGTTATTTCAAGTTGAGATGATTCTTCTTAAACCAAAAATTGACTCGTTCAACTCTGGAGGAACTAAACAACCCTATTGAGTGGTTCAGCCTTGGAGGAACGAAACAACCCTATGGATGCAATGATCGATCATTGCGCCATTCTTTAGGTTCTTGGTTCATCTTAATTATCAACATTGGAGATAACAAATAGGAGCATTGCTAGTTCAAAATGGGATATGTAAAAAAGGGTCGGAGGAACTAATTGACATGGGAAAATACTGGGCATATTACATTAAAAAGAGTGAGCCTCACACTTCCACCAAACCAAAACTCTTTAATGTGCTAGTTATTGAGTGAAACCAATAAAAATTTGTTCATGACTATCCCTGACACATAAGCTTGTCAAGCTAGGTGGGGAAGGGCATCATATAAGTATGTTCTTTAGTTAAATTTTTGAGAAGATGGAAGCACCCATATCCAATCACTTGTGATAATCCCTTGATATTAACATAAAGTAAACACATGTGTCCTTGTACACATCTTTATGAATGGTCATTACTCCAAGTGTGTATTGCTCTCTTTTTGTTCCTATTTCTGCTTCTTATACAACTTTCTTGGTTGAATCATCCATATAAACAATGGTGGTTAGATTGACTATTATAATTTACTGATCTTCAAAACCTATTTATGAGATTTAATGAAGGTAGGATGAGACAAATTTGTTTTGGGGAATTGGGTTTGTGGGTAAAAACCTAGATTTAGAAGTGATTTATGGGGGTTCAAAGGAAGGAGAGCTCTCAATATTTGAGGTGGGAAACTAGGTTTAGGAAAAAATTGAAAGTATTGAATTACATTCATGAATAAACTCAATTACCGCATAGCCCCTTGCAATATGATAGTTTCATAACTATTTTTCGATTGGCGGGTTCAACTGGAACTGGATATGGGGTGAATAAAACCTTTCTCGACCATGCCATTGTGGTTGTAGGGTAAATACATAGCTATCATCCTCTCTGAATTTTAAGTTATTCTATGAAAATAAGTCCTAAGTGACATGATAGTTTGGTTAAAGGATACCCTCTAATTACTCCATAGCTCATTATCTCAACCACTAAATACATAAATATAGAATGGGATGAGTGAGAGGTAGTAGGTAGAGATAGAAGGAGGAATCCCTTGACCAAGCTTACCTTGGTAGATATATAAAGAACCATCCCTTGACCAAGCTTACCTTGGTAGAGATATTTGTTGGATTACTGAGAGGGGGGAGGGGTGAATCAGTAATAGCGTAATTATAATCCTTTTTCTCCAAATAATTCAAGTGTTATATCAATGTAGAATTATTATCCAATAATGAGAAATAAGAAATGAACAATCACACACATACACAGTACACCAGTGTTTTACATGGAAACCAAAATCGGGAGAAAACCACATAATTCTTTTTCTTATATGTCTTGAAGAATTACATTCAATGGAAGCACCAACGTCCTTTGTTTTCCAACTGCAACTAGAAGGAGGCTCCAACCCCCTAGTTTCTCAGGCTACAACCTGATGGAAGTTCCAACTCCCCAATTCTCTGTCTACAACTAGAAGGAGGCTACAACCCCCTATGTTCTCTAGCTACAACCGGAAGGTGGCTACAACCACCTATCCTTTCCTCGTCCAACAACCTTGAAGTAGAAGTCAAATTATGGAACCACTATCACACTATCACTGTGAGATATACCGCTGCAAACCTATACTAATAAACCTGAACCGTGCATCAACCATGCATTAAACTGTACCTCAACCTGTAATAAACCTGTAACATAAACAAGTGCATCAACCATTCACCAACCTATACCATACAAAAGTGCATCAACCATGCACCAACCTGTACCAAACAACCTGTACCATAAACAAGTGCATCAACCATGCACCGACCTGTACCTCAACATGTACCAAACTTGTACCTCAACCAAAAGCCCTCATCAATTTCATCATCCAAATATGATTTGTAACTCTATAATAGACCTGGTGTATATGATCACATACCTGCAAACCTTCCTTAACTTTAAACAACAAGAGACTACATTTTCATCAAACTTTTCTTTAGTCTCACCTGACTAGTTTTGGATTAGTCAACAACCCTAACTTGAAATAATCATAAATTTGTACTTGTAATGAATAAAGATATGAAACTTATATACACCATTATTCAATGTGTTTTATACAATTCATCCAGGTGTTACTACTTGGAACCTCTTAGAAAAGGAGTTATAGAAAAAATGACATACCTTGTTGAATTCTGGCTTATTCTAGAGAGCGACCTTGTAGAGAGTTACCTACATAGTATGTTTTCTGAATCAATCTAAAACTGTTACACAACATACTGCAAACTATACTCTAACCAACTCATTTGGTCTTACTGAATTTGGATCTATTATGAATAAGTTATGATGTTTTTACCCAAAACACCTGTTTTTGACTAGTTTCAGGACTAGCCACAAACCCTATTTTCCATGGAGTGAACTCCAAAAATACAACGACCCACAAGATGAATTCTTTACCAAATGTAATTGGATATGTTTCCTAAATGGAATAGAAATTTCATGGTTTGAATCATTCTAGAAAACAAATTATTGCGAAAATGGTGAGATGACCTGTAAATAACATACCTTAGAAAGCATCATCAAAAGAATTTATCCTTCCTTGAATTCCGGCCTTCTTTTCTTCAC
>JZKD02S0595272.1:884544-894760 GCA_000966675.3 Picea glauca | reverse complement strand
CTTAACTGAAAAATGGCGATCTTCGCCTTTGAATTGGACGCATAGTCCCTTAAGGAAAAACACCTGGTCATGCCTTCCAACCATGCTTCCGCGCGTTCACTGGCGCGACCTCCGGAAAACTCCGGAAGTTTGATCTTTTTTAACTCTCACGTGATGTCTTCAGGTGGGGGTCCTCCCCCTGAATCCCTTGACACTTCTGGATTACTCGTTCCCGGTGGTGGGGGTTCCACTTCAGTTCCTGCCGGTTGTCTCCCCTTTAAAGTCTCGTTGATGGCTTCCAATGAGCGCAGTATGAGGGCTAGCTCGGGCGATGGTGGTGGTGGCGTTGGTTGTGCTTGCGACGATGCTCCCCCACCTCGACCTCCTCGATTCCTAACCATCCTGTGTGCTTTGACCTGCATCAACCAAATTTGTCAGGGTGAGTTCCAGGATGTTTTAAATTGGTGCTACTAAACTTTAGAAATGGGGTTAGGCATGAGTTTTCTTTACTTGTCTGTAAACAGACATTACTCCATTAGGGGATTGGCTCGGTTAGGGTTAGGTTTAAGCATCTAAGATTCGTTTCTTCATCCCTACGAAAACAACTATTGGTTTTCTTCCCTATATCTACGTTAGCCTTGCGCCTCTATGCTTACGCTCCTAGTGCATATGCCGCCTCGTACCCGCTTGTGCTAGTCTGAGCCCTTTTAGTTTACGCTTACAATTTGACTAAAAATAACTTCCTTCCTTATGTTTATTAATTTGCGTCGAGAGGCGTACACCTACTGACAATGGGCACAATCAATGATCTTTTAATCTTAATTAACCTAAAACCATTATCGGATGGATATGTATTGAAGATGCTGGCATATTCTTAGTCATCCTCCAATATCAATGGGTCCAATTTATCATTCATAACTTTCTTGCATTTATCACAGCATCCGTTAACATGTTTACTTTTTAACATTTACCTAATCACATAAAAAAATGATTTAAGGTTATATAATTACTACGTTTAACAATTAAATAAGATAAAACCGCGGAATCTAAATAATTATCCCCATCTGCCAGCCGCGTTTCTGCGTTCGCCAGCGCTATGTACCTTTCAGCACTAGTGTTCTTCTTAAGGCGCTTTACTTGGTGGGTGGTCTTGGGTACGACAGTTAAAGTATTTATAAGTAAACTTATTTGTAAAAGAAGCAACACATGGCGCGTTGGTAGGGTGGATTTTGTAAAGACTCGACCGGTGGAAGGAGGTCCGAGGTTCAATCCTCACGCACTCCATAAAAATTTATACTTAGCCCTAACTAACATTTTATTAAGCTAAATAATTAACTTAACTTAGTTAATTAGATAATTAACTTAATCTTAACTTAACTTAATTAGTTTAATACTTTAATTATTTTTACTTAATTTAATTTAGTTAATTTAACTTAATTTAATTTAATTAATTTTTCTTAATTTAATTTGAAATTTAAATACCATAATAATAAATAATAATAAAATTTAAATCTTATTTTAGAAATAAAAAAAATTAAACCCTTAATTTATTTCAATTAAAATAATAATAAATAATAATAAAAAAATAATAATAGGAAACCCACGTTTTATTTCTCGTGAGGCATTGGGCGTTGGCATGTGGCATGCAGCATGTGTTGTGTTCACATGCATGCCTCGTGTATTAAGTAACTACCTCCATCAGCCATCCTTGCACTACACCTTTTCCTCTCTGCTTTCGCTCTTGTTCTTATTGTTCGTGAGGCCTTAGGAGGAACACTAGGGTCGAGGGTTCAAGAGTAGCAGCGACAATGGGTATCGACTTAATTGTCGGTGGAAAGAGCAAGCAGACCAAGCGTACTGCTCCCAAGAGCGAGGATATTTACCTCAAGCTCCTCGTCAAGTTACCAATGCAGTGATTTTGAAGAGGTTGTTCATGAGCAAAACCAACAAGCCACCGCTATCGCTTTCTCTTTTGGCTCATTACATGCAGGGGAAGGAAGATGAGATTGCAGTGGTTGTGGGCACCATTACAGATGATAATAGGGTTTATGAACTCCCTCCTGTGAAGATAACTGCTCTCAGATTTACAGAGACAGCGAGAGCTCGAATTATCGTCAAATTTACAGGTTCTTCTGCAAGACAAGGGATATTTTGAATTTGCGGCCATTATCATCTGCGTGCGAGGTATTTGCATCGACGGATAGTCGTCGCTAGGGTTTTAGTGATGTGCATTTCATTTGGGTGGAATGCTTCAGATTCCTCATTTCGTGACTCGACAGCACGACCGCTTGAGCTCGCACATGTAGCAGGGAGTGAACATGACGATGGTTGGGACACTCTCATTGCAGAGCCCTTCCGTCCAATTAACAATGTCTGCATAAGTCGGTCATTAATCCTATCATGCATAGTATCATGTCTGAAGCGGGGATGAAGGTCCAAATGGTTCACCCGCTGAGCAGGAAATGGAGATGACAAAAAAAATGGGGGAAGTTGTGCAGCACTGCGGTTTGGTTCCTGTCACGCTTCCAGGTTTGGTCCCTCTAGTTAGATTTCGAGTTTCCTTTTCTGTTTAGCACTCTGTTTTGGTTTTCCCTATGGATTGGCTCGTTATCGAGACTAGGGCTCTCCATCCATAGTCGGGTGGCTGGAAATCTCTGCGATGACCTAGGGGTCCCTCTCCTCATAGCATATCCACCATGCAGGTCAATGCTTTCGGAGGCTGCTACATGGTGCATTGATTCTAGTGATATCTGATGCCTATCCCATGCGGATTTGGTCTCAGCTGGCTTATACAAAAATCTCTGATATTTAATAAAAGTCTTTATGGCTTGTCTGCCAATTCGGTTTTCATGCCAACTTGTTGTCGTGGCTGTGTAGTTGCAACTGCACTCTACCGTTTGCCACTGTTTTTCTTCCTTGGTAATATAGATCCCATATGCTATATTCTAGTTAGCCGGAACTATTTTCGGAAATCTTGGTATTCTGGTCCTTTGTTTGCGAAATTGAATTGATTTTGAAAATAAATACATTTTCTGACGGTGTCTTCCAGCCTCGGAAACTCCAGAATGGAATTGAATGCTGTTTTAGAATTAACGTGGAGTGAAACCCTAGATGGGCCAAGTCTGTAAACATTGGTTTAACTTGCAAGTCGGGATTGGTTTAACTTATCAGGTTAGGGTGGTGTTGAATTTTGTCTGAAAGGCTGTTTCAAGTGTCAATTTGTGAAGATGGGAACATACGTTTTACCCTGTCATTTGATAAGTTGCAAGTTAGGATTACGCAGATAAGCTGAAAGTCTAATTTTAAAGAAGAATTAATTTTTCTATCTTATAGATGCATGTCTTCTCCCTCCATGGATTCGATTGGGACCAGTGGTCCCAGTCGTTTTTTTTTTTGGTAATATTGTTGTGCAGAGCATTTGACGTTTCATGTCATAACCTGGGAGATAGACTTGGCAATACTTATAAATCTGGACATTCTTTAGGACAAATCCATAATATCTTTCACTGTCAACAGGCCTGGTGCTTACGCACCAGTGTAGATCCATTGTAACTCTAGCTCAATCTTGTGCTGCCAGGGATCAAATTCATTGAGATGAAAACCTTTTGAGGAAGGAACACTATTTAACTACGTTGCTTAACCATTTATGTACCCCTGTCTGCGGAGAATGCTTAAAATACGAGGTTGATAATACCAACGGGGAGGTAAGGGCCAAGTGACTCACTATCACCTGATCTAGATGAGTAAGTCGATACAGTAGGGTTCACTTATTTTTTCCTTTACTATTTTTGGGATATGAAAGGTATATAAAAGATGTATATACAGCACTATTAAAATTTTGTGGATACTTTTGCACAGTTTTGACTATAAATTGTTTGTAATTTTGTGTATAACTATGTAAACTGTTCGTAATTTTTTTTTATAACAATGGAAATAAATTGTTTGCAATTGTTTGTAATTCCAGTTTATAATAGTTTGCAATTCTTTATTTTATTTTTATTTTTATTAATGTTCTATGTTTTATGTGTTTTATGTGCAGGTTAAGCTAAGCGTGACTGGAGTTTCTCAAAAGAATAAAAACTACCCCTTATTTAGGCCCTCGGTTCCAGATTTGAACCAGGGCTCTGATACCAGATGTAATGACCGGATTAGAATTAACGTTTAAATTTCTACCAAATTACTGTAATTTCCATAAGCTTTATAAAGAAGTAAAATTTTCATAATTTTCAAAATTATCTCAACACTTACGCAAGTAAAATTTGGCAATAAGTAATAAATCTAAGTAAACAATCCATAAATTTGAATTTAAATACCTCAACTCTGATGCTATCCGCAGCTTGCTCCCTTCTTGCTCCCTTCGCTTGCTTCCTTAGGACACCACCCAAAAACCAACCTCCATGCCGACTAGTAACGCCTAGCCCTAGGATATCAACGAATATCCTAGCCCTCCGAGCCCAAAACCTCCGCAGCCCCCCGATGCACTGTAAATTCCACTGTAAATTCCACTTTGTCCAATACTCCAAGCTCTCCCCAGAATCCTTTCTCCCCTCTCGTCAAATGAAAAATTCCCCCCTTCACAACTCCTTTCTCCCCCCCTTATTCCTCCTCCCTTCACCGACACTCCATCATGCATTAAATTCCTTATCCCTCCATTTAATTACCCTTATCCATTCATTCATTACTTATCCTAACGTATTGGATACGTTATCCCTTGTGGGATACGTAACCCAATTTAAACATTAAATTTTATTATCCACTCCTTATTTAATACTTTATTAATTATTTAATTAATTAATAATCAAATTAATCATTAACCATATTGATTAAAGAGTTAATTATACTTAAATGAATCATAATCAAGAATAACTAATTAATAACAAATAATTAGTTAAGGTTATTTAATAACTAATTATAGTTTAGCTAATTTTTAGGATTATTTATTAAATTAATCATCTTAATAATTAAGGGTCATTACATTGGAGCTTTCTTTAGGCCATACAATATATTATTCAACTTTCATACCAAATTTTCCTTCCCTTTGACCTCATACCCCTATGGC
Source organism: Picea glauca (assembly GCA_000966675.3). Lineage (NCBI taxonomy): Eukaryota > Viridiplantae > Streptophyta > Pinopsida > Pinales > Pinaceae > Picea > Picea glauca. The sequence continues at coordinate 889,722 of JZKD02S0595272.1, read as the reverse complement.
TACTGCATATAAATCTCTTCCTCCAAATCCCCATGGATAAAAGTTGTTTTGACATCTAATTGTTCAAGATGAAAATCTTCTACTGCCACAAGACTTAAAATAGTACTAATTGAAGTCATCCTAACAACAGGAGAAAATATTTCATCAAAATCTATACCTTTCTTTTGTGCAAACCCCCTTACAACAAGTCTAGCCTTGTACCTCTTTTGCCTCCATCTTCTTCCTTCAACTTGTAAACCCATTTATTCTGCAATTTTCTTTTTCCTGTAGGCAACTGAACCAATTCCCAAGTCTAGTTATTTACCAAGGAATCCATTTCCTCTTTCATGCCTTTCTCCCACTTCTTTTTAGTGTCTACCTTCATTTCCTCTTCATAGAATTCAAGTTCACTAGAATCAGTCAACAGTAAATAATACAATGAAGGAGAGTATCGTTCAGGGGGTCTACTTAACCTGGTAGATTTTCTAACAACACATGTAGGATTTTGAGGTACTTGTTGCTCCTGTTGTTGTACATTTTGATTTTCTGGTACCTTTGGAATTTATTTTTTGGTGATCTCATCAATCACTGTGTATTCTGGTTTTTCTTTTCTTGTATCTTTCCCTGCAATTGATATTTGCACATGAACTTCTCATTGAATATGACATCTCTACTCCTAGTGATTTTTTTATTTTCATAATCCCATAAGCGATAACCAAAATCATTAACACTGTATCCAATAAAGGTACACTTCTTGGATTTTGCCTCAAGATTTGTTCTATTTTCTTTATCAATATGGAAAAATTATTCACAACTGAAAGTCTTCAAAAAAGAATAGTTTACCTTTTTACATGTCCATGCCTCCTCTAGAATTCCACCATCCAAAGAGCTTGAAGGTCCTATGTTTATTAAGTAAATAGTAGTATCTACAACATCTTCCCAGAACTATAAGGGCAACCCAACATGCAATATCATACTTATTGCATGCCCCATGATTGTCATGTTCATCCTTTCTGACACACCATTTACTTGTGGTGTTCCTGGAACTATCTTCTCTCTACGAATCCCATGGTATGAACAGTAATCGTCAAAATCCTTGTTTCAATATTCCCCTCCATTGTCTGATGCGAGACATTTTAACCTTTTTTCTATCTCATTCTCAACCAAAGCTTTCCATTTCTTAAAAGTATCAAAAACATCAGGTTTTTGTCAAATGCAATAAACCCAAGTTTTTCTAGTTGCATCATCAATAAAAGTAACATAATAACGAGAGCCACCAAGAGATGATACCTAAGTTGGTCCCCATACATTTGTATGCACAAGCTCTAACCTTTGACTCTTCTTTTCTTTTCCGATTCTGAGAAATTTAACTCTCTTCTATTTTCCATAAACACAATTCTCACGGGAATCCAAATCAATGTGTTTAAGATCTGGAAACAAATTTATTTTGTTAAGTATCTGCATCCCATTCCCACTCATGTGCCAAACCTATGGTTCCACTGTGTTGTATCCATTTCTGTAGAATCTAAACAGATAGAAGAATTAGTATTACAAGTACATAAATACAATGTACCTACCTTCTCTCCTTTTGCTATCACCAGTGATCCTTTGGGGACCTTCCATGCCTTATCTATAAATATAGATATACAACCTTCACTTTCCAACTGCCCTATTGAAATTATATTTTTCCTTAGATCTGGAACATGTCTTACCTCTTTCAAAAACCATTGGTTTCCATTCCTTTGCTTTATTTTTACCTTTCCCATTCCAACAATTTTGCATGGTGCATCATCACCCAAATGAACCTGTCCAAAATCACCTCGAACATAATCTACAAAATGTTTCCTATGGGGTGTGGCATGAAATGAAGCCTCTGAATTTGCTACCCATGACTTAGAAATATTATCTACAAAAAGACTCAAAGGATCTTGTAAAAGATCAATTGTTACATTTTCTTCCTGATTTTTCTCCCGTTGTCCATATATTTGTTTCTTTGGAGATCTGTTGACTTTCTTCATATGTCCTTTCTTCCCACAATTCTAGCACTCTATCTTTCCCAGTATGGATTTGGATCTTTCCTTCCTATAATTCTCGTGGTTCCCTGAACCCTTTCCTCTATCCTTTTGTCTTCCCTTGTTTTCCATGTTTAACGCATTACCTGATGTCTCACCTGTGTTCTTCCATCGCATTTCCTCGCTCGGGATAACACCAACAACATCATCAAATTTTAAATTGTTTTAACCAGAGACAAAGTTACTTAAATCCATGACCAAGCCGTTTCAAATTTCTGGCAATGAGCACAATATTATAAGAGCCATGACCTCATCATCAAAGTGCACTTTTACATAACTTAATTGATTAGTAATTGTATTAAATTCATTTAAATGATTTGCAACAGACCCACCTTCTGACATCTTCATATTAAATAATTTGGTCATTAGAAATATCTTAATGGATGTCGAGGGTTTTTCATACAGTTTATCCAATGCGTCCATGAGCTCATTCATTGTCTTTTCTTTTGAAATATTGAAAGCCAACGACATTGTCAAGCACAGCCACATTGTTCCTACTTCTTTTCTGTCAAGAACCTCCCATTCTTCGTCCTTCATGTTCGTCGACTTCTTTTCTATTCCACCCAATGGTAGGAATAGATATTTTTGACATAAATAATCTTCCATCTGTATCTTCCATAATTGGTAGTTTTGTCCGTTAAATTTATCGACCCTAAACTTTCCATCTTCCACCATTGCTCCCACTCAAACCAGGAACCCTCTTTTCTTGTGAGTTACCTTTCGCTCTGATACCAATTGTTGGAAAAACAGTATCGTGGAACAATAAAATAAGACACCTAAGATACACAATACAATAGAGACACAGATATACATGGTTCACCCAGTTTGGGCTACATCCACCAGATATACGTGGTTCACCCAGTGTGGGATGAAAACGAATACCTTTGAATAAGGAAGGTAATCAGGATCCAAAACCAACAACATGTTCTTCATGGGTACTCAGCACGACTTTACAGTTCCAGTCAGCCATGGTGCACTTCAGTAGGATGAGGGTGTGAGGGTTGAGAGCATCAGGGAGTTATCTCGATATGATCAAGGTATATCTAGAATTTTCCTTCCGACCAATTTGAGGAGGAAGCAAGGTGCTTCTTTTGAGATAATTATTAAGTTATTATGATGGAGGAATCATCCAGGGTGTATTTTCCAGTCATATAGTGTGCAGCACTTGAGGAGGAACACTTGGGAGTCCAGAGAGATCATCAGGCCAGATCCAGGAAATCCCTTCCAACCCATTACGTATGAGACCAGGGTGCATATTTTGAGACATTTATTGATACATTTTGATGATGGAATCTCTAGGGTGCATTGGCAGAGCTAAGGAGGTGCGCAACTCCCTGGGGAAGTTCATCATGGGTTCATACAGATCAGTAGAGGCCAGATATTCAGGTCGGCAGTCAATGAGAGGTTTCTTGGGGATAGGGAAAACCAATTGAGATAGTTTTTAGACTTATCTGAGGAGTTTATCCACTAGGGATAACATTCCAGTCTCCAACAGAAGTTGTCGTGAGAGTTGTCGAGTGCATGCAGCAGTTCTGGGTTCGCATGCAGTGGATCTTCATTCGCATCCACATATCTACCTATCTCACCATACCAGGTATTTTTTTGGGGGATTTTGATTGTATTCCAGCTAAGATCCATCTCTTCTTGATCTAGTTGAGGGTTTTCATTTATTTTCCCGAATGCAATATTGTACTTTCATTTATTCTTCTTAATAGAAATTGTTGAGTTTTTTTATGCTCCAAAAGCATTGCATGACTATTATAAACACATAAATAATACAAAAACCGCAAGAATATACATTTAAAACACAACCAGAAACCCCCAGAGTATCATATCCACAACCAGATCGATATTCCAGTAGTAAATATCCAAATCTGAGGGATTTGTGATATTTCATGTATAACCTTCTTTGTTGTTATTGGTTGTCTTCAATTCTCATTGTAATCACTACACATGATTATTTCCCCCCTGAGCACTTCTCTAGCCAATTCCACTCCTCGCCACCTTTTCTTTTCCATCCACTTACTATGTTGATATTAACTTTCATCATTCCTCCTTTTTTTTGGATCCTTCTCACCAAGCACATGTTGGATTACTAAGAGGGGGGGTGAATCAGTAATAGCGTAATTATAATCTTTTTTCTTCAAATGTTATATCAATGTAGAATTATTATCCAAAAATGAGCAGTAAGAAATAAACAATCACAAACATACACAATACACCAGTGTTTTACGTGGAAACCCAAATCGAGAGAAAACCATGGAATGTTTTTTCTTATATGTCTTGAAGAATTACATTCATTGGAAGCACTAACTTCCTTTGTTTTCTAGCTACAACTGGAAGGAGGCTCCAACCCCCTAGTTTCTCAGGCTACAACCTAAGGGAAGCTCCAACTCCCCAATTCTCTGGCTACAACCAGAAGGAAGCTACAATCCCCAATGTTCTTTGGCTACAACCAGAAGGTGGCTACATCCACCTGTCCTTTCCCCGTCCTGCCACCCTGAAGTAGAAGCAGAATGATGGAACCACTGTCACACTATCACTGTGAGATATACCGCTGTAAATCTGTACCAATAAATTTGAACCATCCTTTCTAATGGTTTGGGCTTCAAGCCATCCTTTGGCCCCATTCAAATCATCTTGGAAAAACTTTCGACCCACTTTGCCTCATTTGTTGCAACACCCAAAAGGATCCTTTCCATTACATCCAAGGAACATGGGAATTTAAGACAACATTATAGACCACAACATTTGGTTCAAGCCGAGGACCTCAATGTAGAAATTCCACATTATTAGCTTGGAAGGACACACATCACATGAAAGACATCCAATTCTCCTACCGACCTCCTCACATTTCGAAGAACATAAATCAATGTTGTATAGACATACCTCCATTGAAATCCCTTATGTTGCACTAGATGGCTTAGAAATGTTCATTTGATAGAGCTAACTTATCACTTGTTCTCATGGAAACTACCTTACTACATCCTTGTTGAATTCTCTGATTCTCAAATCTGATAGTTATTGTTTTATAATTTCAATGCAAAATTTCATTTCATGCCATAGTTATCATAGAATAACTATGCACTGAGAATCTCAACTATTACAATGCAACAGAAATAACAAG
>JZKD02S0595272.1:806915-820722 GCA_000966675.3 Picea glauca | reverse complement strand
GTATAGAATCAATACATATACATTTCTGAAAATTCTCAAGAAGATAATAAACTGTGGTAAAATGTACGTCAGGTTTATGAGTAGAATCTTCACTTTGTAATAATGACAATACAGAATAAATAAAACTATTCAAATTAAACCAACCATAGAATTTAGCAAGCATGCGAAGACTTCAAGGGAGTCATAATGAATGTGAATATGTTGAGGATGTCAAAACAATCAGTCAAGTAATACAATGCATGGGAGCTTAACCTGTCCTACCATTCAGGTTCAGTTAAACAAAGCAGCTGGATGTCAAGTTCATATTTCAACCAAGCATTGATGAAAAAGGTTAGACTGAACATATCCCAAGAAAGTTATGATGAAATTCCCCAAAACCTGATCACATAATTACCCAGATGTTTGGATAAGATGTCCAAGCTTTGACATCTTGATCTTCTGCAAGAAAGAGAAATATTATTTGCATAATCTTGAATGTCCAATATTCAGTAGAATATGGAAATAACTGCCATCAAAGGCCACTAGAGAATATGAAAGGTAAAATGACCATATCAAGAATTATGCATTACACATCCTTTGTCATGAAACTATAACAACTGCAAAGGAAAATGCCTCTGAAATGAACTATTATCGCAGAGCTGATCTCTTATTGGTTTGCCATTTCTTCATCATTTTACTAGTCCTTTCCAAAGTCTGCATTATAGTGTGAAGTCGACTCCAGCTTCTTTGCTTCATTCAATTTTCGAACAGCCTGAAATTATAAAGACGAATAACAATCAAATTAAAAAGCAAAAAATCACAACTTTTCAAAGGAAAAGCAAATCTAATTCTTGGGAATGTTGAACAAAGGGGCAAAACAAATCACCTTCATAAAATCCTCATGAATTACATAATCACGCTCTGCTCGGATGGCCGACATGCCAGCTTCTGTGCAAACATTTCGAAGGTCTGCTCCATTGAAGCCCTGCACATGTTACAAAAAGCACTATTAATGCAGGAAACTTCATTACATAGAGAAGCTTCTATAGAAGAAAAATTCAGATAGAAACTACAAAACAAATAGAGGAGCACCTCAGCCAGCTTTACTACAGCTTCATAATCTATATCTCCATGTTTTGCGATTCCTGCAGCATGTATTTTCAAAACTTCCATTCTTGCTTGTTCATTTGGTAATGGAATTTCAATCTTCCGATCCAAACGACCTGGTCGAAGCAAAGCAGGGTCTAGAACATCTGGTCGATTGGTGGCCATGATCATTTTTACCTACACAAAAATACATTAATGACCCAGAGTTTCCAGTGGAATGAAAAATGAACATGACTAAACTAAAACAATCTGAAATCAGATATGTCATATATGACAATGCATTATGAACTAGTAAATTTCAATCATCTAATAAGGAGCACGCCTTGGAATATGATATACTTTTCCCAATTGATCAAACCCGTCTAGTTGATTGAGTAATTCCATTAGAGTCCTCTGAATCTCTCTATCAGCACTTGTTCCTTCACTGAAACGACGTCCACCAATTGCATCTATTTCATCCATAAAAATAATGCATGGCTGCAATTGAAAACCACAATAACAGTACAAATTATATATATTGTCAATTAACAACACTGCATAATTATGAAAAAGTCAACAATGGACTCAGATTACAAGAGAACAGAAGTTTGGAAGAAAAATCTGCATATATCACTAAATTTGAAAGCATGCAAACAAAAAACTTTCACACCATCGACGACTTGTTTTGACATACAGATATTAGAAGTACTGAGCTGATAATACACCCAAGGTTGGTGTCAACAATATGGACTGAGCGGACTGAAGAAAAGAAATAACCAGCTTCAGAGAAAAAGGCACTACTTTTGAATTACAGCAACATGAATCAAGAAGTTGTGCACTCTCAGCAACCACACACACAGACACATAAATACATCATGGTATTATTTTCCTCACATAAATGATTACATTTAAACAAGTACAAATACCTACTTGGTGATCTCGTGCATATCCAAACATTTCCCTTATCAGCCTAGCACTTTCACCAATATATTTATCTATTATGGCACTTGAAACAACCTGAAAAATGGCATACCATATCATAAAGAAGTGACTTTGTAAACAAGGGAAAACACTTTTCGCGAAAGCTCAAATCGCCCACAACAAGAAAGCTGCGAGTACTTAAGATGGAAAATGGAAAATAAGTGAGATCGTGTAATACCTTTAAGAAATTGGCTTCAATGTTGCTGGCAATAGCTCTTGCCAACAGTGTCTTACCTGTACCAGGAGGACCATATAGAAGAACCCCCTGAAAATGGAAGCATGCAGTTCAAGCTTTTATAAAAAAACGATTGCATACCAAAATATAAGAGAGAGCATACAGATCATCTTTATAAACAGAAAACCTCCTGCTAAAAGTATAGGCTCTGCAAATGTTTACCTTGGGAGGCTTGATTCCGACTCTAATAAAAAGTTCAGGATTCATCAGAGGAAGTTCGATAGACTCTCTAAGTTCCCTTATTTGATCTGCCAATCCTCCTACGGCAGAGTAGCTCACATTGCCAGGATCTTCATGAAGCATATTATATACAACAGGATCCACCTGTAATCAACATGTGCCAAATATAAAAAAAGCCCTTTTCAGACTCTCCCATCATAATATACTGAAATAATTCCTGCTTCTAGGACAGACCAGTCACATGAACCTTGTGATTAAAATATGAAAGATCAATTACCTCACGAGGCAGAGCACGCATTATTGTAAGAGTTGTCATATCTAGAACAACTCGTGTGCCTGCAGTGAGTTTCTCTTTATCCACCTTATTCCGGCAGCCAACAACATATCTAGGGCCACTGCTAGCTTTGACAATCACTGTGCAAGGAAGACAGACTTAGTCTCCAATAAACATCATATCGCTTGCTAAGATCACATCTTGGCTAAAAACAACTCCACTCTAGCCATGCCTTAAAAAAGCTTACCAGTTACCACTATAAGCCTGCCATAGAAAGGCTTACCATTGACTCACAAGTGTCATGGACAAGAAATGCATTAAAATTCAATCTCATAAAGATAAAGCAGCACACTTGTGACAACCTCTAGAAACACAAGATAGAAAATGAAAATTTGTTATCAGAACTGGACTGGTCATTGAACCAGTTGACCCCAAAACCTTGAACCAGACCGGAACCAGAAAAACCGATCGACCAAAAAATACATAAAATATTCAAATTTTGAAAAAAAACATATGTATTCATGTGCTTCCGTATGAATCCAAACCATTATGCACAAATATGCAAAGTTTCTCATGTATATAGCAAGGGTGCATATAACCAAAATAGCACCAAGTGCAATCCATCTCTGAACCAAAATACATCAACAAGGAGGCTCTAAATGGCCTTTAGAGTCCCAAAAAAATCATGCTATAACAAATAACTACGGATCATTTTAAAGATTTTAGTGTACCAAGCAGAATTACTTCACTTATAGTAAGGAATAATATGCCTTAATTCAAGCTATCTAGAACAGGCATCAACACTGGCATCCTTATCTCATGAGAAAAGAAACAATTGTTCCCATATGCCGTCTGGCCTTTGAATCTCTCCAATCTCAACAAAAAGTCCAACACATCAAGGTATATATGAAATGCTCCTCTTACCTTGAAATACTCTACATAATAAATAATTATAAACATAGGAGATTATTGAATTGACTAAGTTTCTGAGGTGTCATCCTTTCATCGCTTCCTGCACAAGTGCTTAATGTCTGGCACTATGTATTTCAAGATTGCATCCCTCAGAACCCAACTTGTGTCAATTAAAAATTTCAACAAGGTCTATCAACAAGTGAAGAACTAATACATTCCCTCACTTGCTCAAGGTATTGGAGTTTAGAGCCTTCCTCCTGAGAAAAACTAATAGGCATTAAACCCTTAAGTTGTGGTAAAAATAGCAAGACTTTGAGACCCTGCAAACATGCTCTCTTATACTCACACTGTTGGAGTGTACCTTAATGGGAGGGAATCCGTGCCTTGGAAGGGTTGCTACTTGTCACCTATGTGATGTAGCTAGATGGAAATACCATAGTATTAATGAGTTACTGAATCAATCAACAGTTTGCAACCCTATAATTATATGTTTATCATTGTTCATTTGGGCAAATGGAGGAGAAACATAGACAGGTTCTATTTGTATAATTCGTATGATTGATGCTTCAGTGTTCCTTTCTTTAAAGTTTGGCCCTAATCACAAAATATGGTGAATATCTTTTCAAACACCTTATTAAAGCAATTTTGAATACTGTATTCAAAAAAGATGATCTGTAATTACTAAGAACACCTCTTAGTTTGATTTGATAAACTAGCTATAAAACGATTTCAGAGTTCAAACTCTCTATTGGAATCCTTGGGAAACCCGTTACTTGGATCTTCTACTTAAAGATTTCAAGAATCAATGGTGTATCTGGATTAAAAACAACAGTCATACAAGAAATTGAGAATATAAAATGTAATTTTAAGCATCAATTTACTTAAAGCACATATAGAATATTAAATCAAAGGATCTACTCTGGCAAAGCAAAACAAAAGTTGCCTTATCCTTCCATCATTTCAATAAGACATGTTGAAAAGACATCATCATTAAGAAAGGTAATGTCACAAATGGATTAGAAATCAAGACTGAATTCTTATACATATATGATATATGATATAGTTATTTGAGGTTTTTCTTGAAGAATGCATACAATTTGAAAGTTCACCAGTTTCCTAAAAAAATGCAACAATCTTGACAATGATCAATCAATTATGAATATTGATAACAGGAGACAAATTCAAAAGCTGCTAAATGAGCACACAAACATGCATTAGGATAAGTGATGATTTGCCTCGTCTTGAATTTTGACTCAAATAGTGCACTCCATTATGATCTTTAAGTTATATAAATTTTGGAATCATAATGATTTCCTGACTAAATAAAATACTTTCCTTGACGAACCTCCTCAATACATCCCAGGACACAAAACATTCTCTCTTGTTCTTCCTGCCATTATTTTCCATTTTTGGCTTTTCATTTTTCCCTTCATTCTTTCTGCTTTACATCCTGCTCCTTTGTACAAAATTGGTCTTGGCAGGCAACTGATAATTTATATTGAATCTTTTTAGTTGTCCTGAATTAGTATTTCAATAACAATTCAGACCTTCTAAATGTAAATCTTGCTGGAGTATAATGCTCCAATATACTCAATAACACAGGAGTTCAAAAGTATGATGTATTAATGTAATAGTAACTTTAATAAAAGGTCTAATGACTAGTATGATCTATTAAATGTAATGGTGACTTTAACAAAATGTCATTAGTCATTAGTTTACAGGAAGTTAGGTCGATTAGGTAGTACAACTACCTAATTGATGAATAAAAGAGAAACAACCTCATTGTATCAAAAGACAGCACACATTCTCAAAGCTAACCTGTAAGCAGAACAATCAACCCCAAGCAGCAACAGCTGTGTAAGAAGAGACAAAGACGGCTCATACATCAAATCTAACCAGTGGTGGCTGGGAGAAGCAAAGGGCATAGCAAAACCAAGCAATTCTCCAGCAGATTGAGATTGTATATTATGTTAAAAACTGTACCTTCGACAAGTGTTTTTCACATTACCTAGGCGCCTAGTATGTGGGAAAGTGTCCAATGTGGTCCCTAGCACATTAACTTCATGAGAATATAAAGTTAAAAGTGACTTTGAGAATATTTCATGAAAGGGGTGACTAAAGAGACTTGTAATCACCACCATTGATCTTGATGGCCCAAGATCTAATCTCAGCCATTGGATCATGTGACTTTTCATTTTCCCTCCAAGAAGCTAAACCTAGGGAATGAGGTGCCCAAGAGAGTCATTCATGTGCATTGAATGAGGAGAGAGAGTTGAGGAGCAGAGCAGAGAAAAGAGAGGCGATTTTGCAGATAGGGCACAAATCCCAAGGCAAAGTGCTAGCATGCAAAACGAGGCAAAAATTCAGAAATTAATGAGGCCATACAGTACGGATTTCTGAGAGGCCGTACAGCTGATTGTTGGCACAGAAATCGAGGAAATCGTACAGCACAGATTCTGAGGAGTTTGGCATGCATTTCAAGGCTTCCATACAGCAGAATTTACACATAAATCGATGCTACAGTTTGGCACAATTTCCTAGACATACCGTACAACAAACAGGCACAAAAATTGAGATGGACTGTACAGTTCGTACAGGAAATCGGCACAGTTTTTGAGGAGTTTGGCACAGAAATCGGGGAGGTTGCCTGGCTGGGTTTTCGAGATAAGTTTGTACATTTATTGTTGAAGAAGATTGTTGTAACAGAATTTATTCTCTGAGCTCTGAAATAATAAAAAGCCCCTCTCTCACTGGTTTTCCCCTTGTGGGTTTTTCCAGGGTCGATTTGACCAAAAATTTCTGTGTTTCTATTTCTGAGTTTGAGCATTTATTTCCAGTTCCATTTGCTGTTAAAAGGCTCCTGTGTTTCCTGTTACAATTTTCTGTTCATGGTTTTATCATTTACAGTAGTGAAGTAAATGTGGGTTGGGCATTTAACAGAGAAAAATTGTTGAGACTTGAAACCGGGTTGGGGTCTACCGTCTGAGAACAATTTACATATTGAAGATGGGACATATCTATGGCAGACGAACTAAGAGGCTGTCCATCCTCATAGACAGATTTATATCCATTGGTGGCTAGGAGAAGCAAAGGGCATAGCAAAACCAAGCAATTCTCCAGCAGATTGAAAGTGTATATTGAAGATGGAAAATATCTATGGCAGATGAACCAAGAGGTTGACATGTTCATTCTCATAGACAGATTTATACCCACATGCAGAAAAGAGTAGCAAATACCAGGGATCATAAGAGAGACACAACCTGTTCTCCCTAGACATTGAGATAGCAGAGAGATTTTGCCAACAATTGCAGAGAAAAACCCATGACAACAGATAAAAGAGTGCTAAGGACGATGTCTTTTATTTATTTATATTATCCAGCAGTGACCCATATCATATAACATATGAAATTTATTATCCTGCATTAATCCAACCAAGAATATCCACGACAGGAGGTTGAATATTTCAAATGTTATTATTCAGGAGTCATTTGCCAATGATATTTATTTCTAAAACGAGATTTGTGGCCATACAAGACAGAAAGGACGAATTATCCTAGACAGAGCAAACAAAGACTTAATCTTGACATTCTCAATTGCAGAACAGAGCTTACCTACTTGTTCACAGTTTATCCAGAATATAGATGAAATCTGTACATGTCGAGCTATTTTGATGAGTTTATTTACCCCTAAAGAAAATGAAACAAACACTTTTGTCCCAGACTCCCAGTGAAACAAAGGAGGCGACAGATGAAGATGACAAAAACTCACTGTGAATACTTGCTCTGAGTGGTTGACTCTTCAAGACATAGGGGAAACAGAGAAGGTTTAACTCAGCATGGATTGTTGTCCAAGTAGTTTGGCAATTCAGGAATTACAGAGATTTGGAAGTACGGGAATTCTACTCTTACCAGGGTGATGAGAGTAGGAGAGACAACTCGATGCAGTTCCTGAATGATAGTAGGAGAGACAACTCGATGCAGTTCCTGAATGATTCCAGAATTGTGGAGGAGTGAAGTTACTTAAGAATTTTCTTTTATGTTTTTGTTATCAATCAAGATTTGATATTGTAGTGTTAAGAGAGGATGTTGGAATATAATGCTCCAATATACTCAATAATGTAGAAGTTCTATAGTATGATGTATCAATGTAATGGTTACTTTAATAAAAGGTTAAATGACTAGTATGATATATTAAATGTAATGGCTTTGATAAAAAGGTAATTAGTTGTTAGTTTATAAAAAGTTAGGTCAATTAGGTTGTACAACTACCTAATAAATGAATAAAAGGGCATCAACCTCAATGTATCAATTGACTTCTTCATCAATGAAATAAATATTTCTATATTTCTTGTCTCGCTTATGAATGCTCATTACCAAAGTTCAACAAATCCACCCACACAACAACTTCTGGGCAGTGCAATCAATACCTTAAAGGAAGTCAGATTAAATGGATGACATTTTAGTGCACCACAACATCTTTATAGTGTATCGACACCCAGGTCCCAGATAAAAGCAAAACATATCATCCAAGATTCCGCAATATTTTAACATTCAAGATGTACAAATCCTTTATAACAGTATTGAGTCTTCAGTAATTGTTTGCAAAAGAAAATGTATAAACTCCCTAATAAGGCCCTGACCAAGTGTAGAATCACTACAGGTTAGGTGGGGATAAGAATAGGAATGGGATTAGCACAACACATTTTTGAGCTGAAATAGATAACAGAGGCCCTGCTTTTGGCGCTACCAGATTTTAACAAAGTGTTTCACATCATCATACATTTCTGCATATGAAGCACTGCGACCAAGCTGAGATTTCTTGGTTTTTATAAGTTCCAACGTGGGGAGCTACCAGGAATGCTAGATTTTGTAATATGAACAAGAATTTTGTGCATAATCGGCACAATTTATACAGTATTTGATTGTATAATGAAATAATATATATAGTTAAAAAACAATGTGCATCTTCAGAAAATAGTTTTCTAAAATACACTTTTATCTGCATTTATACATAAAACTATTTTTCTTTTTGAAGTGACCAATACTACTACAATCCAAATTATCACCGAACTCCTTTATGGTTATCTAGCACTATTGTCTGGTAAATATCGGATGGACAGAGTTTCGATTGTCTTAAATAATGGCGGAACTAAATGATAGCCTTGACAGACCTCTTTCTTTATTTGCATTCATATATTGTACATAATGCATATATAAACCTAAAAATTACAAATAAGAAACCATGTACACTTGTCAAGGATAATATTATGACAGAGGCATAGTTGTGTTGCATGAGAAAAGTAGACAATGAATACTAAAACACTCTCTATGGTATTGAGCACTGAAAGTTAGCCATGTGTAATCCTAAGCACTTAAAGCATATTGTTCTAATTGCACCCTGATCAATGACAATCAATAACTAAGTCCCAAATCATGCAACAATAGTATCAGAGAAATATATAACTAAATTGAAATGCAAATTTAAATGGGGACTCAGAAATTCCTGAAATATTCCCACTTGCTATCAAGCAAGACAGTTTCTCCCCTTTCAACAGGGCAACTAAAACTGAACTCGCCATTTTGTGATAAACAGAAAATCCGCATTGACTTATCTGTTTATATTTTCCATTGCCAACATTATGATATTGGAATGGTAATTTTTTGGTGAGTGAACAACCGGAACTGGCCAGCAGACAATTATCATTCCTTACAGATCATAACTATTCTCATAATACATGACAAATTCATTTATCTTTCCTACTTACTTTAATTACAGAAGCACGAGAGATAAGATACTCACATCGTTCATTGTCAAGTGGTCTAAGCACTTCTCCAATAATTTGACCAACACTTTGAAGAGATTTTAAATCATCTTCAGTTTTGTCAAATTCCTTTTTGGCAGCCCTCAAATTATCTCGAACTGCAGTTTACCAATTTTTTGTCACAATAAGATTTTCAGACATAAAAAATTAAAACAGGCAATAGCTTCATTGGTACAATATTCAAACTAATAATAAACAATTTCAGCAACAGTATCTTAAATAGATTTCAAAGGAAAGTCAATATATAAAATATTCTTTGTCTATGTTGCAGGAAACTCCCCCGGTACCAGGCACGTTTCTGTACCGAAACATTGAAACATGTTTCAATCCGTACGAAACGCATTTCATGTTTAGGAAATGTGTTTCGTACGGACTGAAACATGTTTCAGCATCCGTACAGCACGTTTGAGTCCATACGACACGTTTTAAAAGCCAAAAAACGGACCAAAAACAGCCCCAAAAAAATTTTGGAGGCTTCAACCCCCAGGCCCCCCTTTCTCCCAGCACAACATACAGCGCATGGGGCTAATCGTGCAAAGAATATAACACATACCCAACAATTAATATTTCCTTTTTCATTTTATTTATTGCAGATTTTTTTTTAGCAATGGCAGCAGCAATGGCTTCCAACCAAGGTACTTCTAGTCCAATGCCCAGGGCCAACAAGAGGACTGACTATTATCCTCTTTGGAGGCATGTTACAAAGGATTCAAGAATTCCTGGTGGTGGTTCATGGGAATGGATATGCAATTTCTCTCCAGTTAGATGGTGGATTTGTCATGGAGCAAATGGTGTACATCTGCAAAGCCTTGCCATTAGTATTCTTTCAGAAGTGGCAAGCTCTACATCAGCAGAAAGAAATTGGAGTACCTATGGTTTTATTCATTCAGGGAAGCACAACAGGTTGGGTTTGCAGAAGGCTGAGGATCTTGTTTATGTGCATTCCAACTTTCGCCTTGCATCTCATAGGGGTCCAGAACATAGTAGTGGATGGAATGTGGATCCAGAATTCCATTACTTGGACACCTCTCTTGCTGCAGTGAATCTTGAAGAACCTAGAAGTGGAATTGGAAATACTTCTACCAATCCACATTTCACTTTTGAACATGCATCTTGTTCTATTTGCCATGATGAATATGAAGATGAGGATGATGACTATTAGGCTTTACTAGCTTAGCTCATATTTTATTTTTATGTTCACTGTTCATAGTTCATACATGTAGCATTGTAGCCTCAAGGCTCATTTATAAAGGCTAATTTTGGATATATAGCCTCATTTATAAACAATAAAGACTGTTTTTGGATATTACAGCTTCCATTATGCATCACTTGTAAAATGTCTTTTATCTTTCTCGTTTAAATGCTCTTGCTCATTTATTCACGAATCTGTGTTCTGAATCATAATGTTAAATGCTTTCTTTCAAAGTTTCAACATATATATATATATATATATATATATATATATATATATATCGTGTTTCCCCATTTCCTAATGTTCTAGGGGTCACATTTCCAGCATGTTTCCGTTTCGGATACATGTTTCCATTTCCCCGTATCATGCAACTTAGGATTGCACTAATTCTGCAAGTGTACTCTCCATATTGGATCAAATCCACCCCTTCCAAGGTGGATCAAATATAATTTTGATGGAACCTCTAAAGGTAACCTGGGGATGGTCAAAGTAGGGAGTGTATTCAGAGGAAATACGAGAGGGGTCATCTACCAGTTCCTAGACCATAAATACAACAACCAAGTGCAAGTTGCACTGATTTGTGGAATTAAAGAAAGCTTAAAACTGGGATTCAAAAACATCAACATTGAGAGCTACTGAAAGCTAATAATGGACTACCTTAACAAGAATATTTAAATCTCATCCAGGGAAATAGGAAGCAACATTTCAAGAATTATGATAGCTTTGGAAACAATTGAAGTTACAAATTCGCTCATGTCAAATGGACCTCTAACCAGATTGGCTCGCAAACACAGCCATTCCAAGGAAAGAATATAAATTTGTAAAAGATCGACACTCACTCAATTAAGGAAACTAAGGGATGGAAAGAGGTTTTAAATTTTAAAACATATCCAAAGTGTCTCTTTAAGTGCCATGGTATTTCCTCTTGTGTCTCAAGACCCTTGGCACGAAGACCTCACATCTTCCAACATTCCCAAGCCCCAACTTATTCCTCCATATGTTGTACTCCTCCCAAATTATTCCCAAGCATACCAATGGATTTGCCGGGTCAACCCATAGCTCGTAGGATGGTACAATAGAAAAGGTGTTAAATTTTATGCAGCTGCAGAGGATATTTTTCCTCTAACTAACTTGGAAAGTTGGCCTCCAAGCAGCCCTCCTTCAAGCTGCCCTCCTGCTAACCGCCCTCCTCTAACCAACCTAGCCTAGGTCGGCCCTAACCAAGCCTAGGTCGGCCCTATCCTAACCTAGGTCGGTCCTAACCTAGGGGCGGCCCTAACCTAACTCACCTAACCTAAAAACTATCCTATATAAAGAAGAGGGGGGGAAGGCGCCCCTCAAACACATCAGTTCACTATTTCTGAAGGCAGCAGCTCTGAGGTATGATAGCATTGTTCTGGTGGGCAGCAACTAGGAGATAAGATATCTATGTTCCACAGTTTTAAAAACCGGAACCGGTAACGGAACCGGTCAAGGGTCCAACCTGAACCGGAACCGGTAATGAACCGGTCGAACCGATTTCAATGAACTGGGTTTTTAAAAAATACATAAAAAATTTAAATTTTAACGAAAAAATATATTTTTAAGATTTTAAATCATGTTTCCAAAGCATTGGAGACAATTAGAGACAACATATCCAAAGTATGCTCATGAATATATCAAAATGGCACCAAGTGCAATACATATCTAGAGATCRGAACATAAATACATAATCAAGGAGGCTCTAAATGGCTTCGGTCCTCTATAGACCACAACAACAAAACACATACTAGCAAGAGTCAAGACTACAAGTCACTATCTCATTGATCAACATGAACAATGATCAATCATCACTACTGCTAGAAGTAGAAATGGCATGGGCATCCTCGCCCTCGACATCATCATCTGACTCGGACTCAGACTTGAACTCGACCTCAGACTCATCACCATCAGGGACATTTGTGACTACACACTATAAAGTTGCACTAGCTGTAGTAGTACGAGTACGACCGCGACGAGGCACACGAGGTATACGACAGCGATTACGCCTGCCTGCAATAGGGGCTGCCATGTCTGACACTGGAATCGGACCGCGAGGCCCTAATAATGGATCTGCATCCATCTGAACATGCCCTGCTAACTCCATCTCCAAATCATGGTCAACATCAAACTTTGGTGGGTGAGTCTCCGCTACCCAATCTGAAGTTGGATCAACATCATCCAACACAATAGGATCTGAATCAAGTCTTTTGTTCAACAATTGGTTGCGCCTTAGCCAGAGGTTGTACTGCACAAAGACTAGATCATTTAATCGTTTATGTTCTAAGTGGTTTCTCTTCTTCGTGTGAATCTTCTCAAAGACAAACCAATTGCGCTCACACCCAGAAGCACTGCAAGTTTGACTCAACACTCTAATTGCAAATTTTTGCAATTGAGAACAATGGCTGCCAAATGACTCCCACCAGTTTGCTGCAAAAAACACAGTTAGTCGAGTTAGTTCCTTGAGGTAATAAAATATAAAGTATATAAAATTTAAACACTTGAACTTTAAACTTTGGAATTGTTACCTGGCTCATCCACATCCCTTGCAATCTTTGCTAGGTTCTTGCCCAAGGTACCTGTGGCTCTAGTGAAACAAGTGATCTGTCGGTGTATCTCCAATTGATCACTCTCAGAAGGGACCATGCGCTCAAGGCAATCAATCAAGCCATCGCTAACCTCCCCAGTCACATCTTCTCCAAGCTGTGCTCTGTAATGGTACCTTGGGTTCGGGAAATACCCAGCTGCATGAATAGGGCGATGGAGTTGATTGTTCCATCTACGATCAATGATGTCCCAAATAGGCCCATACTTGGTCACTCTATCTTTGTATGTTGCCCTTATTTGCTCCTTTGCCTAATCCATAGCCACATAAATGTAACCCATGGCCAATTTTTCCCATCCACTAGCCGCAACACCTTAACAAGCGGCTCGGCAATTTTCACAATTTTTGTTGCTTTTTTCCAAAATCTGGGATCGTTAACTTTCTTTTTGGTGTCTTTGCCATCTAGTCTGCAGGCCCACTGAGATTCATTCCATTCATCAGATGCAAACATCTTTTGCAAGTTACTTGACTGGGAAGCCATAGATTGCAATGTCAAGAAGTGAGTTGCAAATCTAGTGATGGCA
>JZKD02S0595272.1:784827-804666 GCA_000966675.3 Picea glauca | reverse complement strand
AATCGACTAGTTTGGTACCGAACCAGCCGGTTCGGTTTTTGTCCTGGTTCGAACCGGTCCGTGAGGTAACCGGTCAAACCGACCGGTTCTGGTTCCGGTTTGACGGTTTTTAAAAGAAGGCTCTGTTCTGAGACAGAGTATATCTGTTCTGGTGGACAGCCATCTACTCTATTCTGTAGCAGCCATCTACTCTATTATGTAGGAGCTATCTACTCTATTCTGTAGCAGCAAATGTACTTTGTTCTGAGGTCGATTCTGAACAGTAACTAAAGGGTGTTCAGGACAGAAACTAAAGGGTGATTCAGGACAGCAACTAAAAGGTTTTTCTGAGGGCTGAAAACTCTGTTCTGGGCAGTAACTTTCTCTAATCTGAGGCAGCCTTAAGAGCAGTTCTAAGTCAGCATTAAGGGCACATTTGAGACAGCAGCAGCTACAATAATAGCTACTGGCTTGAGGGGAGATCTGGGTAGAGGCTCAAAGAAAGTTGAAGACATAGAAACAGCAGTAAGTGCTATTGTCTTATCTCTCTCGAGAAGAGAAGTCTTGTACTGTCATTGTACTTGTTTGATTGTTAAATATATCACAAGAAGTTTGTTGGGTTTTCTTCCCCTTGAGGGTTTCCAGAATAAATCCTTCTCCACTTTGTGAGTGTTGTTCTTCAAATGTTTCTTATGCTTCAGTTTTTCTGATAAAGGCTAAAGAACACTACTGTGAACTATTGTTATCTGTTTAAGCTTGAAAATTAACATGGTATCAGAGCTCTAGGGCGTGGAAGTGCTCAGTTCTACAATCTACTAGAGCCTGTGCAGATCCTTAGGAGTTATTCAAGCACAGTACTTGCAAAGATGTCTTCCATTTCTGTAAGGCTTGAGGACAGACTTGAAGGGGCTTCAAACTTTAATGTTTGAAAAGCCAGAGTCCAGAATATTCTGGAAGAATATGACTTGGAGAACTTTGTGATCAGTACAGTAGAAGAGCCCACTACCAATGCAGGAAGGACAGCCTTCAAGAAAAATCAGGCAAAGCGAATCATATTTGATTCGGTAAAGGATAACATCATGCCTATTATAGCACCACTGAAGACTGCAAAGGAGTGTTTTGACACTCTATTCAATCTGTACGAAAAGAAGGTGCCTAGTCAGAAGAGGGTTTTAAAGAATAAGCTTTGAACTCTCAAGATGGAGAAAGATGACTCTGTGGCCTCCTTCACAAAGATCTCTCAGTTAAGGGATCAGCTGTTGGTCATTGGTGTAACTGTAGATGATGATAATCTCGTCCAGACTGTTGTGGATGGTCTTCCACCTTCTTGGGAGACATTTCTGGCTGGGATAAATGCTCGTGAAAACCAGCCAGACTTTGAAAGGTTGTGGCATGATTGTCTACAGGAAGAAGGGAGAATTCAAAGTCGAAATGGTACTTCAAAGGAAGAGAACCTTGCTTTAACAGCAAGGACAAGGAGAGGGAGAAGATTTACTTCTCAAAAGAAGTTTCCTCAAAAGGAGAAAAGCAGAGGTGGCTTCAAAGGAAAAGAGTTTGATATGACAAGGGTGAAGTGCTACAACTGTCAGCGAAAGGGGCACTTTGCCAGAGATTGTCCAAAGATCAAAAAGGGACACAAGGGTAAATATCGTGCTTCTATTGATGCAGAAGATGAGTCTCAAAAGACGAAGACTAAAGGGGCTTCCAGTAATCAAGAGACCAGGAGGGAATACTATCTTATTTCAACACTCTCTGGTTCTCTTACAAACAGTGTTGAATCCTGGTTGGTGGATAGTGGAGCTTCCAGGCACATGACAAGAAATAAAGGAGTTCTTGCAAACTTCAAGTAGAAGAAGTTCTCTGCTCAGGTAGAACTTGGAGATAATGCTAGCTCTGCAATCAAAGGAATTAGTTCAGCATCTTTTCAACTCGAATCTGGAGGTGAGTTATACATTGAGGAAATCTTGTATGTTCCTGGTTCAAAGAAGAATCTTATCTATGTTGTAGTCCTGGAAGATAAAGGTTACAGGGTAATCTTCATGGACAAGAAAGCTCTCTTATGGTCCAAGAATGAAGAACTAAGTTCAACAATTGTGATTGGAGTTAGAGAGGGAGGTCTCTGCAAGCTTCCAAGACATATCCAAGCATTGGTTCATGCTTCAGTTAGTCCATCTGAGTTGTGGCATCGGAGGTTTGGACATCTTCACTACAAAGCGCTCCCTAGACTACAAAAAATGGTAAGAGGAATGCCTACTTTTCATTTTGAACATGATGGTATCTGTAGAGGTTGTGTTCTCGGTAAAAACACAAAGCAGTCTTTCCTAACAATAATACAAGGTCTAAAGGAATTTTGGAGTTAATACACTTAGACATATGTGGGCCTATGTCATCACCTTCCCTGAATGGATGTCTTTATAATGTGATTTTCATAGATGACTTCTCTAAGAAATCATGGACCTATTTTTTAAAGGCAAAGAATGAAACTTTCAGTAAATTTCTAGAATTCAAAGCATTAATTGAAAACAACACTAGAAAACACATACGTACTTTGAGGACTAACAATGGTGGGGAATTTGAGTCTCATCAGTTTGATGACTTCTGTAAAGAAGCAAGAATCAAGAGACAGCTAATTGTGCCCTACAACCTTCAGCAGAATGGGATTAATGAGAGAAAGAACAGAACAATCTATGAGGCAGCAAAAACTATGATGTGTGATCAAGACATTCCCACATCACTTTGGGTAGAAGCCAGAAGCACTGCAGTTTATATTCAGAATAGAAGTCCTCATGCTATTCTGGGGGAAAAGACTCCAGAAGAAGCATTCACTGGCGAAAAGCCAAAAGTAAGACACTTGAGGATTTTTGGATGTCCAGTTTACATACATGTGTCGAACGAGAAAAGAACTAAGATGGAGCCTTCTGGTAAGAATGGAATTTTTGTTGGGTACACAGTGAAACATCCAAGGCCTACAGGATCTATGTTCCAGGCCAAAGATATATCGAGGTTAGCAGGGATGTAACATTTCATGAAGAAATTGCATTTAAGTAATCTAAAGAGTTGCAACAAGATACAGAGATGGAGGAACCTGAAGAGCCATTGGATCAGGTTGATACTATGGATCCAGTGGAACAGATAGAGAGACCTATAGAGGTACCTCTTGCTAAGAGGAAGCCTGCCTGGTGTAGAGAAATTCTGCGAGGAAAAAAAACATGCTACTCCTTCAGGTACATTCAAAGAGAGTAATAGACCTCAAAGATATTCAAGTTATGTGGCTATTATGGCTCAGATTAGCAATGCAGAGCCCACCATCTATGAGGATGCTACTAAGCAGCAAGTATGGAAAGATGCCATGGTGGAAGAATACCAATCCATCATGAAGAATGATGCATGGGAAGTGGTTCCAAGACCGGAAGGAAAATCTGTGGTTACTTCTAAATGATTGTTCAAAATTAAGCATGCAGATGATAGAAGTATTGAGAAATACAAAGCAAGATTTGTGGCTCGTGGTTTTTCATAAAAGGAAGGTATTGACTATGATGAAACATTCGCACCTGTTGCAAGGTACACTTCCATTAGGACCATCATATCCCTCGCTTTAGTTCTGGGTTGGAAACTTCACCAGATCGATGTTAAAACATCATTCCTCAATGGTCAAGTTGAGGAAGAGGTATATATAGAACAGCCAGAGAGTTTTGTGGTTCATAGAAAAGAATCACATGTGTGCAAATTAAAGAAAACACTATATGGGCTGAAACAGGCACCAAGGGCTTGGTATGCAAGAATTGACAGTTATCTTCAGAGCCTAGGCTTCTCCAAGAGTGCAATTGTTCCCAACCTATATTTCAAGGTAATAGAAAATCATCCCCTGATTTTGGTTCTATATGTTGATGATTTGTTTCTTACAAGAGAGGAACAACTGATAGTCCAGTGTAAGAGGGAGCTCACTTCTGAATTTGAAATGAAAGACATTGGTCTCATGCATTACTTCCCTGGTTTGGAGGTATGGCAAAGGTCAAATGAAATTTTCCTTTCTCCAAAAAAATATACAGTTGATACACTGCGCAAATTTAGTATGCTAGATTGTAAATCCATGTCTACACCCATGGTATCTAACTTAAAGAAGTTACATGAGTCAGATTCTAAATCTGACTTGGTTGACCCATCTATGTACATGCAGCTTATTGGATCCTTGATGTATTTGATCCATACAAGGCTAGATATGTGCTTTGTTGTAAGCATCTTGAGTCAGTTCATGTCTGAGCCGAGACAGTAACATTGGATTGCTGCCAAACATGTCCTCAGATATTTGAAAGGGTTCTTTGCATATGGACTTAGATACATTTCCAGTGGAGGAGTATTGCTTCATGGTTAGGTTGATTCAAACTGGGCTGGGAGCTCAGTGGACCGGAAGAGTACTTCCGGATACTATTTTAGCTTGGGTTCAGCTATGATATCTTGGACTAGCAAGAAACAGGGCTCCATAGCACAAAGTACAATTGAAGCAGAGTATATAGCAACCAGTAATGCAAGCAGAGAAGCAGTATGGCTAAGAAAGCTTTTGTCCGGGTTGTTTCAAGAGAGGTTAGAAACAACTGTTATCCATTGTGATAACCAGAGTTGTTTAAAGCTCACAGAGAACCGAGTCTTCCATGACAGATAAAAGAATATTGAGATGAAATATCACTTCATCGAAGACATGGTCCAAAGACATACCATGAAGCTACATTACATTCGTATTGATGAGCAGATAGCAGATATATTGACAAAGCCTCTATCCTTTGGAAAATTTGTGTACTTCCGAGACAAGCTTGGTATGGCAGAAAATGTCTCCCTCGCTGAGAGGGAGTGTTAAAGGTTGCAGCATCATGAGACATTCTCCAAGACTGCCTTGTATGTCAAGACTGATTTGAGACTTGGAGAAAAGCCTTGTAAGTCAAGGCAAGAGACAGAAGATGTTGCTACAAGTCTTGTGAGCTTTGTGTGTCAAAGCAAAAGTCAAGACAAGTCTTGTGAGCTTTGTGTGTCAAAGAAAAAGTCAAAAACAATAAATTCTCCAAGACTACCTTGTATGTCAAGGCTGACTTGAGACTTGGAGAAAAGCCTTGTAAGTCAAGGCAAGAAGAAACTACCATCGGTCTTGTGAGCTTTGTGTGTCAAAGCAAAAGTCAAGACAAAGTAATGTGAAAAGTTCTCCTAGGTCTTCAAGATGAGCTATGAGTATTCATTAGGGACTGGCCACCCCTAAGTGAAATAACTCTAGCAGTTGACCATGGTCAAGGAGAACTGGATGATCACATTCCATGAAATGATCCTTATCTGTATAAGGTTACGAAACTTCTTGTGATATATTGATCTTGTGTGGATGTCAACAAGTCAATGGTCATGTGCAAAGACTAGAAGAATCCGTGTGTATGTGTATGCCTAAAGAATAACCTCTTTGTTGAGAGGGAGTGTTAAATTTTATGCAGCTGCAGAGGATATTTTTCCTCTAACTAACTTGGAAAGTTGGCCTCCAAGCAGCCCTCCTCCAAGCAGCCCTCCCTCAAGCTGCCCTCCTCCTAACCGCCTTCCTCTAACCGACCTAGCCTAGGTCAGCCCTAACCTAGCCTAGGTCGGCCCTACCCTAACCTAGGTCGGTCCTAACCAAGGGGGAGGCCCTAACCTAACTCACCTAACCTAAATACTATCCTATATAAAGAAGAGGGGGGGCGCCCTTCAGACACATCAGTTCACTACTTCTGAAGGCAGCAGCTCTGAGATATGATAGCACTGTTCTAGTGGGCAGCAACTAGGAGATAAGATAGCTCTGTTCTGAGACAGAGTATATCTGTTCTGGTGGACAGACATCTACTCTATTCTGTGGCAGCTATCTACTCTATTCTGTAGCAGCAAATGTACTCTTTTCTGAGGTCGATTCTGAACAGCAACTAAAGGGTGATTCTGGACAGCAACTAAAGGGCGATTCAGGACAGCAACTAAGAGGTTTTTCTGAGGGCTGAAAAACTTTGTTCTGGGCAACAACTTTCTCTAATCTGAGGCAGCCTTAAGAGCAGTTCTAAGTCAGCATTAAGGGCACATCTGAGACAGCAGCAGCTACAATAACAGCTACAGGCCTGAGGGCAGATCTGGGTAGAGGCTCAGAGAAAGTTGAAGACACAGAAACAGCAGTAAGTGCTATTGTCTTATCTCTCTCAAGAAGAGAAGTCTTGTACTGTCATTGTACTTGTTTGACTGTTAAATATATCACAAAAAGTTTGCTGGGTTTTCTTCCCCTCAAGGGTTTCCCAGGATAAATCCTTGTCCACTTTGTGAGTGTTGTTCTTCAAAAGTTTCTTATGCTTCAGTTTTTCTGATAAAGGCTAAAGAACACTACTGTGAACTATTGTTATCTGTTTAAGCTTGAAAATTAACAAAAGGATCTCTCTTACAATTGTCCCTTCAATACAATGCAGCCTCATCGATTTAACCATATAGGCTCCGACTCTTAGTCACCTTTCTTCTTTGCATTTCGTAACCAGTTTATCTCACACTACAATTTGGATTAGCACAATGGCAAAATCCTAAGCTTATGGAGGAGGAAAACACAAGAGGTAGGTCCATTCTTCAAGAGCACGAGACCAGCCAGGCTAAGCAGGGGACAATCTAGATTCTCCAACCGCTTCATCACACAAGAATGGCTCAACAATTTTATGGAGCAGCAAGTCCTTGAGATCCGTACCCTCACATGTAACAAAAGGACCAAAAGCAAAGTTTCGAACAAACAAATCCTCGATGCACTATTAAACCTAGACAACTATTTGAAGGAAAGGGAGGATGCACTTGCTCGAGGGAGATAAATTTCAAGTAGAAAATGATGATACCCCTGACAAATCGATGGTGGCAATAAGGACTCTAGACACCAATTACTCATTGCAAGTGGAGGCGGCTTTCAAAAGGAAAGTTATTCAACATGGAGACACTACTGGACCAATACATGACAAGTGGCATTCCCTCAATCTCTGGCCATTGTTGCAACCTCATTTCTCCTTTTATCAATTTTGCATTGTCTCACTTCACAAGTCTGTTTTTTTTGGTTTGGGATGATATAGATATGATATATAACTTAAAAGAGTATTTTATCATGAAAAATACATTGCCCATAAAAAGATACATTTCAAAAATGATTTCATGCTAATAAACCCCTACATTCATATTTAGTCCCTTTTTGAAAGATACAGCTATAACTTCTATATATCTTCATATTTATTTAACTTCACATACCTATGTGATGAGATAAACAAGAAATACTGTAAATATTGTCTAATCCACCACACTTACAAGCTGCAACTAGTCACATAAGTAGTACACCACTAGACTTATAGGTGCATTTGAATATAAATGCATTCAATCTTTTATTTGTTATTAAATAATATTTAAGCCTTGAGGTTCTGTGGAATCCTGTTTACCATGGATACCATCATCGAAATGATGGGAAGTACCGAGAGGGTTTCCCCGGGATATGTATTTCATGGAGGGAAAATTAAAAAAAGGGAGAGCCCATATATTTTCCTACACATGTGGATATGTCATGACTTTACATGTCCCTTTGTTCGAAACTTCGCAGTGACTGGTGGAAGGAAATCTCCGGATCATAACTTAAGTTGTGTCTGTTTCTGACTAACCTTTTAGTTGCTTCCACTTCGTCAAACTATCTCATTAATGCTTATAGTCGAGATCGAAGAAATTCTCCTGATGATGACTTAAGTTTTGTCTATTTCTGACTAACTTTTTAGTTGCTTCCACTTTGTCAAACTATCTCATTAGTGATTAGTGGATATCGAACCTAACGTTTTTTCGACAATCAAACCTCTTCACTACTCGTATAATGACTTGCAGATGTTCCTCTCCTAACGAAATGCTGCAATAAAATCTTTCGTTCTCAGATTTAGAGCACCAGATACAAAGATCCTTTAATTATCTCCTTTATCTGTTTAGTTTTAGCAAATATTTCGAAACAGCCGGTTGCTCTTATCTTGCATATGAAAATAAACGTGACAAATAACCTTTCCACCCTAAATTTGAGGCACGGGAAATTCTAGCCTTGAAACCTGAGCGACGTATGTAAGGAACCATATGCATTCAAGTAGCACGCATACAGAGTAACTTCTGTGCATTTTGTTATCTAAAGTTCGCATTATGCAGAAACAAACATTGGTCTCAATCTAATAGATGACAGGATACATTCCAAACAGTTCTTCCAGGTTAGAGTTGTTTCTGTGACTTAGAATAAGCATTAAAGTATGGGTATTTTAAGCTTGGATAATTACATGTAAATTTAACCCTAGATAATAAGTATCCAGTGCCATGAAATCATATTTGCGGGTCCTCGCCCAGTACAGAGCGTCGAAACTTCAAGATACGTTAGGCAAAAAGTAAAGAAACTGAAAATTTTCTTATTTAAGTAAAATTTGCGATAAAGATATCAGGAAAGAAACCCTAACTATTTGGATGCATAAGTTTTATATAACATACGTGTACGAACTCTAGCATCGAACTCCTTGTGCTGGAGAAGCTTCTTCCTGTACTCGTTAACTGCGTGTAGACGGGCAGCCGCATCGTCTGCATCCGCCATGGTTTTCCCTTTGCTCTACGCTGCCTCTGCCGTTGGTTTTCACCCGTTTTTGCAGTCACTGTACTTAAAATTTTCGGCCATACGAAGTTTGAGATGCAGAGTAAGGCAGGGACTCGAATGTCTGATCTGTGCACAGATTTGTGGAAATTGCAGATCTTTGGTAGGTTGTGGGCCTCCCGAGATGTGAAGAACGTGGAGTGTAACCCATATGGTTCGATGATGCAGAGTCTGAAATGCACATCTAACTAATTAAGCATAAATTAAAGTCAATATCTTGAAGTTTGTCAGCGGGGCCATGAGGGGCAACTTCCTCCGAAATTAGTTTGCCTCTCTTCGAGTTTTTTTTTTGGGGGTTTATTTCCCTCAGTGGAACTCCCATCCATGGAGAGAATATTACAATAATGTGACTCTTTAGGCTGACGGGCAAAGTACAAACAAGCCATACAACATGATGAAGCAATTTATAACAAACAAAATGTGTTATGTACAAATGAAATTATAAAATAGCTCAAAAGATAAATAAATTTAAGGAGATTAGTAATGAAGTTTAGTTATCTTACCATGTACGAGGAACGATTTGGTAAAAATGAAAAAGACATTATTTATTTAATAGCCTTTTATTATGTTTTTTAGTTGGATGGTTGGTTGTGTGTTTTGTTTTTTTTAAAATAGGAAAAAATTTACAAACTCAAAGTTATTGGTTTGGTCTTTGTTGATATAATCTCAAGACTCCAACATGCAATAACATCATTATGTGTAAACAAAACTTGGTTACCTAAAATAATTCAATGGTGTTATGTAAAGGAGCAAACTTCCACTCTTGTGAGATACTTGAGGGTCTTGAGTCATTAACCTATTTCCTTATGTCTAAGGACAAGGAGCTCTTGGCCAATCTTACAAAATTGTAGGTCATATGCCAAGATCGAAAGGTGGTTTCAGTCTAGATAGTATCCACAAGAAGGTCAGTGCCTCGTATTGTCATCATTAAGGCTACAACAGTGGAGTCATGTGACTTCAAGTAGCATCTAACCTTAGTCCCATGTGGGGGACTAGATACTACCCCCAATTACAGTTTAACCTTGTATTTGGGAGGAAGACTGAATGATGTCCTAGAATTACACAACAAGAGTGAGTAAGACCATGGTTGATTGCATTGTCTTACTCACTCTTATTGTGTAATTTTACAACATCATTCGGTCTTCCTTCTGGATAAAAGGCTAAACTAGAACCAAGGGTAGTATTTGGTCCCATGTATGGATTATGCTCTTATCATGTTCCTCCTGGTTGGATTGGTTATTTGATTGCATGATCTTACTCTCTCTTGTCATATAAGTCTAGGCCAAGTTGGTGTAGATATTTTGTTTTCCACTTGGCCACCAAAAATTGTGGTGTTTGAAGATAAAATTTGATAGAGCATTGAAAAGTGATCTTGGTATAGCCAGTGATAGGATCCTATAAAGATCCTAATCAACATTCTTTATAAAAAGCTTAGGCAACATCTTGAATGGTGTTAAGTAAGCATAGAGTCCCCCAATGGGACTAAAGGTATATTTTGTATAATTCTAGGCCAAGTTGGTGTATATTTTTTGTTTCCACTCAACTACCAAATGTAATGTCATTGTTTTGACTTCTGGATTATAATATCTATAAATTGTAAATGTGTGGATTACATGAGGGGAGTCAAGCCATGTGGAATGAGATATAATGATCATATGTTATAAAAATTGTAAAATGCATTGAAAACGTACTATCATGGATTCATGGTGTGGAGCTCAAGGCTAAAGCTCAACTAGTGAATGGCTAAGCACGTATGATGTAAATATACTTCTATGGACCATGTGGTAGGCTTATTATGGTAGGTTCGAGCTATGTGAATTTTTATGTTGAAATATTATATAAAATGGTTCAACCTAGCTACAAAAAACACAAAAATAAGAGGGGCTATGA
Source organism: Picea glauca (assembly GCA_000966675.3). Lineage (NCBI taxonomy): Eukaryota > Viridiplantae > Streptophyta > Pinopsida > Pinales > Pinaceae > Picea > Picea glauca. Next base: position 794,129 of record JZKD02S0595272.1, on the reverse strand, counting down.
TTCCACCACGGGGGAAGAGGAAAGGGGGTCTATAGGAAAGTATATTGCCAAGTGTCGGTCTTATATCTCGCCTATGTTTCGTAAATGAAGCCATCCACGTCCATTGACTTGTGAGATCAATCATTGAATGCATGCAAAAGGTTGGAGGGGAAGTTTTTCACATAGTTAGGCAAGTGTGGGCTAAGTACAAGTGTAAGAGTTGTTTGTCAAAAGTGATGTCAAACATGGTTCCTCGACCTCCTCATTATCATTTTGGGAATTCATGCACAACGACATTCATAGGAGTAGATATTGTTTATGTGATCATGTTATCACACACACCTATCGTGTGCAAGGTTGATCATGAATGGGCATAATTCATGTATGTGAACCAATAATCCTATGGAAGAAAAATGGACCAAAAGGGCGCCATGAAGAGAAGGTGTACAACCCTTGGATGAGAATAGAAGACTATAAGGAAGCATAAATTCTAGGCAAGTTAGGAACCCTATGTAGTTTTTCTCCGTGGTCACTTGAAAATCCAAGTAAAACTCTGCAAGCAAAACCCGTAAGGGAAATAATAGAGAGCCTACTTTTGCACACACTAAGAGCACTAGAAGGGAGGGGGGGTTCTTGAGGGAGTGTATAGTAGAGAAAGGAAGGCTTCCATATATCTTTGAGGGACTATCAAGTAGAGAAGGAGGTATATTTTCCCTAGTGTTGTGTGTGGCACAGAGATAGAGAGTGTTAACACTTGTCTGAGGATTGAAATAGTTTTCTAGAGTGTTCCAGTATTAATTATTGACCAAGAATGAGAGAAAATGGGTTGGGTTGGGAGAGAGAGAACCATGTGTCATGTTCCTTTGCCTTGGTAGCCTCATATCCCAACACAAGGGTTGTATTTTCATCAAATACCTATTGTTGGGTGGAACATTGTTTTTGCGTAGCCAATTTCATGGACAACGTTCTCTGAAAGACAAGTCTTATTTAATGTTTATGAATATGCAATGTACATGGTTAATTTTTATAATGAATGAATGTGAATGAATGAGTCACTCTGCATTTGTGTCTTGTGTGCCATGGAATAGCCATTCCCTACATGTCTAATCTGGTTGCATTCATCCTTTTGTCAAATTGTACATGGAGTGTTGATATTTATGAGTTTACATGGAGTTTGACTATGTTGAGGCTCAATGAATGGGTCTCTGAATTTTGAAATCGAGGTCACGTATCATGGGCATCAACCATAGCTAAGTGTAGCATGGAGCGAGGGTTCCATTGAGTAAAATTGTAGAGACTCTTTGTCACAAAACTAGGTCAAAGTGGAGAATGTTGGAAAATTTGGTCACAAGTGACCATGGCTAAGATTATCATATTTCAAGCATTTATTCACTTTTCCATGCCTAAGACACACGATAGTGTCCTTGTAGTGTAGGTTGTGAAGGTGCACCCCATGGGAGAGGGCCTTTGTACTCTATAATGATATAGGTCATAGAAATAGTTCCCATGTCAATGGTGGGAATTAAATTTTGAGAGAAGTTGCATATACATTATGTGAAGTGGAGGCCATGAGATGAGCATGCGTGGAGCCCTCCTATTTGTGTGGGTCATAAACTTGCATAATGGGGAAAGGGGATCTTCAAGCCTGCAAGGATCTGTATGTTGATTACCAAATCAACAACGGGGAAAAGATCCAGGGTGGATAAGCCTAAGAGTTAGCATCGTGAAGGGAATCAAGGAAGACAATTGGCACATTGTCATTGGTGCGAACCATAGTCTTTTGGACCCACAATAAATCTTGTTCATTTGATAGTTGAGATTAACGGTGGAAGATGATCCCTATGGCGCAAGGGAGCAAATCTTATTGTTTAAAATATGAGGTTGAAGGGCTAAAGTGGGTTGTTTGTTGGGCAAGATCAAAGGTGGAGAATGGGCCTTGGGTCATTAACTTAATCATTTGGATACATGTCAAGGGAAACATGTGGCACCATCTAATTGGTGTGGGTTCTAAAATAGCACCCATGGGGAGGGAGGTCTCTTGGACCCATAGCAATCTCAATGGTCTATTTATTTCAAGATCAACAACATAGAAAGAGTCTCAGGGAAAGCTACATGAGGGTCAGTCTATTATGGAAAAGGGGTCCATCATACTCGAAGTTAACCTAGATTGTTAGATCGTTGAGATAAACATCATAGATTACCCTGTGGCATAAGGTTTAAGTCCTTTGGTAGATTGACGAAGGAACACATGGTGTGCTCCCATTGGTGTGGATTTTTTAGTTACACACCAGTATAGAGGGGCTCGATGAACCTACGAAGATCTAGGTTGTTAGATGAATTTGTGGTCAATGGCCAAAGTTCCACCTGCCATAAAGATGATCGAAGTTTAGCATAGTTGGGGACAATAACCAAGGGATGCTTGAAACACCTGGATTGGTGCAAGTTATAAAGTAATGCCCCGAGAAGAAGGGGCCTTTGGGACCTGTTAGTACATGAACCTACATGATTGCAAGAATGTTGTCATTCTTGCAGTACGCAAAACATTATCATTCCCACAAGTGTTGATTTCGCTAGCATATTATCTTTTACATATTCTCGCTAGTTTTCCATTGGTTCATTAAACCCATAATGTCAGAGTTGACCTTCACCTTATCTATCCAAAACTAAATATCAAGAATTATTATTTCAAAATCATGTATTGAAATGATTTTATCTTGATAGTTTATATCATGTTTAATCCATTGTTGTTAAAAATAAAAGTTTGGGTTCATGATGTCTGAACTCCACCAAGGATCAAAGCCCAAGCGTTGTTAGCACGTGAGACTAAGAGCCACTATCACCAATGATTGAATGCCAAAGTTCAAGCTCGGGTCACAGGGCAACACTCGACCAAGCACCAAGGTTTCTTCATACTCTAAAGCACGAGCAGCGAAAAGGTTTTTGGGTTTGATCATTGGGCCCCACTTTTAATTCATCTACGACGTGCCACCATACACCAAAGTCCATTGAGAGCATCAATGCCCGAGCCTTAGTCATGAAAGTAGTTATCAACAACACCCACACAAGGTGCCAAGAGGAGTGTCAACAAGAGTCCACGGGTGGACTGTATGGGCACTACGCGTCGGCATTGCCTCTTTACCATTGGATATATAGACAATGCATGTATCTTGTCTTTGTCGCATGTGGGACATATCCTGCGGGAATAAAATTTCAAAAGCAATATACCAGAACAACGCGCTTATCCAAATGTCAAAACAGAATGCATGTTCCAATGGTAAAAGCCAACGAAGGTGTCGAGGTTAGAGCTCACTCATGAAAGCGTTGGGGATGCCATCATCATGTCCAAACGTCGATGGCAGGTTCATTAGATGCCAACACCCGAGGATGTGTGATCAAGTTTATTTCTTTGCAAGATATAATGAAATAAACAGTAGTCATGATGTTTGGCATTTTAAATAAAAAAATATTGGGCTTTCACACCCAATCTCCAAAGTCCGAGCTTGACTCACAAGGCAACGCACAAGCATCACACCAAAGTCAGTGCAGCTCGATACCAAGGATCAAACCTATACATCATAAGCACTCGGGACCAAGGTGATTCAGGGGAATATCGGTGGCCACCCACTTATTCTAATTAACTCAAAACAGTCTTCTAACAACTTACTATGTTTAGCATTTTTTCGGTTCCTAAACTTCTGGGGCCATTTTGAGGGCCTAAATGACGTTTTTTCAGGATCGAGCACCCTAATATTTGCTAAAGGCTCTCTTTGAGCCTCCAAAATGAATTTCCTTGGCGATACCTTTCCAACGAGCCATCGTGTGCCCCAAACAGAGATCGTATGCCAAAGTTATGCCCCCGGGAAGTTGATACACCAAACTACCCAAAGCGGGGTCCACAAAATTGTTGGCTTTTCATCTTCCGGGGTTAGGGTTTTGGATTTTCTTTATGTTAAAAATGCCTTTAGAGCCTCATTGTAACCATCTTCTTGCAAATGTGAGTAGTCGTCACATCTCTTCTCAGAGATAAGCTGCCACCATTCTAGCGAGTCTTTCATTTTGTATTTATACAGTTTTGTACATTTCGCTCATTAATATAAATTTTGTATTATTGTATCTCTGATATATTTCTGTTATATTATTGGATACCCGAGATATCTCTGTACATTTTTTTATGATATCTCCGCTCTCATTTCGTGTTTTTATAATCTGGATTAGTGGTATCAGAGCAGGTTGCTCTTGATCGTTTTTTCAGTGCATGTCCCCGACGAGGTCCGAGTATAGCAAGTGGGGTCTCAAGCTTGTCTCTCTTGAGGACAATTGCTCTCGCACGCCTAAGAAACCCTCCATGGCGGAAGAAAAGAAAAACGACAAAGCAGACGATTCTATTATTCTGTTGCTTGAGCAATCTCTCACACAACAGAGGGACGAAATGATGGAGAATTTTACCCACATCCTTCAATGCCTACCAATAACAACATGTGCATCTTCATCAAGCGGCCACTTTGAAGGCACCTCATCTTTCAAGGTACAAGTTAATTTTGATATTCCCATATTTGAAGGATAGATAGATGCAAATGCCCTATAAAAATGGTTAAATCTACTAGAAGGTTATTTCTTTGTTCATAATTTCTCCGACAGGGAAAAAATCACCTTCACACTCCTTAAGACTCTCCCCCATGTCAAACATTGGTGGGAAACTTATTGGGAGCAAAGTTCCATAGAGGAGTCTGAATATATGGGGTCGAGCCCACTTGAGATTTTTTTGTGGATGCAGTCAAGGAACAATATTACCCTGTTGGAAACTATGACGACCAGTAAATGAGATGGACCACACTGCGGCAAGAGAGGGACCAAGTAGTGTCGTAGTTCATCAATACCTTCCATACCTTGTGCACCAAGCTGGGTATCAAAGACTCTGAGCGACATTTGGTTCTGAAATACCATGGGGCTCTACATAGATACATCCAAACTAAAATGGATTTTCTGGACATCTCATCACTGGGTGTTGCTTATCAATATGATGTTAAAATCGAGCATAAATTTAAGCACCAGAATAAGCGAGAGTTCGGGTCTGCAAATCTGCAACAACCAAAGTATGGTAAAGACAACCCTAACAACCAGCCTTCAGAAAACCAGTCCAAGCCACATGAAAAGAAGGGTAACAGAAAGACGAAGAAAGACACTGGAAAATGGTGTGATTTCCAAAAAAGCCCTTGGCACAACACCGATGAATGTCACTCAAAACAGTCATTGGTGGCCAAGATCAAAGATAAGGAGCCAAACCCTAATTCAAAATCTGATTAAGAAAACACCGGTAGAAGACAGATCATCGACATAGACCCCACTGCTATTGTCGCGACCACAACAATTCAACCAGAAGAACCAGCAGATCCTGAAGAGGTGGAGCACCTTTTTCATTCACAGATGTGGGTGAAGGGGACCCCACTGCATTTTATTGTTGATAGCAAAAGCCAAAAGAACTTCATCTCAACATAGGTCGTCAAACAGTTGGGATTGTTGACAACACCACATCCGCAACCATACAACATCGGGTGGCTTCGCGAGGGACGAGATCTTCGTGTCAGCCAGCAGTGTCGATTGTCATACGACACCCAACCCTTCAGGGATTAGGTATTATGTGATGTTGCCCCACTGGATGTCTGTGATGTTCTCTTAGGCTAGCCATATATGTGGAAGCACCATACTATTTATTAGTCTCGACCTCGTAGTGTCATTGTTACTCTGGGGGGTCATCTCTACAGGATACCAGAGGTAGTTTCGACTATTGTCCCACCTAAACAATGCCGCAAGGTAGTATCTCATACTAAAAAATTCAACTTCTTCACAATATGTTCAAAAGGTGAACAGAAGGACACTACAATCATAACAGTCTCGGTCCAAGCACCTTCTATCCAACAAAAGCAGGTCGACAAGATTGCAGCAGAGCGTAAAGATTCCTTCTGCACATAGGCATCTCATGTAGAAACACTGATTAAAAAAGGTCCAACCCTTCCAGCCACAGGTTCGTAACAACCTTCAACAATCTAAGCAGCGCAACTTCTCCAGCAAGACAAGCAACTCATCAAGATGCATATTCGGTAAACGCTTTTCCCGCCCGCTCGAGCACTCAATGCAATAGAGACCATTGCTTCTTAAGGAGGGAGGATTGATCCAGGTGGATATCGGTGGCCACCCACCTATTCCAATTGGCTCAAAACAGTGTTCCGACAACTTACCATGTTTAGCAGTTTTTTGGTTCTTAAACTTTCGGGGCCATTTTGAAGGCCTACATGAATTTTTTTGGGGATCGAGCACCTTAATGATAAATAAAGGCTCTCATTGATCCCCAAATTGAATCTCCTTGATGATACCTTTCCAATGAGCTATTGTGCACCTCAAATGGAGATCGTATACTAAAGTTACGTCCCCGGGTAGTTGATACACCAAACAACCCAAAACAGGGTTCAAAAAATTGTTGGTTTTTCATCTTCTAGGGTTAGGGTTTTGGATTTTCTTTATGTTAAAAAAGTCTTTAGAGCCTCAAGGTAACCATCTTCTTGCGAATGTGAGTAGCCGTCACATCTCTTCTCAGAGATAAGCTTCCACCATTCTAGCGAGTCTTTCACTCTGTATTTATACAGTTTTGTACATTTCACTCATTAATAGAAATTGTGTATTACTATATCTCTATGTTTATGGTTGCATCTTTGATATATTTCTGTTATATTATTGGATACCCAAGATATCTTTGTACATTTCTTTATGATATCTCCACTCTCATTTCGTGCCGAAAATAATCCAGATCATAAGGGTCGAGTTCGAAGCCCAAGCTGGCACTCAAAGGTGTAATTATCTTCATCAAAAGGTTATCAGGGTTATCATTCCATCTAATCTCCAAGTCAAAGGCCGAGTGTATTCGGCATCATTCGAACCCCCAAGAGTTGAATTAGAAGGAAGCGCCCACACAAGGCGCTAAGGAGGGAGCCCACAGGAGCCCGTGGATTATTACGCACTACGCGTCGGCATGAGATTAAAACAATGGTCAAAATAAAGAGTTGCATTTTTTATCATCCAAGGCATGTGGGATATATCCTACAGGTGACAAAAACGCCAAGCACCCACATCAAGTTCCAAATCACTCATCAAAATCCCATATTCAACGCCAGATGTAAAATAGAATAAGATCATTGAAGTGGTTTTATTAGATGGCAGGAAAATAACAGATTTTGTGCCATAGAATTAGGCACTACAATTCTGATCCAAAATTGTTGGAATGTCATGTTAAGTTATGCAGGTTGCGTGCCAGGGTATGGGTGCAAAGGAACCAGACATGTCCCATAATAGATTGAAGTCTAATCGCGGGGATTGTGGTAGAAGCGACTCATCCAAATGGAGAAAAACCCACCATGAAATCTCAGGGATCGTTGAAAAGATTGCACTAGATCACTAAGGGTATATAATTGAAGAATAATATTCGCATCAAGTGGCATAAAATTGTGTAATAGAGGAAGAAGATCGTGAAGGTTAAGTGTCGGATTTGACCAGAACGCAACAATAGTTATGAACTTGTTATGCCATGTTATCAAAATCACAGTTTGAATAGATTCCTCGAGATAACAATGGGATTTAGATCAGATCAGATATTTTCTGAGATTTCTTCAACATGTAATCTTTGTCTCCAACTTTTTTCAACATTAGCAAACAAAGAGAATTAAAGAGCACCTTCCATATTTTCAGGCAGATAAGATGCCAGTCAGATACATCATTCGGGATTTGAAAGCAAGTTCAACATCATTTCTAGAAGATTGACCTCAATACTTCCAGGCATGGAAATAACAAATACATAGGTGGTAGAGTATCACCAACTAGGTGTCTTTGTGTTATGATGATAATTCCAAAATTTTGAGCCAGGTAACTATATGTAATCCGGATGTAACCTAAGCTGACTGTTAGAATTTAGGGGTCGGGATATCTATCTGAATCCTTTCAAAATGTATAAAAGAAGGATCAATTGAGGAAAGAGGGGTCCGGTTCTGTGGGCCCGAGAGAGGGACTTTGTGGGCAGAGGCCTGTTGTTTTGCATTGTAAGCATGAAGGCATTTTTCTTTTGGATATTTCAACATTGGAGCTATATGAAGACCTTTTTATCAGTCTGTATTTTTCTTATCAATTTTCCTCCTGTTTGAATAGAACTCATTACGCTACAGACTTCTTGTGCATTATGCTTTAGTGTACTTACTCTGTTTCAGTAACTTTCTTTCAGATATCAAGTTTTTGTCAAGTTTTCATTCTCAGATAGATTTTTTTGTCTATTTAATATTCAGTCTTATGGATCATGCAAGTCTGATCTGGCAACGATGCTTGTATTTTCCATATTTTTTTACCTCTTTCTTCTACCTATCCATGTTATTATCAACTTCTTATCTATTAGTTGGTTGAATTACCTTTGATCAATGAAATATGTTAGAGACTCCATGCCCAATGGTCTTGATCACTAATCTTTACACGTGTTAATCCATCTTTTGCCTCAATCTTTTTCTTTTAGTTTTCTTGATCCACCAACTCAAACTTAAACAAACTTTTGCAATAAGTATGATGTGTTGGCATGGCTCTATAACAGTCTAGAGACAACTTCTAGCGCCAACAGGACCCACAAAGTTCTTATTTGTTTATTTGATTTAAGATCAATTGTTAGGAAAGCACCCATTGTGGAATGGCTTGGAGTTTAACATGAACAGATTAGACCCTTCATCCAATTGGGAATTGCCACATAGAAAGCTTTGCAAGGCTAATAAGGTCTAGGATAAACAAGAAAAAGAAAGGTGAGTAAAATAGAAAAGAAAATGTAAATAAAATATAACAGAAACTAAAGGTTTCATGTGGGCTTTTGGAGATGCACATAGGCCTATAAATGAAGAATTTTAACTAGTACCCCAACAATACTGCAAATAGGTCAAGTTTGTTATAGAGTGGTGTCAAAGAGGAAATCAAGAAGCAAAAAATACCCTATCTCCTCAATATAATTATAGAAGGGGTTGGGTATGTGACAAAATGGTATAAAAGCTCATGTTGCAACACTTGACCAATATGGGCAAGAAATATAAATGATGAGATGAAATCAAAGCTCATGTTACAACTTTGAGGTTGTTTAGAAAAATTGATGGATGAATCTAACTTCGAAACTCTAGGAATATATGCAATGGTCGAGGTTTCCCCTCATAAAATTAGTCACACTTATGCCCATAGTTCTTAGTTAGAGATGATATATTCATTGGGATCCACTCAAGAGATTAATGAAAAGTTTATTAACTCTTCATGGTATA
>JZKD02S0595272.1:770376-783976 GCA_000966675.3 Picea glauca | reverse complement strand
GGTACAAAGATGACTCCATTGGGGCTATGGACACTTGCGGGTAATGGAGAAACATCATGAGGGTATGATAAGCCTACCTATATGAATCTTTGTCTTCAAAACCCCAATTAAAATGCACTAAGAGAATAACTTTAGTCCTAAACAATGAGTCAAGCTATAGAATAAATGAATCCCATCATCTTCACTCTTCAACTTAAATTGGTTAATGGATTTACTTTGGAAATGCAATGTACTCTAAGTTTGATTATAAAGGTTGAGTTCGAAGAAAGTCGAGTTATGGGAAAAGCGAAGATCCTTGATTATTATTATATCCAAGTTTATCATGCATCATTATATAGAAAAAATATCACTTAGTTAGTCTATTAATTTTTAATTGGGAAAATAGGTTTTTAATCCTTATCATGATAATTTGATTTAACAAATTTCCAAGTTTCTTTGTCCCAATGTAAATTATTTCACCACAACCTCCAATTGTATACTTTGTTTTTACCTCCTATATGCATGTAAATATTCCTTAATTTTCTTTTTTAGATTTCAATCACGATAGGTCATACTAATTAATAGTGCAAATTTTACATCATTATAAGAACCTGCGGATTAATATTTTTCAACATCGTTCTTCATTAAACAAGGTTGCATGGCAGCGGAGTCCCTGCCAGGTTGGGATGGGAGTAAATGCGACCTAGTATAGACACATGGCTAGAAAGTTGAAATACATTGCAATACTTTTATACATAGGAAATATGTACTTTTGTAATGGATCACGGGTTGTCGGGTTAGTGATATACAAAAAACACCGACAGTTCTGCGATACAGAAATTGGGCCTCTGATGTTCTCTGCGATACAAAAATTGAGGAGTGGAGTTGCGGACTATAGAAATTCATCACAAATAAAAAAATTATACATACGAAATATGTACTTGTATAAAGTACATATTTAGTTTTATACATACGAAATTTCTACTTTTATAAAGTATGGGGAAGAGATTTTATAGAGGATGCAGGGAGCCCTCATTGCATACTTAGCCAGTTTTTGGATCGCGAGTTCTCGGGTTGCAGGTTCAAAATTGGGCCTCTGATGTTCCATGGCCTACAAATAGCACCGACATTTCCGCGATATACAAAATGACAGGCAGAGTTTAGTTTGAAAACTAAGGCTTTTCTTGGACAGAAAGATATAGCATTGCCGAATTAGTTTTCTTTGCACACGTTTTATAGAGCATGCAGGGAGCGATAATTCCATACTTCACCAGTTTTTGGATCGCGGGCATTGTCGAATCAGTTTTCTTTGCAATTTATAAAAAATTAATAATGTCTGTTACATGTTTCTGGAAATTGGCGGGTTCAAAATTGAGTCTCTGATGTTCCGTGGCCTACAAATAACACCGATAGTTCCGCGATATACAAAATGACAGGTGGAGTTGCGGACTATATAAATTTACAAAAAAATAATGTCTGCTATACAATAGAATAGTAATAACATTTTCCTGAATTAGCTTGCTTTAAAACTAAGGCTTTTCTTGGACAAAAAAGATATATCATTGCCGAATTAGTTTTCTTTGCACACGTTTTATAGAGCATGCAGGGAGGGGTCATTCCATACTTTGCCAGTTTTTGGATCGCGGGTTCTCGGGCTGGTGGTTTCAAAAATGGGTCTCTGTTGTTCCGTTCCCTACAAACAACATCGAGAGTTCCATGATATACAAATTGAGAAGCGACTTTGCGAACTATACAATAGAAAATTATTATAAAATAAATAATGTTTGTTACATATCTCTGGAAATTACATCAACATTTAAAACATCAACGTCGTTGAAGACCAAAAAATTAGCATACAATAGGAGACAAGAAATGTAGCATATCTGAATTAGTTTTATTTGGAACAAACAAGAAAGGTTCCTAGAAACCCAAAATTTAGTATACAATAAGGGCATTGTCGAATCAATTTTCTTTGGAATTTATCCAAAATTAATAATGTTTGTTAAATGTTTTTGGAAATTTAAATGTGTTTTTCATATAGTACAAGAATTAGGAACGTTGAAAGAAGTGCGCGATGGTAGAGAGGAAGACCTGAAAAGAAGAAATTGGAAGTTAAGAGTGTTTGGTTACAATTTTCTATTGAAAGAGGACATAAGTGGATTGATAAAGAAGAGAAGATAACAACATAGAATTAAACTGGATTGATAAACAAAACAAGATGGCAGTATAAACTTACTATGAAGCCGATGCATTTTTGTTGCTGTCGTCGATGAGCATTGTAGTCCTGTTGACCGGCTCTTGCCCTTCCTGGACGAGGCCGTCCATTCTCTCTTGGAACCATTCTTCGATGCAGCTTTTCATGGGGGCTGTGTTGGTTTCATCCCGTATTTCTATGTCGTAAAGGTCGTTTTCTAATTTCCTTAGATCCATTGAAATACTATGCAGAGACTGTTCAATTTCTTCATTGTGTGAGGCATAGTCCAGTACCCAGCGCTCGTGCTCATCTAGACGATGTTCAAGTATGCTGTAAAACTTTTCGAAAGACAACCCCTTTAAAATATCAACTTGTTCCTTGAAGGCTCCTTTGGTGACTGACAAGGATTTGAGAATTAAGTTAGGATCTTGAACCTCGTTGGTAGTTCCGGCTAAGTCCAACTGCAGCAGGTTGTGAATAAATCTTCCTTTTCCGATACAACTTATTTACATGACTTGACAATGAGTTGCAGGTTGTCAACTTTCTTTTGCCAGCATGCTTTTAACTTTTTGGTGCGCTTTGGCGAGGGGAGTTTCTCTTGTCTTCTTTTCAGTTCTGATGTGTTGTCGACATATTTGGCAAAAGGGGCTAGTACCTGATCCCACAAAAACTGTTCATTTTTTAAATACGTCTCCAATTGTTCCAGCAAATCATTGGCCTTCTTTCCGAAGGAAACTAAATTTTGCGATGTTTCCCAGGCTTCAATAACTACTTGCATTCTTTTGTTGATGTTATTCTCTACAAGGGCTCTAGAGCATGCAAGGAGGGTAGAGGATACTTTTATCTTCACTGTAGTGGTAGCAGACACGATTTTTGCCAAAGGATTGGCAAATTCTGGAGTTGCAAGGAAAGCCTGCTCCAATTCATTGAGGCACTGTTTCATATTGGCATTTTCTGTCTCAATTCCTCGAATGGAATCACGAAGAATGTCAACGGTTCCCTGGCGAAATTGGCAGATTTGGGACGACAACATTTCGCTAAAGTTAATCTCTGCACGAGATTTGCCTTTCCTGTTTGTTACATCTCTCTTTTCAATGACCAAACTTTTAGATTGGCTGTAAAATATAGCGCTCTGGATTACGAAGGATTCATCTATGTCAAAAAAGTCGGTGTCCGATATTTCCACCGTGGACGACCCAATTTTATGCATGTGCTCAGCTTCAATTTCAATTTGCAGTTTTCCACTTTCAATTTGGGGTTCCTCCGCCTGCCCTGCATTGTTTTTTCTCTTCTTCGTCAGTGGAATTTTGTGAGAACTATCAATATTTATGCGAGGAGGGTTCTTATCTCCTCTTCCGCTCGAAATTTTTTGGGTTGCTTTCTTATTGGGGTGGACCATCGAAGCAATGCTCCGTGATGTCATGCTCTTGGGAGTGCTGGCAGGGGACTGGGTACTCTTCTCACCGGATACTTTTCCATGTTGTCTATACAATTCAGTGGTGCTTTGCAATCTCTCTGCGTCACAATCGGCAGAAGCAGGATTGTTGTCGACATTGTTCCTGTCTTGGGTCAGGTGTGTATGGATAAAAGAGGTGTTAAAGCCAACACCCAGTAAATGTTCTCGAAAAATGCCATTAGGGTCGAACCCTTTTAGCCTTTCAATGTACGTTAGGTTCAATTTCTTGAAATGGGCGGCAAACTCGTCAATCTTGTTGATGTTTCTGCACACGAAGTCTCTGACTTTCCAGGGCAGAGGAATGAACTGTTTTTTTTTTCTTGCCATGGAAAAAATGCAACCAGTGGTTGTATTGCCTTGTTATTTCTCCAATGAGCATCTTGTCCGTGATGTGGCATGGAAGGAAGGCAGGATTTTCCTTAGAGCCAAAGACCACGAGGACACTATGATTTTCCTCTTGCTCAAGTGTGCCCTTCCTGTTCAAAAACTTGGTTGCCTGTCCAGACATCTGTGACGCATCCTTGCCTAACAATAAATCTTTGAAAATTGAGACAAAGCCATTAAAAACTTCATAAAAACAATGGGAGGCCTTGTGTCTCTACAATGCCTCATGCCAAAATGTTACTGGGTCGAATCCATAGTTTATTTTATTGGAAAGAGAAAGTTTTGGAAACGGACAACAATACACAATTCCGAAAATCAAGTAGGATGACATATAAAATTTATTCGATTCTTTGAATCGTGACAATTGGGAGCAGAGCTCAATCGAAATTAGCTTCCGCCAATCGAAAATGTATTTTTCCTTGACTGTGAAATACAAAATATAAATAATTATATGGGAAATTCTTGTTGTGGATGCCTGTCCCGTTATTCTTGTAACCAACCAAGCAATTTCCCGCAATGGATTTCTAAAGGAACTTACCTGCAGCCTTGTGATATCTTCAGGAACTGTTGCCGGGTCTTCGAGGAAGTCTGCTAAGATGTCCAACCCGTTATGATGTTTTTCTAGAAACTGTTTGCAATCTTGTCCTTTGAATGTCAATGTTGGGTTCGACAATTTTAACATCTCGCGGAAGAGCCGAGGTGACAAAGAAATAGGAGAATGGTCGCACAGTGGAATAATATATTTTTCGGTGCACCAAGAGACCACCTCCTTAGAGTCAAAAACCTCAGGAACACAGCCTGCACGAGCGATTCTAGAGGCCCAAATCACTTCGTTTTGGGTGGAACGAGATGAATAGTAAAAGTATGCCCTGGACCACTGAAAGCTCTGGTCCTCTTGTGCGAACATATTTACTGTATCTCCACAAAACTGTTGTCGACCTGGTGCCATAAGTCTACAAGAACGTTTATTTGTTCCAGCCGATGAATGAAATGAAAAGTTGGAAGGGATGATATAACCCTGCATAAATTTTGGTCGAAAGCGTGTGAATGGGAGATGTTCTCGAGACGTTCGTTGATTAATGACAATTTGGATGGTTGTTGCATGATGCGTTGTTAACATTAAATAGTACTAATTGCATACATAGAAATGCCAACACGTTGGATATTGCAATGAGCGATTAAGCATTGTAGATTTCTTGAGCGGCCCAACACGAGGACGCATGTTGGAGATGAACAATCGGAAGGGACAAAATAACTATCCGCACATCTTGGTTTAATGCATAATAATGGGAGATATCCTTGAGGTTTTAGTCCATTAATGACAATGTTGAGGGTTCCTGCATGGTCAGTTGTTATCATGAAAGGTTTCTAATTGCATAGTAAGAAAGTACAGAGGTCGCAGGCAGGGGGAAAAAGACAGCTACAAAACAGGGTTGCAATGTACAAGCGTTGAGGGTGAGGACACGAGGGTCAAATTGTATGTCTCAGAACTTTTTGAGTGCAATACGTGTAACAGTGAAGAGGATATGGTCGGACAGCCGGAAGCACAGGAAGTTAGTGGGGATGAAAGGTAGTGAGAGATACTTTGAAACAATTGTGAGCAGTGCTGGAGTGACTGCGCTGGAATTGTAGATTTCGTGAACCCGGCAACAGGAGAATCCAAAACAGGTTGAGAAGGTGTCTGCAAAGGAGGCGAGGTATAGACCTTCTAATTGTATCGCTCCGAACATTTGAATGCATAATCTGTAACACGGAAGAGCGGACGATGTCGAAATCCGGTAGTGAATTTGTATATTGCAGAGAGTGCAATCCCAACTATTTCATACCTCTGTGTCCAGTTGTCAGTACTAAGAGCTAATTTAGTATTCAAAATATTTTTTTAGATACTGTTAGATAGTTCATAGGGACTAGCATCCGTAAACAATGGCAATCTCCACCCCACCAGTCCTGCATTCTGTGTGTCAATTTGTATATCGTGGAACTGCGAGCGTTGTTTGGAGGACACGAAACAATGGAAGTGCAATGTTGAGTCAGCCACTCCGCAGGTTCGCTTGTCAATTTGTATATCACGGAACTGTGGGTGATATTTGTAGGCCACAGAATAATGGAGGTCCAAGTTTGAGCCCGCCTGCCTGAGAACCCGCGATTCAAAATGTCGCTAGATATCGAATGCGAAATTTGTACATGCTCTATAAAATATCATGGGAATTAGTACATGCTCTATAAGATATCATGTGCATACTTTATAGTCCCATAATACACAGGAAGAAAAAAAAGGGAAAAAGAATGGAGTAGTTAGCAGTGGAATTGTAGATCATGGAAATTTAGAGTGGAATATGTATATAACGAAAAAACATATCGAAAGCATCGAAAACAACAACGGTTGGTCGCATTCGTTGTCTGATTATATAGATGGAGATAAACATATGGCAACCTGCCAATGCTGGAGCTACATATTTTGTGAACCGAGAAACAGGAGGATCCAAAATAGGTTGAGAAAGTGTTTGCACAGGAGGTGAGGCCTGGACCTTCTAATTGTATCGCTCTGAACATTGGAATGCATAATATGTAACATGGAAGAGCGGACGATGTCAGAATCCGGTAGTCAATTTGTATATTGTGGAGAGTGCAATCCCAACTGATTCGTACCTCTGTGTCCAGTTGTCACTACTAAGAGCTATTTTAGTATTCAAAATATTTTTTTAGATACTGTTATACAGGGAAAAAATAAAAACTAAAATAATTTTTTATATACTGTTAGATACTTCATAGGGATTAACATCCGTAAACAATGGCAATCTCCACCCTGCCAGTCCTACACTCCGTCTGTCAATTTCTATATCGCGGAACTGGGAGTGCTGTTTGGAGGACACGGAACAATAACAATGAAATGTTGAGTTAGCCAGTCCGCAGGTGCGCTTATCAATTCGTATATCGTAGAACTCAGAGTGTTATTTGTAGGGCACGAAACAATGGAGGCCCAATTTTGAGCCCGCCCGCCCGGCCGAGAACCCGCGATCCAAAATGTCGCTAGGTATGGAATGCATAATTTGTACATGTTCTATAAAATATCATGTCCATATTTTATAGTCCCATAATACACAGGAAGAAAATAAGGGAAAAAGGACAGAGAAGTTCGTAGTGGAATTCTAGATAATACACGGGAAGAAGAGAAGGGAAAAAGAACCAAGTATATCGCAGAAGAACATCTAGTGTTTGCTTATTAATGCAAATGCTTGCAAATGCTTGCTGAGTTAAGGCATAAAATGAAGATCACGGAAGTATCTTTCGTACCACTATGTCCACTTGTCACTAGTAAGAGCATTGCTGATGTATATGAGGAAGGACGCGAAGTTGCTGGGGATGGAAAGAAGCAACATATACTTTGAACAAACTTAGTGTATACAAGGAACCCGTAGTGGAATTGTAGATCACAGATGTTTTGAGTGCAAGATGTATATAGAGGAACGATAAGCAGCTCGTTTCGCAAGCGACATCCCCGCAGTGGCGGGCATAAAATTGGCTAAGTATGAAAAGGAACAACGGCTAGTTGGATTCGTTGTGCGAGGATATAGATGGAGATGTTAAGGCATGAATTGCATATCACAGAAGTATCTTTTGTACCACTGTGTCCACTTGTCACTGGTAAGACCATTGTTGATGTATGTCAGGAAGGACGCGAAGTTGCTAGGGATGCATATCAACAACAGATACTTTGAACGAAGTTAATGTATACGAGGAACCCATGGTAGAATTGTAGATCACATATGTTTTCAGTGCAAGATGTATATAGCGGAACAATAAGCAGCTGGGCTCGCAAGCGTTGGCCCCGCAACGACGGGCATAAAATTGGCTAAGTATGGAATGGAACATCGGTCGGTCTGATCCGTCTTGCGAGGATATAGATGGAGATGAAGACATGTCAGCCCACCGTACATAGAAATATGACTAAGTATAAAACCAGAAAGCCATAATGAACGGGAAAAACAAAATGGGAAAAGAGTTAAGTATATGAGAGTCGGGAAAACCTTTTTTTTTTCCGTTTGTTAATGGCAATGTTTTCGAACCTCTACTGGCTTCTCACTAGTTAAAGCATTAAGTGCACATCACTGAAGTTCTTTGCCTGCAACATGTATATGACGAAACAGGGGACATAGGCGCTGGATACCGTGAACCCGGGGCTTGGTGTCCAGATAACTGGCTAAGTATTGGCCAAGATGAAGTTTTGATATCTATTTCAATAGTATTCATACTAGTATCTATCAATGGAGAAAGTTTTCATATTTATCTGAATAGTATTCATACTAATATATATTAATGGATTGTTTCTATTTCAAATGCAAATGAGCTCCCAATTTGCAAGATGCTCTTCGGCTCGCAAATTTCGTTGAAACCAGGAAAATTTTGACTGCAAGATGTACATAGCGCAACAAGAAACATGAATTTGCATTGTGGTCTCAACGACATAAATTCCTTATCATCTATTCATCTTGTATTCGTTGCAATGACATCAACAAACGATGGCTATCCATAAACATCAATATCTAAATTAAATTAAAGGCAATCAAAATTTGCTGTGACTTTAAGTAATTAAAGCATAAATTGCAAACTATGGAAGTTCCTAGGCTGCAAGATGTATATGATGGAACACTGGACATATTTGTTTAAGACCGCAAACCCAAACATAACTGCCTAAGCTTTGTTGAAGAGGAAGTTTTCTGTATTTTTTCCAATAGTACTGATATTAGTATATATGCACGGATATTATCAAATAGAACAAGCTGCAATTTATCCAACATACTTCATAGGAACATTGCGTCAACAGTTCAACTGCCTTGTTGTAACTCATGAATTCATTCTATTTATGGAACCCGAAGAATGGGAGTAGAACGGGTCCTCCAATTTCTTTCTTTAAATATAGAGCTGATGCCACATAAGTATGGCCTATGAAAAAGTATTTTTAAATGTAAAATGTAAAAAAAGAATAGACCAGGTTTTATTTAGATTGAAGTAGTGAGCAGGAGAAACAAAAGCTTGTCCTTCATGTTTAACGACATAGGGGAAGAAGGTACAAAATACAATTAAAACAAATACCAAAAATTGGAAAATACTATTAAGAAATAAACCGAAATTATTCTATATTCAAATAAGATGTGTTACAAAATACCGCTGAGGCTATTTGCGACAACGATTGCGATTTCGCCTGCCGTCGACCAATTAAAGATATGTACATTGATGAAGCTTCTTCACACTTTTCTTGACGTTCAAACTCTTTATTCGCAAAAAATGAGTTGAATATCAATTTTGGGTTTTGTACTTAATCGGTGCTGCGAAGTACATCTATCCCAGTTTTTTGAATACCTTGTTTCTTCCGATATGGCTGCTTATTCAACATTCCATTCTTTGTCAAGTATTAATTTCCTTCTGCAGTCGAAAAGTTGGGGTTTAAGGTGTTTTCTTTGTAATGTTCCTGAGCATTCACATCTGAGACAACTTAGAAATGCGATTCAAGCTGATTTCAAAGTGAACAGAGTCATTTTATGTCACAACAGTTAAGGCAGGGGAAAAAAATTCAAGTATTTAGTGACTGGTATTCTCCCTGTATTCAATCGTCTGTTTGGTTGAGAAGCCTCCCGGAGGATTTGTATGTGGAACTTCTTTACTTTATTACAGTAAATTGGAAGAAACGCCCAACCCAGATGCAAAATGCAAATCTTTTGAGGTACATAACTTCTTTCGGTAGCTGAGGTGTGGAAAGTGCATCAAATGCTGCAGAATGCACCAGAATGCATTAGAATATATCTTTCCTCATAGCGAGGAAGGTATGGCGGCCCACAGAAAGGTCTGGAATATTCGGAGGTGACGCCTAATATGTGGACTCTGCAACTACATCCAGAGGAAACCGAACAAACTTTGACAAAGAACATGGTTTTCTGTCAAGTCGGCTACCAGAGCCACATGCAGGTCATCAAACTATGAAATAAAAACTCTTGTAGTGATAATATGTCATTTTATCCACCCATACAGATTCTGTTACCAACCTCCGAGGAAGAAAAATACTTGTGCGATCTCTACAATTCGATACAGTGGCCAGATCTATGTTGTTGGAAGAACCTATATACTTCAACAAAGAACTATCTTGCAGGTGACCTAAAAATCCATTACAATTCCCAGCAATAAAACAAAGAAGTTCAACAAACAAATTTCCAGGCAGCCTTTTCAACCAATCAAAGCATAGAACACAGGGAGAACACCAAACATGCTTGTTCTTTTTTTTTCGTCCTCTCTGAGTTTCTCTTATATAACAGAGTTTTTTTTTAATCAAAGCTCATGTCACATAAAACCAGTCTCTCTTCTTTCATCTGCCCCTCAATCGCATCTCTAAGTTGTCTTACATGTCCATGACCAGGAACATTATAACGAAGGCACCCTAAAGCACAACTCTTTGATGATAGAGAGAAATGGAAATAAGTATTTAAAAGTAAGGTTGGATGGTCTTTCGTACATTTTGTGTTGATTCCTTTTAATGACAGATGTTCTCGATATTTTCAGTTATTAATGGCAATCTTTTTGAATATGTACGCTGAATAGTGACTAGCAACACGTATTAAAATTCCCATATCCGAGCAGATTCTCAAATCTGACATCTAAGATATGCACAATATTAAAGAGGGACATGACGTGAAGGCCTCTGTCGATCACACGTTCGTGAACTATGCTGAAGCTTTTAAGAAAACTAAAACTGCACAAGCAATACAAATAAAATAAAAAATATTTTCGCAAATTCAAAATGTAAGCAAAAAGAAATTACCAGATCCCATAATATTTGGCAGTCTATTCATTTTAATGGCAGATGTCCTCGAGCTTTCTAGTTATTAAAGCCCATCATTTCGAAATGCACAATATTAAAGAGGGACGTGACGTGATGGCCTCTGTGGGCGACACGTTCGTGAACTATGCTGAAGCTTTTAAGAAAACTAAAACTGCAGAAGTAAAAAAAAAACAAAACAATTTCGCAAATTTAGAATGCTGGCAAAAAGGCGCTTTCATAGGTAAGGCACTTTAGTACTCAATGTTATTCAAATTCAATGACATTTTTATTATTTGAGTAAAGGGGAAAAAACATCTGACAACCTAGAAGGAAGGTCATATATGATGGACAACTCATTGGAAGAAGCCATAGCGAGAATGCGAATTGAGTATCTAATAACCGCGGAACTACGTTGCGTTTGAGTCTTCAGCTTTCCCTGCCTATTCAAAATAAAAAACAAGGAAGGGTTGAATATTAGCCTGTCTATTTATTTTAATGGGAAATGTCCTCGAGCTTTCCAGTTATTAAAGCCCATCTTTTCAAACCTGTCTAGTTGATTCTGACTTTTGAAAACATATTTAATGTGTATTGGGAAGCGCTGAATGTAGCGGGGATGGAGCCCTATGTAACAAATGTTACTACTATTTTTCAGTTTTTGTCGACGAGCGTATGTAGAACATACGTAAAGAAAAGTAATTCGAGATTGCTATTTTTTTTGCACATGAGCCCTTGAAATTCAACTAGTCCGCAAGTCCGATTGTCTATTTGTATATCACGGAACTATCCATGCTATTTGTAGGACACAAAACAACAGTGGCCGAAGTTAGAGCCCGCCACCCCGAGAACTCGCGATCCAAAAAATGTTTACTAATTTTTTTTTGTGTTTTTTTGTTCACCAGGGTATGTAAAACGACGTACGTAAAGTAAACTATTTCGACAATACAATTTTTTTTGGACCCGACGACCTTCAAATTCAAATAATCCGCAAGTCCGATGGTCAATTTGTATATCGGGAAACTCTCCAATTCTCAATTTTCAGTCGCCCACCCCGAGAACCCGCGATGCAAAAACTAGCTAAGTATGGGACAAGGGCTCCGTGCATGCTTTATATATCTACTTTACAAAATCACATATTTCCTATGTTTAATTTATGTTGTCCAGGAAACCTATAATTTGATAAATTTCATTGTCTTCTGTCCAAGAGTCCTTCCTTTAAAGAAAACTAATTTGAAAATGCTAATGTATACACCATAGTTCGATACCACCTATCCGCTAAGCCGCTTCCATTAAACTGGCTAAGTATGCAACCGAACGATGGTAGGTCAGAATGATCGCGGAACTCTCCGTGCTATTTGCAGGGCACGAAAGAACAGAAGCCCAATTTTCAGCCTGCCACCCCGAGAACCCGCGATCATTAACCTATGTTGTTAAGGAAACCTATAACTTCATAAATTGCATTCTCTTCTGTCTAGGAGGCTTTTTTTTAAAGAAAACTAATTTGGGAAAGCTAATGTATAGACCACACACGACCTGTCATAGTATGCAACTGAACTACAGTTGCTTGGAATGACCACAGAAGCATGAGAAAGTAGAGTCAAACGTAGTTTACAACATGAAAGTAAAAGGGAGAGAAGAGCTATATCTCCCACACAACAAAAGGCAATTTCATAACTATGAAACCGTAGTAACACAGAATCCATGGAAAAAGCATCAACAACTATGAAATATATTTTGAGCTCGACAAACTCTGCTTCAAAGTGTAACAGATGCAATTGACATCGTCTGCAATTCTTTATTCTGTTATTTTATCTTAATAAGCCCAATTTTCATCCTGCCAGCCCCAGAAGCCGCGATCATTAACCTATTCTGTCCAGGAAACCTATAATTTCATAAATTACATTCTCTTCTGTCCAGGAGGACTTCTTTTAAAGAAAACTAATTCGACAAAGCTAATGTATACACCGAACACGACCTGTCATAGTTCGATAGAACCTATTCACGAAGTCGCATCCATAAAACTGGCTAAGTACGCAACCGAATGGCGATAGCTCAGAATGACCACAGAAACGCGACAAACTAGATTCAAACGCAGTTTACAACAGGAAAGTAAAAGGCAGAGAACAACTATATCTCCCACACAGCAAAAGGCATAACTATGAAACCATAGTAACACAGAATCCATGGAAAACACATCGGTAGCTATGAAATATATTTTTAGCCTGACAAACTCTGTTTCAACGCGTAACAGATGCAATTTACATCGCCTGCAATTCTTTAGTCTGTTATTTTATCTTAATAGTATTCTATGCAAACCGAAGTGCAAAAAAATGTAACCAGAGATCCAACCGCAGATGCAACATCCCAACATTGCAAACCTTGGGCAAACAAGAAAAAGCACCATATAAGAACCCAACCAAAAAGCACCAAAAGGCCTAAGTGCAGGCACAGGACTGGAACCCTGCAAAGTCGAATCAAGCAACAATAAACAACATACAACGAAGAAAGGAACAAGCAACAACCACCCCCCCAAGAACGAGGCTTTTCCAATCGCGACTGCAGAAACCCAAATGTGCAAACTGCAACAACAGGAACAGGCAAGCAAGAACAACGAGAACATGCAAATAAGAAATCAGTGCCATGAAAAAAGCAAGCATTGACCACTGAACCAACAATGCCCCTGGAGCATATAAATTTTAAAAATGGAAGAAAATGTCTTGTAACAAGCCTGTTAAGTAACCATTCAACACTACCAAGCCTGTTAGGTAAACATTTAAGT
>JZKD02S0595272.1:710183-741358 GCA_000966675.3 Picea glauca | reverse complement strand
CCCCCTCGAAGAGGCCTGTGAACATTGCTTTCAGATTCAAAGTGCTATTTCTATTGTTATTCTTATATCATTTCAGTGTTATTGTGGTGAATGTTCTGGTTATATTGCTGTTATTTTGCCATTACTAGCATTTTACTTCTGTTCTGCATACATTTTGTATCTGGTATATTACAATCACCTCATTAGTGGAAGGAGCATCATCTTTTAAAGTGGGAATGCTAGCCTCATGAGTATCTTTATGCCTGTTTTGGCTCATTCTTTGCTCCATCAAATTTCCCAAAATCCCTATATTATGGGCCCACACTCTCCATAAACTAGGTGTAATTGTTAGGATTAATAGCCATTGCTACTTGCTTTTAGAAACAACTTAAATATTTTAGACAAAGAGATAAAGGGCATGAAAAAATGATAAAGCAACTAGCTTTTAAAGGATTTTTAGACTAGAAGCTTATTATGAAAAAATCTTCATCCAATTTTGAATTGTTATGAAGAAAGATCCACCTCGTATCAATAGTCATTAGCATTAAATAACAATTAACTAGCTAATAATTATCTTGACCTTTGAAGAGTGGTGTTAGCACTAAAGCAACTAGCTTTTAAAGGATTTTTAGACTAGAAGCTCGTTATGAAAAAATCTTCATCCGATTTTGAATTATTATGAAGAAAGATCCACCTCGTATCAATAGTCATTAGCATTAAATAACAATTAACTGGCTAATAATTATCTTGACCTTTGAAGAGTGGTGTTAGCACTAAAGCAACTAGCTTTTAAAGGATTTTTAGACCAGAAGCTCGTTATGAAAAAATCTTCATCCAATTTTGAATTGTTGTCAAGAAAGATCCACCTCGTATCAATAGTCATTAGCATTAAATAACAATTAACTGGCTAATAATTATCTTGACCTTTGAAGAGTGGTGTTAGCACTAAAGCAACTAGCTTTTAAAGGATTTTTAGGCTAGAAGCTCGTTATGAAAAAATCTTCATCCAATTTTGAATTGTTATGAAGAAAGATCCACCTTGTATCAATAGTCATTAGCATTAAATAACAATTAACTGGCTAATAATTATCTTGACCTTTGATGATCTGGATTTTATGAGCAGAACAAAATGACTACAGATTATTACTAGATGCTTAACACAGAATAACAGAGATACAGTAAAACTGGTTTTCTATTCAATAAGGAAATAAGCTGAAACTGTAAAATGCAGCGAAAAACAAGCTTGCTGGAATGGTGGCAGCTTATCTCTGAGAAGAGATGTGACGACTGTGCTCATTCATAAGAAGATGATTACAATGAGGCTCTCAAGGCCTTTTTACAATAAACATGAGTTTCAAAAACCCTAAACATCCAAAAACCTAACCCTAGGAGATGAAGCGCCAAAAGTCATGTGGGCCCTGTTTGGGTAAGTTAGTACATCAACTTCCCAAGGTCATAACTTTTGCATACGATCTTCATTTTAGGCATATGATAGCCCATTGGAAATATCTATCCGAGGAATACAACATTTACACAAAATTTCAAGATGGAATTTTTCAATCACAACATACCCCAAAAAACATCGTTTAGGGCCTCAAAACGGCTCCGAAAGTTCAGGACCCGAAAAACTGCTAAAAATAGTAAATTATCAAAATTGCGAGAAAGTTGTTTTGAGCCAGCTGGAAAATGTGGGTGGCCACCGATATCCACCTGGATCAATCCTCCATCCTTAGGAAGAAATGGTCTCCATTACGTTGAGTTCCCCCATTAGATGAGGAAATTTCTGCTAAATTTGGCCTCGGGTGAGCCACTTGCCTTGGTGCAGGAGCTGCCCTGCTTTGACGACTTGATAAAGATGGATCCTTTGTTGTCGAGTGCCCTTGATCTACGTGTCCACAATATGATCACTAGCTGCCTGTTGTATGCAGTCGTGGTTGAGATCTGTTGGTGTCAGCTGTTTTGCTACGTCTGAGGTGTCCAATAATGGTGGGAAATAAGGCCGAAGGAGGTCCACATTGAACACTGGGTGTAGGCCAAGGAAAGGAGGAATGTTGAGCGCAAAAGAATTATCCCCCATAGCCTTGGTGATGGTGTATGACCCATAACGGAGTGGGTGAAGCTTCCGATGGGGTCATGTAAGGCGTTCTTTCTGCAAGTGCAACCAAACTTTGTCACCCACCTGAAACTTATGTGGAACCTGATGTTGATCATGGCACTGCTTGTACTTGTTATTGGACTTCTGTAGGATATCCTGAACCTGTTGGTGGATGTGCTAGATCCTCTCAATGAACCGAGTGGCTTTGTCAGCCTCAGTTGGAGCAGGAGAGGAGTTAGTCGAGGTGACCGCAAGGGGAAGTGCAACATCTATGGGACCCAATGGTTGGAATCCCAACCCCACCTGAAAGGGGCTGTGGCCAACTGAGATATGCAGGGCTCGATTGTAGCTATGATGGACATAGGGAAGACTCTCATCCCATGTGCGAGGGTGCTTGGAATTATACATGCATAGGATATGCACAATCATTCAATTTATGACCTTGGTTCGGCCATCTGTCTGGGGGTGGAACACCATGGATTTGGTGAGCTTGTTGTCCAGCAGTGACCGAAGGCTTGACCAGAATGTGCTGAGAAATCGACTGTCCCAATCTGAGACAATGGTTTGTGGGATTCCAAAATGTACCTAAACCCGTTCAAGGAAGAGCTTGGCAGTGGCTTCTACTGTGATGCTCTTCTTGCAAGCAACCAAAATCGCCATCTTGGAAAAGTGATCAACAACCACAAAAACACAGTCATTTCCCCACTTGGTGGATGGGAGGCCCGACATGTAGTCCATTGAGATGGATTCCCATGGCCTGTTAGGAGTAGGAAGAGGGGTGTACAGACCCTGTTTCTTAGTGGTTGGTTTGACAATAGCGCAGGCAGTGCAAGACCTAATATACTTGTTGACTTCCTGTCGAAGTTTCGACCAGTAGAAATGTTTTTGTAGCATTTCCACTGTCTTTTCAATGCCAAAGTGTCCTGCCACATGGTTGTAGTGGTATTCCCAGATCAGCTTCGCTCGCTCACTTGATGGAACACATATATGGCCTAGTTGGCACAACAACCCATCATGAAGATGAAAATTATCGACAACTGCCTTTATACCCAACATTTAGTAGGTGGTGGCGAAGTCCGAGTCTATCTCATAGAGTTGGGGCCATCCAGAGGTCTCATGGCCGCAGGAGTCTAGTACTGTGGTGAGTATCGCGACTGGTGGTTTGCTAAGGCAATCAACGATGTGGTTGGTGCTTCCTGTTTTATACTTGATGTTGAGGTGGAATTGCTGCAAGCATGTGGACCACTTTTGATGGCGGTCATTTTGCAATTTTCCTTGTGTCTGCATGAACTGCAGTGGCTTATGATTAGTGTGGATGACTATCTCCCTCCCAAGAATGTAATGTCTCCACTGACGGCAGGCTTGCACAATGGATTACATTTCTTTGTTGTAAGTAGGGTACTTACGGACAACATTTGATAGTGTCACACTATGATAGGCCACGGGGTGGACATGCTGTGTGAGAACGGCACCCACAACATAGTCTGAAGCATCAATCTCAATCTCAAAGGGCTGCTGCAGGTCTGGTAGTGAAAGTAATGGGGCTGAGCACAAGCGCTGCTTCAAATCATCAAACACTTGTTGTTGGGGTCGGCCCCACGCAAATTTCACCTTACCACCACCCCTGGTTATTTGGCTGAGGGACCATGCAATATGGGAGAATCCCAACACAAACCTGTGGTAGAAATTGGCAAGGCCCAAGAAGCTCCGAAGCTCAGTGAGTGTGGTTGGGGCTGGCTAGTCACACATGACTTGGATCTTGGCTGGATCCACATGTATGCCATGTTGATCAATGATGTAGCCTAGGTAATGGACCCTGTCCATGCCAAAGGAGAATTTTTCCAAGTTGGCGTATAGCTTGTGCTGCCACAGGGTGTGCAGAACCTGTTGAATATGCTGCAAGTGTTCGGCCCAAGTCTTGCTGTAAATGAGAATGTCATCCAGATACACCACTACAAAAGTATTGGTGAATAGTTGCAGGATATCATCCATCATCCTCATGAAAGTGGCTGGAGCATTTGTCAGACCAAAGGGCATGACCAACCATTCAAAAAGGCCTTCCTTTGACTTGAAGGCGGTCTTCCATACATCAGTCTGTTCTATCAGGACTTGGTGGTAGCCAGACTTCAGATCAATCTTACTGAAGTATTTGCCCCCCATGAGTTGATTAAGGAGGTCGTCGATTCGGGGAATCGGGTATCGGTTTCTGACTGTGATTTTATTTAGAGCCCGATAATCAATGCAAAGTCGCCAAGTTCCATCTTTCTTTTGTACCATCAAGATTGGGCTCCCACAAGGTGATGAGCTGGGACGGATGTGCCCCTTGTGGAGCAATTCTTGGATCTATTGCTTGATCTCCTCATTCTCTAACAGAGAGCGACGATAGACTGGCCCATTGGGCAGCGATGCGCCGGGGGTCAGATCGATGGGGTGCTTGACTTGGCAGTGCAGAGGTACCCCGATAGGTGAGGAGAAGATATCTGAGTATTCTTCCACGACCTTATCTACTTGCTTTTGCTGTGTGGAGAGGTCGGCTGCAGAGACCCTGGATGTGGCTGTGATTTTTCTCTCATTCTGAGAGCGAATCATGAAGAAGACAAACTTCCCCGTCTGAGAGATGACCTTCCTACATTGCTTAGCAGAGATCAAGGAAATAACACTAGGTGGGATCGCCTCGGGTATCCTGTACAATTTCCTATTCAAAGTAATAATAACACTACGAGGCCTAGACTCATATACAACATGACGTTTCCATAAATAAGGTTGGCCCAAAAGAACATCACAAACTTCGAGAGGAGCAACATCACACAATACCTCATCTTTGAAGGGCTTGATGTCGTACGACAACCGACACTGTTGGCTGACGCGGAGATCGCTTCCTTGGCAGAGCCATCCAATGGTGTAAGGTTGTGGGTGCAACGTTGTCGATAGGGCCAGCCGCTTGATGACCTCTGTTGATATGAGGTTCTTCTAGCTACCACTATCAACGATGAAGTGCAGCGGGGTGCCTTTTACCCACATTTGTGAATGGAAGAGGCACTCTCCTTCTTCTGGCTCGTCTGGTTCACCATGCTGGAGCTTGGTGGTAGCAACGGTGGCACTGGGTTCCACATCAATGATCCGTCTTCCCCTTTCTGGTTCTGACTTAGAGTCAGAACCCGCATCTGATTTAGAGGCTTTCACTTCGGCCACCAACGTCTGCTTTGAGCAAGAGTCAACAGTGTTATGCCAAGGGCTCTTATGGAAGTCGCACCACTTCCCAGTATCTTTCTTTGTCTCTCCGGTGTCCTTCTTTCTTGTGGCTTGGACTGGTTGTCCTGATACTGTCCATCTTTGCTCTGTCCTTTGTTCTGTGGGTTGGGGCCGCCCTTTCCTAGATTTTGTTGTGAGGGGTTCCCCAGCCCAAATTGTCACGTCTTTTGTTTGAGCTTCTGATTGATTTTGATGGCATATCGGTAGGCCGCGCCCAAGGATGAGATGTCCAAAAATTCCATTTCAGTCTGGATGTATCTATGCAGAGCACCGCGATACTTGAGCACTAGATGTCGCTATGAATCTTTGATACCTAGCTTGGTGCGCAAGGTATGGAAGATATTTGTGAAATCTGGCATTGCTTGGTATGGAAGATATTTGTGAAGACATTTCAAAACATATGGAAGATATTTGTGAAGACATTTCAAAACATATCTTGGACTTTCACTATCAGATGCAGATATTCGAGTGGCATAAATATCAACAGATCAAGGGGTAGATAGGGTACAAATGGCAGAACATCCCATTCTCTTAGGCAAAAATTCAGGAGTCGAGCGTAGATATCAAGGCATAAAATTGATTGTTCAAAGATGAAGTGCGCTACACAAAGTTGCTACACAAACGATGTAGGTAGCACTTGCACAACAATAGCTCCAGTTTTCTACGCAAAGGTGGCAGAGCATTTGGTGAAAAATCACTTGGCAGTGGGAAGATATAAATCTTTTCAAATCTCCCTAAATCAGATAAGATGGACAACATATTCAAAACCTCAAAATCTTCTCCATAAATTTTGGTCAAGCAAATGAAATGAGATCCAGATTTCAAGGAGAATGATCAATAGTCCAAGAATCCAATTGTAGATTTTCAGGGCAATCTCAGATTTTAAGGCATGCAATCAACAACATATGATAGTCAAATGAATAGGTGGTGAGAGATTTGATTCCATTTTATTCCACCAACTCTAGAAAATCGAAACTGTTTCAACCATATTTATTTTTTATTTTGATTCCAGTAAATGAGGAACAATTTGCAAATTTCATTGGTATATATTTTATCATTTATAATAGTGGAGGGGTTCGACTGTCTGGAGGGAGGCCTTCCTTTGTCGTTGAAAACTTTGTATTTTCTCGTGAATTTTAATACAAGTAGAGAGTGTTTTTGATAGCAGAGATTCATTGCAGTGTCCCCTTTCAGTGTGTTTTTCCCCAGTTCATATTCATTTCACTTATGTTTTTTCTTCTAAGCATAGCTAAGAGTAAATGATCAGAATTCATCCTGGATAGATGCTCCCTTCACATAGTTAACACATGTGTCATGTTTTAATGATTGCAGGTCCATAATTCACCCTTTTTTAGGTGCTTTGTTCATTGTAGTAAGCCTACATGTTATTTCTTCTAAAGTTACAATTGAGAATTCATCCTTATTAGATGCTCTCGTTTGTAATGAGTTTTTCTTATTTTTGTCTTGCCATCATCTGAATACTATTTATTTCTGAAAAGGTGTGCTTATTTTGCCTCTATTCCCTCAGGAATACACAGCCGTGTTAATCTTCATAGTAATTTCAGAATTCGACTCCATTGCCCAATGGTACTTTATCTCTTGCTTGTCCGACCAACCTTTTTTAAACAAAAACAAACCCATCTCATATCGGAATCTGACCTCTGTGTGCTTATTGATGAATCCTTTGAGTTATAACTAGTCATTAGACATATGAGAGAGCCCTCTCTAGTTGTATAGGTCAAAATACAATCTAAAGTTGGTTGAAACAGTTACCTTGGGGTTTCTTTGATACAACCCAAAGAATTTTTCGAGTGCTAACAAGTGGGAAAGAGGAACTAATGGATTGTCACATGTAGATGATGATCGATTCACTGAAACCCATGTTTGTTGAAGACTCCATTTCCCAATATATATGGCACTAAATTTGTAGTCCTTGATGCCTCACGGGGAAGGATCACCCCCTAGTGGAGCTAGAATGTTGTTATCATTCAAAATAAAAATAAAAATCTATGCCCAAAGTGGACTGTCGAATGTTGGATGTAATGGAGGCATTATGTAGCAATGTTGTAAATTATATCCAAAATATTTATTTTTAATAAAATTTTTATAAATAAAAACTACGGGCAAATAAGGAGAGGGAAAGTGTTTTTAACGCAATAAGATAAAATTATCCTTGACCAACCACTGTGTGGTAAGTGGCGAGGTGGAAAGGCTAAGAGTTGTCTCTTCATGCATGCTCTAAAAAATTGTTAAGTGATGGATTTTATGTTAACCCAAATTTGACCGTGGATGTATCATCTTGATCAACTACCTTCATTGATTATAGAGCACAAAAGTATAGGAAACTAATACACCTTGTGGCCTCTACAAACCAAAACACACCTTTATTCATGTGGTTATTTCCTAGCGTTTGTTGAGGCAAGCTACACTATAAAAAACTACTCTCATTGCCTCCTCGAACTACTTAATTGGAATTAATAAAAATATACAACAATTAATACTAGTGGATGAGAGCAATCAATGTGTTATATCTAGGTTATATGAGCCCAAATTAAAAAAATGATAAGTGTTTGGTTGGAAAATGTGATCTTTAATATGTTTTCCATGCAAACAAAAGGTGGTCATATTATAAACACAACTGCATGGGTAAACTCAAACTCATTTGTATTCATCTCTAGAAGAGATTAATAGTTGAGAGCCATGGGAAATGTAAATTAACAACAAGACTTCCAAATTTCTAAATGAACATGTACAATCATTACCTTTACAGTCATTTGTATTCATGTCTCTTTCTTTGAAAGAAGAAAAAGGAAAAATAAACCTCAACTAAATGTAATGATGACTCCAAAGAAGAAACTTGTCACCTTTGCTCAACCCATTGTGCAAAACCCTAATGCTAACCACTTAATTAACTGAGATGGAGACATCTTTGAACCTTGACATACTAGAAAAACGTCTTATGAAATCTGTCAAGCCACATATCAATAATTTAGGGATACATGTGACAAATTTCCCACTTGGGAATGTGGCCTTGCACAAGCAATTGTTCTAGATACCCATCCTTTCTTTAAATATATTTTAATGTGTGCAAAGCTTTATAACTTGACTCAAAGCGATGTAATGTATTTAGACTGTTCTTGAGTGATTTTTCCAGTTAGCTCATATGAAAAATTTGAGATGCTACTATTACCAAACAATCAAAAACTCATAAATGAAGAAGCCCTAATTGCATAATTCAATTCCTTATCTATAAAACAAAAGGAGTGTTTACTAGTGAGGTTTTTACCAAAAAAAACAAATATTTTTGGATGTACCCTACCTTTTTAGACAAATATTTTCATAGACTTGTCTTGAGAGATCATTTCAATGACTTATTTAATCCTTCGATATGATGATGATGGCACAGTTGATGAAGCAGTCTTAAGGTTTATTCACATGATTACATAGGTTGAAAGATTCTATTATTCTAGGTATTTATTTGATCTCATGCATGGTCAATTGGT
The DNA here is from genome assembly GCA_000966675.3 of Picea glauca. Lineage (NCBI taxonomy): Eukaryota > Viridiplantae > Streptophyta > Pinopsida > Pinales > Pinaceae > Picea > Picea glauca. Next base: position 732,529 of record JZKD02S0595272.1, on the reverse strand, counting down.
CTAATTCCCTTATTTAAGTGTTTTAGGTACCGATCCTATCTAATATATATCATGCTATACTTTCACTCTTCTCATTTTGAGCATTTGGGATTGAATGAATTTTATCAACAAGGTAAACCCCTTCATGTTTTAGAATGGACACAAATTGTAAAAAATCAAGGTTAGAAAAATGGTTTTAAGATCTTTGTAGACCAATTCATATATACCATTTATACAATTGTTCTCAATGAACGTCCACCTAGGTTATTCACATAATGACATCATTTTCTTTAGTTGAGTCATGTTTCTTAGGTAGGTGATTGGTGCCTTTTTTAAGAATACATTGTTCTCAAAATTCATTGTTCAAAGCTTGAACCATATTTACTCCTAGTCTTCTTAACCCCAAGAATTTTTTCTTTATAGTAAACTAGGAAAAGGTTGAACTCTGACTACATTTATTTCTCTACAAGAAACTAAAAAGTTACTTTTTCTTTGCCTATTGAAGTATTTTCTTTCCTGGCCAAAAATAAGTTGCTTTGCATATAGTAGAGAAAATGATGAAGTCTTTAAATTTTATGGAAGGTGAAGCCCGACATTATTATTCATATCACATTATTTCTTACATGAGAGTCACACTTAATTCTTCCCCTTATATTCATCATGTAAATCCATATATATAAAGATTAGATAACAAATAAAGGTGGACAAAGGTATAAGAAGTTATGCCAGGACAACATGTTTTATCACATGTAAAGCAAGTTGTCAAGAAGGAACTAGTAAATCAATAGAGTGTAGGAGCTGAGATCATTCTGATTGATAATGATCCACCTTCGACCAAGGTGAATGCTATAGTGAGTTCCATTGCTACTATGGAAATGAATCTAGAGAATTGTACACTAGTGCATGAAATGGACTATACAATGGACACTCCCAATAAAAGAGAAATACTAAAAAAGAGGATAGAAACAAAGGAGGCTAGTGGGACATTACCCAAAAGGATGAGAATATAATTAGAATTAGAGGTACAAATGATTGAAAGATGAAAGATGATGACATAAATACTAGTAAATTAATTACTCGAAAATTTGTGATTTCTATAGTTCATATTCCAACAACTAGCAAGTCAAATGAAATGTCACAAGATGTGGGAGGTTCAAAATAATTATCAATTAGTGAGAAGGATGTTGATGTTTTTACTGATATAGTTATAACTAAGAAACAATCCAAACAATCAAAAGAAAACCTATTTTCTCAAACAAGTCATGAAGGATTAGCACCTCCCAAATTATTAACTTCAATCAATTATGACAATGACACATTTGATATGGCCATTTTGCAACCAAAAGTAGATAACACTGAACGTGAAAACAAATCTCATGAATATGAGACAACCAAGTTAAATTTGATCTAGACGAGATACATGTTGGTGATACGATAGAATGGCATAAACAAGCTGGTAATATGGTATCAAGAGATTGATACAAACCGCAACAATGTCAAGAAGTTGAAAGGGGAGGTGACTAAGTTGGAAAGCTAGCTAAAGTGGAAAAAAATTATTAATAAGGTAAGATTAGCAAGTATTCATGATATTGAACAAAGGGTGATTTCTCTAAGAGAAAATCCAAGTAATAAAGATGTTGTTAAAACCCTAGTTAAAGAAAAAGATAAAGAAATTCAAGTCCTAGAATCAAAATTGAAGATATTAGGCTCAAAGCATATTCAAACTAATAAATTAGTTGAGAAATAGAAAGAAAAAGAGCAACTAGTTAGGCAATGTGTCATAGTTTCACCAACCTCTTCATCATCCTATACTTCAAATGAACAACAAGAATCTATTCAAGTGCTACCTCTCTAAACTATCTAAGAACTAGGTAATGAAATGATGTTGAAACTAGCACTAGGGACTAAATGTTGTTAACAAAAGGTGTAGAATTTGTTTCAAAAGTAAACAAGGTTCTCAATCTTGGTCCCACATCCTCTATCTCTTCAATCACTTAGGCTGGTGACCAACACTCTTAAATTTTATATTAAGAGCATGGGATAAAGGAGGTGACTACCACTGTTCTTTGTGATGAAGTGGATAGCATACATAAGATCATTCAATCCTCTAAACAATGTTAAACAATTATTATTTTCATATTCAAATGATATAAACCAAAATGTTGAACATCATAACTAGAAAATTGTAAATGCATCAAGCAAGAAGTGAAATTATGGAATTGAAATGATAAAAAGGAAATTACAAAAAAACAAATAATGACTACTAAGTAAATTGCATCATACCACTACAGAAAAACTGTAATCTAGTGCAAAATTGAGAATCCCAAAACAAAAGGGATTCCTTACATTCCCTTGAGTGGGCCCTACTCAAATTTACTATAGGAACCCTTAATGAAATCATCAAGTGTCCAAATCTAGAAATATAGTCTACTTACAACCAAAAAATTATAACTATCCATCCAATTAATCATTGATTAAAGGGTGGTTGTCTTCTTGACTCTTAGAATCAATAATCCTTTATTCAAGGGGCATGTTTTTCCCTCTTCCAATTCAAATGCCTCTAATAGAAAATTGAATGAGGATCATGGTTGATTGAGTAGTTTGAATGCTTAAATGGTTGGATCCCTTAGGAGTCAAGAGGAGGCATGATCCTCCTTTTCTCTCATGTTTCATGAGTCTTGTTTTTCCCTCATCCAACTTGAATTCCTCTTACATAAAATTGAATGAGGATCATGGTTGTTTGAGTGGTTTGAATGCTTGAATGCTTGGATCCCTTGGAGAGTTAGGAGGGGGCATGATCCCCCTTTTATCTCATGTGGAGATGATTATTTATGATGGAGATCATCCCATTAGGATTCTAACTACTTGATTCAATCATTAGCACACAATCTCAAGAATGCACAAATTTATTAGAAATTCATAATTAAACTAGATCACATCATAAACTCAAAAACTCAAGAATTCACAACTATCAACATGCATAACCCAAAATGTTTCGTATTCATCATAATATTTTATAGTTCAATACAAGGTTTAGTATTTTAAGTACAAAATAAGTCACATCGACTATAAGATGGGCCTTGAAATCCTACCATCTGGTGGCACATCATCACCTTCCAACTTGGATGTTTTGCACATCCTTGTGAAACCAAAAAATGCCCCCTACAACTGTCCTTTCAATATGCCTGCTTTGATGGTTCATCCTATATTTATCTAGATGTATATCTAAATTCATGAGAAAAAAATTGTGCGATGACACCCCTACCATGGTATCCTACTTTCTTCTCCACTTTTTTCCAATCTTTCTTTTCCGTATCATAATATAATTCCCTTGTGGGTGTGGAGTGTAATAGGGGAGGAGGATTGAACATTAATCTAATCCATTCGAGCTTTAACTTTCTCAAGGTTTCCATGCACAATTGTGTCCTAAATAAAGCAACCTATAGATTTTGAGGAGAATGAGGCTCCATCCAGTGGAGGTCAATAGGAAGCCCATCCCATATACTTTGGTAGGCTTGGTGTGAATTTTCTCTTGAATCACTGATCTTGGCCTCACAATGGGAAATTGACCCTCTATGTTTCCCCACCAAGATAGACATTAGGTTTGTGTATGATGTTAAAGTCACACGGACATTGATTACCTCTTCTAGACTTATTACTTCAGCCTTGATCCACATATGGTTGTTCATCTCTTCCTCCTTATATTTGTGTAATTTAGCATCGCTGAACTCCTCATGGTGGGTCCAAGAGCACAATGCTCTTAGCTAGACCTCTTCTATAGAGGGGTTTGGCGACCACCTATAGGGGTGGGGTAGCACGTAGTTGTGTAGTAGAACTCAATCAATTTTCTTCTTTCATCCTCATCACCTTATTGACGTGCTTTTATGAATTCCTTGGGGGTATCAACTCAGCAAGGGAGTTGACTGACTATTATATAGAATTAAAATTTATCCCATTGCTCTTTAAGAAAAATAGTGTATACCTTGGATGGAGTCCTGTAGATCAATAGTTCTTCTAATCATTCTTCCATCTTGGACATGGAAGCTTCCAATATATCAATTCTTTCACTTTTGTTAGCTAGTTCCTCTTTGTACTTGTCCAACTCAGTTTTAAATTCTTATTTTCTTACACCAACTATTTCTTGATGTCTATGTTTTGCATCTTCATGATCTGAAACTTTTCTTGCAAGTTTTCCAATTGTTTCTCAATGTGAATTGGTCAATCCCTTCACCAATATCTTCCATCCTTGTCTTTGTCTCTAAAAGAGTTTTACATTTGAGGGCTTCGACCCTAGCTTCTTTCAACTCACTTGTGATATTTTGTACCTTTACCTCATTTTTCATGGAGAATTATGGTCCTTCTACTCCTTGCACCTCAATCAAGTTTTTGACATGACTAAGGTCTTCTTCTATATTTACAGGCAAGGTAGAAAGAGGAGTAATTACCAATTTCTTAGTTGTCTATGACCCGGTCTCGGCCCTTTTTCTAGAGGATTGTTCTCTCCTTTATGTGGAGTGGCTTTTATCCTTTATTTTTAGAGGGTTCTTATCATGAGCCCCCATCCTTATCAAAGTCGCAACTATATCCTAGTATTCGTCCTCCACCTTTGTTCCTTTATGGGTTTTCTTCCTCCTAGAGGTATCTACTTCACTTGATTTTTTCTTTCTCCCAGAGTCCCTTTCAATATTGGGTTCCTTAGTTGCATCTTCGGGACCTACAAATTGTTCCCTATTCATTGAGATGAAGTCTTTCCATGAAAATTTTGTAGGTTTTCTTGCGAGGTAATCACATAATACTAGTTTTACTAGGCCATGGTGGGTTAATGCTTCTTCTTTGCCCTTTTGGACTTTGGTACTCATTTCCCTCAATGATTGTAACAAGAAGTATGGTACACTAACATTTTCCTTAGGTTTTTGATGAAATAGATTTCTCAACTAGTGGAGAAATATGAAATGGAAAGCATATAATGTGCTTAATTTACCTTCACAAGTGATGCATTTCAAGAGATGGTAAGCCACCTCATCCTATGGCTCAAGTAGACTATCCATTTTTACCCCATTCATGTTCTCTTCCACTTCTTCATAATTGAGGAGGAATGACTTCTTGACATCCATGGATGATTCTCTATCTTCCTTGTCCCAAGGTAGTTCTATTGATAACCCTAACACTGTAATGATTAAAAGCTCATTTACCTAGATTTCCAATCCCTTCACCGAAGTGGAGTATTCCAAATCGTCGATGTGGTGGAGCTTCAGTGCAAATTCCATAGCTATATTGTCATTGTATCCCTACAATCTGTTGAAATAATCTAGCTAATTAGATTGTTGTAAGATTTATACCAACTCATAATTGTTATATAGTCTTGAGGTTTTCTTGGTCGGTTCCCTTCTATTGAAACCTACCCCCATTATTAATAGATTTTGTTTGAGTTTTGTGTCTAGAAAATTATATTGCTTGGCTAGACGTCTATGCTATCAACTTGCAAGATTTCCTTGCTCAATTGTGAACCCTACAATGACAAACAATTTCAGTGCAAAATTCACAACAAACCCGTCTCGGTGCCTTAATATAATATAAGCGCACTGGTGCATTTATAATTATTGTGCACCGATTCTAGATTTTTCATTGTATGCATAGCACTAATACTCTTATAATTTCTACGCACCGGTTCCGCCTTGTTTGTGTATGAAGCACCAATGCTTTCTAATTTTTGCAAGCCCTAGTGCATTTAATTTATAGTGTGCATCAATGCCTTTAAGTTATCATGAGCCTCGATGCGTTTAATATAGAGTGTGCCCTAGTGCTTGTATAATTAACGCATATTGGTGTCTATTTTATCATGTGCACCGAAGGGTAGTGAAATTTTGAATATTCGAGATAAGATGTCGGCGCCATTATTTTTACTAAGCACTAGGGCATGGATTATACTAAAAAAATTGGTGTGTATGTCATATTTAGAACCCCAGTGTGTATTTAAAAAGTAGTGCACTAGTGCATACATTATATTTAGTGCCCCAGTGTATTTTAAATATAAGCACCGTACAATTTTGAAACAATAAATATTATTGCACGTTATCCTTTACAAACATTGTTTTTTCTCAATAGTTCGTACCGATGCATTATTATAATTAATGTGCATTAGTGTGTATGAATCCTCAAAACACACCACTTTATATATTATGGCACACACCATCCAATGAGTTCATAAGAATACAATTCAATGATATGCATATATTTTAATTAATAGTTTTTTTTTTTAAATTTTCAATTAATCATTTCAAAATCAAATATTTTTATAATAATATTGTTTTATATTTTTGTTATTGCATTTTGATATAATGATTGCATTAATGCGTTATCAAACAAATTACAACTTTGATATTTGTAACAATGTAAATCATCCAAATTTTAATTATTCATCAATGCAACATTTTACAACATTCGACAATGCAATAAAATAAAAAACCCATTTTATTATAAATGAATAAGAGACTCATTGTCATACAAAAAGGGACAACGTAAAGGCCCGCAATAATCAAATTTCAACCAATACTTATTTGTTACAATTATTGGTAACATGTCCTCATGCAGTTGGGGATTTTGTCCTCATTAAACAAAATCCCTGATTTTCACAGACAAATATTCCAAAACATACAACTTGCAGTAACATTCAATTATATTGATTGTCATTTATCGATTGAATTGTTGTTATCACTTGAGTTGCGTGCATGCCTCATTTCTTCATCATTTGGAGGCAATATTTTACTTTGGTTATTTAACCTAATGTTTTCTTGATCAACTTATTTTTTATGTTACACCCCTTCATCTTCTATCTACAAACAGAGAAATAAACTGTAATAAGTATATCTACATTTATATATATAGTATAATATACTGTTCGACAACACAAGTTTTCCAACAGAGGACGAACACCTTCAGTAACCACTCACACAACCAAATCAAAGATCAAAACACCAATATTTTGAGGTGGTAAAACCCCTACGGGGAAACAACCACATCCCCAACCAATGCGGCCACTTGGAGCAATTTATTAATGCAAAAGAAAAATATTGCAGAGAGATTTTACAAGAGAGTTTCTCACAATCGATCATTGGAAAATGACCCTCCATTCTCTTTAAATAGATATCATGGACCAATAAGGTGCTAAGCCACATATCAATGCAGTTGTTAAGATCGAGGAGAATATGAACCATAGGATCACTCTATGTCGAGAACATATCACGACCGTCAGATTTCCTAACTACAAATGCATACTAAAGAAACACACTTTTACCTAACAACACATTAGACCAAGTAGATATTAACTAACTCCTAAGTGTCTAAATATCCTAACATCCCCCCTTAAGAACAACTTGGGATAGGATTGAAGGATTTGTAAAAGTGACACAATAGGAGAAGGAAGGAGGCATTAAAGCCTGTCCCCCTTTAATGACAACTTCTTGAACTCCTAACATAGATCGAAGTTTGGAAAACTTCGCTTCTGTAAGAGACTTTATGAAAATGTTTGCAACTTGATATTTTGTAGGGAAAAAGAGCACTTCAATAACTTGATCGTGAATGAGATTTCCGATGAAATGCAAGTGTAGCTCGATGTGTTTGTTGCGTTGATGTTGAACTAGGTCTTTGGAGAGCTTGATGGCACTTTGATTGTCACACCAAAGGCTAGTCAGATGCTGATGTTGGAATCCAAACTTTGAAAGGATATGTCGAAGCCATAAGGATTCCTGACTTGCATTTACCATTGCTTGACACTCTACTTCTGCTGAAGAAAGTGCAATAGCCTGTTGTTTCTTACATGCCCAAGTGACAGGTCCTGAACCAAGGTTGAAAACATAACCTACAATAGAATTCCGATCATCAAGGTCGTCGGCTCAACTTGAATCAGTGAAACCAACCAATAAAGGAGTCCCCTGAACTGTAATGTATCCTGAATTGAATTGTACCCCGAACATACCGAAGTATCCTTTTAGCTACTTTCCAATGGATTTCATGGGGTGTTTGCATATACTGGGCAACAAGATGAACAATAAAGTAAATATTAGGACGAGTATGAGTCAAGTATAAGAGGCTACCAACTAATTGATGGCACCGAAGTACAGGTGGCCGTAAGCTTGATTCGAGAATGGAAGTGAGAAGGGGATGGTTTACACTCTTCCATGTGGATGCGAAGAAGAAGGTGATAAACATACTTAGACTAGAAAAGAAAAATTCCTTCATTGGTTTGCAAAAATCGGAGGCCAAGATAACAGTGCAAAAAGTTGAAGTATATCATTTCAAATTTCTTCTTAAGGCTGGTTTTCACATGGTTTCAAACTTTTGAGTCATTACCAGTAATGATAAGGTCATCAACATAAAGAAAAAGGATTATGAGATGGATTCCTACTTTCTTGGTATAGACATTAGGATTAGAATGGCATTTAGAAAATCCAGTGTCAATAAGAAAGTTGTCCATTTTGGCATACCAAGTTTGGGGAGCTTTCTTAAGACCATAAAGAGAATTCTTAAGGCGACAAACAAGACTAGAGTCATTATGGACATAGCCATGAGGTTGTTCCATGTAGATTTATTCTTGCAAATCCCCATGCAAGAAGGCATATTTAACATCCATATGATGGACCTCCCATTTATGTGAGGTAGCAAGGGCAAGAACAAAGAGGATGGAATTAATTTTGGCTACAGGGGCAAAGATTTCATTATAGCCAATTCCTTCAACTTGATAAAATCCTTTGGAAACTAATCGAGCCTTGTGTCTTTCGACACTTCCATCTGATGCATTCTTAGTTTTGTAAACCCATTTACATCTGACAAGTTTTCTTCCTTTTAGAAGAGATACAAGATCCCAAGTATCGTTTTCCATTAAAGAATGATACTCTTCATTCATTGATGTATCCTAATATGGATGACCTGAAGCTTCTGTAGATGTCTCTGGATCATGAGTCTTTGAAACTTGAGCCAAAAGAGAAGAGGCTTGCTGGAATTGAGAACGTTTCCGACGCTGATACGAAGGATCACCAACAAGATCACCAATTGCTTCTCATGTTGAACAGACCCATCTAGGAAGCAGTGGTGCTAGTGTTGGTTCAGGTTCAATGGACTCATCTGGAGGAAGGTGAGTAGGCGGAGGTGGATTTTCATCCTCACTGTCATCATCTGAAGAAGAAACTAGAATAGGAACAGAAGAAGGCACAAACACTGAAGATGGCTCGCAGGTTGAAGAAGGCACAATCATTGAATTAGGCTCGCAGACCAAGATATTTTCATCAAATTTAACATCTCTTCTAATAATAATTTCATTATAATGTGGTTGAAGAAGTCTGTAACCTTTGACATCTTCAGAATAACCAACAAATATACACTTCTCACTTTTAGGTTGCAATGCTTTCCTTTTCTCATCGAGAATGTGAGCCCATGATATACTACCAAATACACAAAAGTGACTTGCATCTAGTTTAATTTTAGTCCAAGCTTCGTCTGGTGTTATATTTTTAAGAGCCTTTGTCGAAGTAAAATTTACTATGTAATTTGCACAGTTGTTGGCTTCCGCCTAATACTTTACACTTAATCCCTTAGATTGGATCATACAATTAGCCATTTCTTTTAATGTGTGGTTCTTTTTCCCAGCAACACCATTTTGTTGTGGTGTATATGGAACAATGTGTTGCATTTGGATGCCCTGTGTAGTGCAATAACTTGTAAAATTATTGTTCACATATTCGTCTCCATTATATGTTCTCAACCTTTGAATTTGATGTCCAGGTTGCTTTTCCACAAGGGCCTTGAAGGCCACAAATTTGTCCAAAACTTCTCTCTTAAGTTTTATGAAGTAAACCCAAGTACATTTGGAAAAATCATCAATGAAAGTTAAGAAATACTTGCACCCATAAAAAGAAGGAGAATAAAGTGGACCACACATGTCACTGTGAACAAGCTGCAAAGGGCCCGAGGCATGCCAAGAGGCATGTTTGTGAAAACTGTCCCGATGATGTTTTTCGAGAACAAAACTGACACAAACAACATCTTTGCATGAAACAAGAGGAAGACTAGTCACCATCTATTTATTACATAGTTGCTACGATGAGAGATAGTTTAGATGACCAAACCGCTCATGCAAAATTTTCCTCAAGTCATTACTATGAGAAACAAAAAGCGATGGAAAAGATGATGACCCAAAGTTGTGAAACTTGTATAACTTGGTAATATCATCAACAATTCCAGTTGAAAGAACACGCCGAGGATCTTTGAGATCCTTGATTACAACTTGGTGAGGTGAAAACTTTATGGTTTTACCTTCACCTGAATGAGTGATTTGATATACTGATAGAAGGTTACAATAAATACTTGGAACACATAATACATCATTGAAATGACCATTATATACCTGAACTGTTCCAGATCCTACAACACTAATATATCTATCATCACCAACAAACATTTTCTTGGTGTTACATTCATTTAGAGTGGAAAATATGGCTTTCTCATTAACCATATGATAAGATGCTCTGGAGTCAATAAGCCACTCATCAGAAGAAGAAGTAGAAGTTACACTGAAGGAGAAACTAGAAGCAGAAAGTGCATGTCCATGAGAAGAAGAAGAAGAAGTAGAATCTGTTAGCACATAGAATTGTAGGGGTCAAAATGAGTCACACCTTTGATTTTTACATTTTTACCTTGACATGTCACACCTCCAGTTGTACACAAAGTTCCCTTTGTCATCATCTATCTGTTTAAATGTCAAGTTAAAGACAATTGTATGTGCTGCCAACTCACAGGAGAGTTCATAGTGTATTCATAAGTATTTGACACATTCAATGGTTATCATTTCATTTAAGGATCGTGTCAAAGGAGATCTTATTGTTTTTAGAGCTTGTATTTTAAACAAATTCTCATGGATTATGTCATAAAATTTTCTAATAGCTTCCTCCTAGTCTGCAAATTGTGTTTAAGAATTAGTTGAAGGAGAGTGTTGGAGGTTGAACAGTTTGTAGACACATGTGTTCAAATCCCCAATTACCTGCATCAAGCTCAAGTCTACTGTATACTTCATAAGGGTTATCATGCTATTTGAAGGTTGAGAGGAGGTCCTTTTACTAATATATTTGTTGGCGTTGTGACCTGTGCTACGAACCCTATGTTCTAAGACCGCTGAAACTTTCACCTTTTGCACCCTTTCAAATTCAGCCTTAAATAAGTGAATTCTTACCCCTATCCAATTTGCAATGTGTGGTTGATCATTTGTCGAAGCAGGCTTAAATTTGCAAATGTTGTTAATGCTATTAACTTATTTTTATGCATTTTACAACATTTTTTGGGTGATAGCTATGAGTTGTAAGCCATGAGTATTATTTGTGGTGCTTTCCTCTAAGTCATATATCAATATAATGAATATTTGTAGCATAGATAGACACCTGATATAATTTTGAGATTATAAAAACCTTGGTAAAGTGAAACAGGTTGCTACAAGAAAGTTTGCAGCACCGACGTTGAGAACTAGTAATTTATGACAATTTGTAAGGAACTAGCACACAACAGTAGATTGTTTTGCTTGTAACTTTTGAATACCCATCTGGGTTATTTTGAAATTTAGTGTGGAGGAAAAACATGGTATTTTTGAATTGCTGAAAAAAATTCAGCCTGCACCACTTCGTAGTTTTGGAGAAAACATAAAAACATCACCTACAGGAAAGTTCGCAACGCATGTTGTCAGAGTCGCTTCAAACTCCAATAGTTTGACAAATTCAAGCTACAGGAGGGATTCCAACCGTCAGGGAAGGTTTGAATGGTATTCTAGGAGTTAGTTGGATATGAGGGACATGTGTTCCATCTCCAGATCAAACATAATGACCTATTTCAAAAGGCATTTATCACAATAGGCAAGATCCCATAAAATATGATTTTGTTAGGTTTTTGTTGGAATCTTTTGTAATAAGACTCATAAATGGAGGAGGATCCTATGTAGCTCCTTTGTTTCAACCTCCTTAGGGTATACAAAGATCATTCACTATATATGAGAGTGGATTTTGAGAAGGAAAGGGTTGGATTCATGATCCAAGATAGGAGAGAGCTGCAAGGGCAATTTATCTGTGTATTTTTGTAAGCCTAAGGGATGTGCTGTAGGCATTTCTGCCATTAGAGATTCATGAAAGTTGTGATACCAGACTGTTTTTCTCTTGTTTCCATTCTTTCTTATCATCTTGATTGAGTACTATTTACAGATTTTGAAGATCAAAAGCTACCTTTGGTTAATGGATTCATGAGCTGCAAAGGATTTGTGGTAATTGTCTGTTAATCATTGATTATTGTTCAAGCACTCTTTAATCTATCTTATAGAAATGATCTATGTTATGTGGATATTCTTCTTCTTTTTACCTTCTATTATTCTACCCATATTTTCATAATCCTTTTGTTTGGTAGGCAGACTGATTGCCTTTGATCTACAAAACGTTATGACTCCATGCCCAATAGAATGTATTTGCAAGCAGTTTGATGCCCTCCCTTTTACTCTTCTCTTGTTGATTCACCAAGTATAACCTATTTTAATCATATAAATCAAATGGGTACTAGGATTATCCTATAGCAATCTGAGGGTGATTCTCAATGCTAACCTTTTTGGCGTCGTTGTCAGGGATGGCGTCGTTGTCAGGGATGGAAGTGAAGAAATCTTCCCTGGGAGAATGACAACGATTAGATCCAACTCTTGATGGTAGACAGGAGCATGACACAAGCTTGACTGCAATCTTCTACCTCGCGACTCCAACTTCATCATAGGTGAATCTATGGATGACTCCACTGGTTTGACATGGACAAGATTCTTTCTCAGAGGTATGCATTTTGTGAATTCTCAAATATATCTAGTTTTCCAAATCTCGTACCTGATAGAAGTGAATGGGAAGGTTTCCTTCCTAGGTTTAGAGTGGAAAATTGGGAAATGCCAGCTGAGTTTTTACTAGATTTTCACGAGTGCATACTTAAGCTAAAAGTTATACATGAAGATGTCCTCATCAAATTGTTTACATAATCTTTAAATGGAGCAACTCGTGATTGGTGTAGATCACTCCCGGTTGCTTGTATTACTTCACTAGACATTTTCATGCTGCATTTTGTTTGTTTTGCAAAGAGAAATTTGCAGTTGATTTCCTTTATCAAGAATGTTGTTATGAATTCGATTCGTTGAGTAAAGGATCAAATAAACATAAAGAATATGATGTAGATACTTTTGACATTGTATCAAATGTATCTATTGTTTTAAGTTGTCATGAAAATCAAATTGTTTCCTTTGATTATTCAAATGATAATGAGTAGATCGATATCTCAACATGTGATAGTTTTGAATCTAAGACACAGGAATACAATGAAGGAGATAAGGAAGAATTGCAACATCAGTTGGAATTCTCTTTATCACCTATTGATGAGCAGAAAACTCCAAGGATCAACGAGGAAATGTCTATCATTTATGTACTTGTACTTGAAAAAAACATCAAACAACATATGAGTAGCTATAAAGTATATGAGGACCATCATTTTATTGATGAATCAACCTTCACATAGGAGCAAGATGCTTTTCTTAACCCATTAGAAATGTCTCTTCATAAGTTTCATGATCATGTGGATTTCTACATAGAGTTATATTTTTCAAAGGTTTCTAATGATCCAATTGTTGGTATGATTTCAGATCATAGTTGTAAGTATCCATTGCTTACTAACCTCTTGTTGCAAGATTCATATCACTTGAAAATTCTTTCGAACAATTGCATGAAGGAGTTATTATCATCAGTTCGATACTCACATGGCTGCATTGGAAGTATGACTTCAATTAAGCAATGAAGCTTAGTTGGATAGATTAGTGTAGGAATGTATATAAATAAGCTTGCTATGCAAGCATTTTGGTTTGCATTGAGTGTTTTTGAGTTTTCAATAAATGATCAGAGGTGCTCTCAAGGAATAGCTAGAGTACAGATTGCAGAGATGGGATGTATAAGACATTGGAACTGCATGTTCTTGGTAGCTCACAGGGAGCATGCCATCCCCTGTGGAGCCAGATGTTAGCACATAGAATTGCAGGGGTCAAAATGAGTCACACCTTTGATTTTTACTTTATTACCTTGACATGTCACACCTCCAGTTGTACACAAAGTTCCCTTTGCCATCATCTATCTGTTTAAATGTCAAGTTAAAGACAGTTGTATGTTCTTCCAACTAACATGAGAGTTCATAGCATATTCATAAGTGTCTCACGCATTCAATGCTTATCATTGCATTTAAGGATAGTGTCAGAGAAGATCTTATTGTTTTCAGAGATTGTAATTTAAACAAATTCTCAGGGATTATGTCATAAACGTTTCTAACAACTTCCTCCAAGTGTGTGAATTGTGTTTAAGATAGGCGCTGTGAATTGGCTGAAGGAGAGTGTTGGAGGTTGAATAGTTTGCAGACACGTGTGTTCAAATCCCTAATTATCTGCATCAAGCTCAAGTCTACTGTATACTTCATAAGGGTTATCATGCTATTAGAAGGTTGAGAGGAGGTCCTTTTACTGATATATTTTTTGGCGCTGCAAACTATGCTACGAACCCTTTGTTCTAGGACTGCTGAAACTTTCACCTTTTGCATCCTTTCAAATTTAGCCTTAAACAAGTGAATTATTACCCCTGTCCAATTTACAATCTGTGGTTGATCATTTTCCAAAGCAGGCTTAAAGTTTCAAATGTTGTTAACCTATTTTTATGCATTTTACAACATTTTTTGGGTGATGGCTATGAGTTGTAAGCCATGAGTATCAGTTGTGGTGCTTTCCTCTAACTAATGTATCAATATAATGAAGATTTGTAGCATAGTTGGACACCTAATATAATTTTGAGATGATAAAAATCTTGGCAAAGTGAAACAAGATGCTACAGGAAATTTCGCAGCGCCGATGCTGTGAACTGATAATTTATGACAATTTGTAAGGAATTAGCATACAAGAGAGGATTGTTTTGCTTGTAACTTTTGAATTCCAATCTGGGTTCCTTTGCAATTTAGTGTGGAAGACAAAAATGGTATTTTTGACTTGCTGACAAAAATTCAGTTTGACCCACTTCGTATTTTTGGAGAAAAGATAAAAACATCACCTACATGAAAGTTTGCAGTGCATGCTGTCATAGACGCTGCGAACTCTAACAATTTGACAAATTTGAGCTATGGGAGGGATGCCAGTTATCAGGGAAGGTTCGAATGGTCTCCTAGGAGTTATTTGGATATAAGGGACATGTGTTCCATCTCCAGATCAAGCAGAATGGCCTGTTTCAAAAGACATTTATCACAATAGGCAAGATCCCCCAAAATAGGATTTTGTTAGGTTTTTGTTGGAATATTTTGTAACAAGACTTCTAAATTGAGGAGGATCCTATGTAGCTCCTTGGTTTCGACCTCCTTAGGGTAGATAGAGATATTTCACTATATATGAGAGTGGATTTTGAGAAGGAAAGGGTTGGATTCATGATCCAAGAGAGGAGAGAGCTGCATGGGTAGTTTGCCTGTGTATTTTTGTAAGCCCGAGGGCATGTGTTGTATGCATTTATGCCATTAGAGATTCATGAAAGTTGTGATACCAGATTTTTTTTCTCTTGTTTCCATTCTTTCTTATCATCTTGATTGAGTAATATTTATAGATTTTGAAGATCAAAAGTTGCCTTTGGTTAATGGATTCATGAGCTGCAAATGATTTGTGGTAATTGCCTGTTAATAATTGATTATTGTTCAAGCACTCTTTAATCTACGTTACTGAAAGGATCTCTATTATGTGAATATTCTTATTTTGTTTACATTCTATTCTTCTACCCATCTTTGCATAAGCCTTATGTTTGGTAGGCAACCTGATTTCCTTTGATTTGCAGAATGTTATGACTTGATGCCCAATATAATGTATTTGCAAGCAGTCTGATGCCCTCCCTTTTACTCTTCTCTTGTTGATCCACCAAGTATAACTTGTTTTAATCATTTAATCAAATGGGTATTGGGATTATCCTCTAGCAGTATGAGGGTGATTCTCCGTGCTAACAGAATCAATATTGATGTTGTGCTTCTTCGTTGTTGCTTCTAGAGCTGTCATCTTCTTGAAACATTTGGACTCATCATGACCATCTTTCCCACAAAAGTTGCAATGTTTGTGAGTGTTCTTATTTTTAGATTTTGCTCGTTTGTCACCATTAGGAGCTGAAGCTGTCTTAGTGGGTTTGGGACCCTTGATTTTATTGTTGTCGTGGCGAGGATGTTGCTTCTTGATATTATTTGGTTTATATTTCTACTTGGATACTAAGGCTTTGTTAGAGGTACTTGCAATGCTAATCACTCTGCGTTGTACAAGCTTATCTTGATCTCTAATCTAAACATCAAAAAAGGACTCAAGAGTGGGTTTTTGATAAGATTTCTCTAGAGCCTCTCTCATGGCATAAAAGATAGATACAAACACATAACATGCACTACCTAGCTTAGAAAGAATAATATAGATGCAACGCTCTTCCTCCAGCTTTATTGTAGATTCTTCACATAAAATTCTAAGTGTTTTAAACTTAGATAGATAGTCTTCAATGTAAGAAAAATCATTTGGAATTAAAATCAATATCTGATTTTCTAACTGATGTGCTCAAATAATATTGTGTTTACCAAACATAGATTTAAAGTTTTTCCCAATCTTCATCGGGGTAATCAATTTCTTGAAGGTGGAACCCTAAATTAGGAGAGATGGACATTTCGATCAGTCCACATGCTTCGTCATTCCTACTAGCCCATTTGACTTTATTTTCATCATCAACGGGTTCTTTTTCCTTTCCCAAGGTAATATGATACATGCCTTTACTTTTTAATAAAGCCTCCATATGGGATTTCCATTGGAAGTAGTTGGTGCAAGTGAGCAAAAGATCACTTGAAGAAGCCATATTAAATATGAAAATAATATGGATTTAAAAACTGAAACTGATGATCTTGATGGAAAGATCTCGAAAAGTTAGGTGGTTTTAAAAAAATGGCATTGAAAACGGACTTCGGATGTGAAAGTTATGCCCTTTTAAAAAAAACATAAACGATAAGCAAAGAGTCACATGGAAAGTAGAAGTTGGTCAACATGGTGATACCCCTCCAAATAACCTCTCTTTTACAAATAAGTTGTTTTATGAAGTGACCAAATTTTATAAAAAGAAGCGGGGATCACTTTTACAATGAAGTTATTTTATAAAAGAGAGTTGCATGCAAAATAAATAACTTTGAAATAAAATATTAAAGCTACTTATAGTGATTCACTTTTATATTTGAACTCAAGACCTCTTACTTAACAAGGTGACTTTTAACCAAGTGAGCCAACAAAACAATATTATTTCCTTTTTAAACTCAATGGTGCTCTTTGTAAGAAAATGCACCCCCGTGCTTATCTAGGTACAATGCGCATTGTCGACCGTGAAAAGTTTTTTTTTTTTAATAGTATTTCTAATTTAAATTAAGTGGTGTTGTTGACATAAAAATACACACCACTGCTCTTCGTATGTACAGAGTGCACCGTTAACAATGAAGGCATTTTTTTAGAATAAGATTGCCAATGACAAGACTTTCTGGGATCCAATGCAATGAGTGGTTTCATTGCAACGAATAAAAAATGTCCATATATAAACAAACAAACGCTATAAAAAAATTTCTTAAAAAATTCGCCTTGTGAAATATAGAGAGAGAAAGCAAAAGAACGATGAGAAATTAGGGCTTCCAATACTAAAGGTAATTATGAAACACTTTTTTTTTTTTGGGAATGCACTGAAAATTGTTTGAATCATATAGGGGAAATATTAAGATGATTAATAGAATGAAATCATATACCTGGAATTTCTTCTCTACAGATTTGTATGTGATATGTAGTGATCCCTTTCAAATTTAGTTCTTAAAAACAAATCCACCCACTCCAAATTCTTTGCTGATAAATCTCAGTTGCACAAATCTCCCTTCTAAATTTTGGCAAAAAAATAAAACAATGAATATGGTTTTCGTTTATAGACACAAAAACTGAAATTCCTGCTCATTTTTTCATTGCATATTTCAACACATTGATGATACACACACACATTGTTTGTTTTTTTCTTCGAAAATTACATTTTTGATGCGCTATACAGTGAGTAGCACACCGATGCAATGTGTATGTATAACACACCAATTTGTTTTCTGTAATAAATTTCAATGCATTGATAGTAGCCATGCATTATTTTTCTAACTTGTTTTGGTCGATGCACTATACAGTTAGAAACACACCTATGATGTGTGTAATTAATAATGCACTGTAAAACAGTTTAAATTGCAAAATGAAAATGCAAACATCCACATTTAAATTTTACGGAGGTTTGACTTTGTAGAGGCAATAACGGAGGCCAGTCTTCAGTGCTTCGCTCAACTAAACACATCAATGTGTTTAGTTTATCAAAACGCATTGGTGCATATTTATATGATTAAGTGCACCACTAATTTGTAAAAGTTAATCGAAATTATGTTTGAAGTTAGATTGTTCTATGCTTCCTGTCATCCCCCATTCCTAGGGATAACTAAGGAGATGATGTCTCGAGGCCCTCAGGTTGCAAACATGGAGTGACGAGAGGCAGATGAGCAGACATGGGCTCTTATCATACCATGCATCACCATATGTTTGATGGCAACAACATCCACCACACCTTCTTGGCCCACAAAAGACAACAAGTCTTGCTCCATAAGGTAACAAGTATCATATTGTGGTAAGTGTCATTTTAATATTTGAGGCATTTAAACATGTTGCAAAGGATCCTTTCTTGATTTTGAAAACATTTGCTTGGAAATTATTCCTTTTTCCCTATTTCAACTTGGTGAGTGTCATGGTTTCCTAGTAAGTGGACACCCTTAGGGAAAGGGTTGCTAGTAGGGGGTCTCCTTGAAGGGTTATCATACCATTCCTGCTCATAATTACCACCTTCCATCACTTCTTCCCCTCCGTCTCCTGACCTTTTAGGTTTTCAGGCTTACTGACCCAAAAAGGACATGTACCTCATTTCATGGGAAGAAGGGGTCATTAGGATCGGAGGTGCCCTAGAAAAAACATCACGCAACAAAGGATTGCCCTGGGATCCCGAGAGAAATGAAACTCTTCTAAAAAAAAAAAGGTAAGGGACCCATAAAATAAATAATTAATCAATTACTTAAACTTTCCAAGGTATAGCGTTTATGGGCTATGCATTTCCTTATTAGTGCCCCTTATTGACTTAAACTTGGAAAGACATGCAAACAAGGGTAGAGCATATGTGGGATATGTATTTCCTTTTTAGTGTCCCTTATTGTCTTCAACTTGGTGAAACATCCAAAGTAAATGGATAATAAAGGGTTTGGAAAAAATATGCCTTAAAAACAAAAAGAGAAAATATATGTGGCTATCTCTCAACAAAGGGACGCATAAATGAGATAATATGAGCCCTTGTATGTCATGAAACCCCATACCTAGAAGTCTTACCCCATTCACCTCACAATCACTACATGACTTAGAGATGTTTGTCCTTGGGAAAATCCCCTACTTGAGAATTCATTGGTTTACCCAATAGGGCACTATGACACCCCTCCCATATCTAAAGTCAACAAGTTGTATAAGGTCTTTGAGAATTTGTTTATTTTGAAAGGGGGGATTTGATGCACATGTTTGGGTGGTTCATTTATTATATATGGCTTACTTGGCATGATATTATGACTTATGGACCCTTGGAAGGCATATTTGTTTGTATTTGCAGGTCTTTGATAGGTGAAAGCTTGATCGTGAAGGCACAAGGTCACTTGGACCTTCATTTCGGGCATGAAGCCCACATGTTGGATGGTGCGCCCACTCTCCTTTAGAGCCTAGATGAGGGATTTTTCCTTTGAAGGCACTTGATTATCCATTGGAGGTGACTCGCTAGCCCTCTTAGCCCCAACATTTTCCTTTGGAGGCCACATTCTACTCTTCTAGGGCATGATGTCACACTTGGAGGGCTAGGGTTTGGTGGTGTTGGATGATTTGATGATGACTTGGCATGTTTGGATGGAGGAAGACCCTTGCACTTGAAGATATGGCCTTTGGAGGCCCAACATCTCCTTCAAAAAGCTCAACGACTTGTTCATTATGCCAAAACGTCATCGCTAAAGGGCATGACGTCATCTCTTAGGGAATTCTTCTTTTGTAAATTCGATTTCTAATTTGTAAAGGGGGAAATTAAGGAGGTCGACCTCCCTAATTTGTGTTTTACCCTAAGTATGTGGATTTTTTTTTTACAAGGTCTTGTTTAAATAAAGGCCTTGTCACTTTCATTTAGAACAAATCACACTTGATAATTACATAAGTATTGGCTGAAACTTTCTACCTACTTGGGCATTTTGCACTATCTCTATTATGGATACTAGTACTTATATTTTGGTTAAAGAAGATAAGGACCTATCTCTTGGATGTCTTGTTCTTACTATTGTGGTGGAAGATTCTTGGTAGAGAAGGGTTTTACTTGCTATCTATTGGAATTGGTAAGGAATTTTCTGCATATTGTTGTCATTTCTTCTTGTTTCATGGTTATTATTGTCTAAACCCTTGGAATAGTATAAGGGCATACACCCTCCACCAAGATCTATCATTTTTTCATTGAATAAGCTATTGGAAAGGTTGATAGGAGGAGTAAACAGGCTTACACCCTCCTAGATTTACCTTCCTAGATTTGTTTTCTCTAGGGAGTAAAAAGGCTTACACCTCTAGAGAGGTAACAAATCTAGCTCTTACACAGTAGAATCCATAACCCAATTGATAAGGCACTAGTCTAATTTGCACTGGAGAAATAAAATCATTGCATTGGTATGCATGAATTGTTGAGATATTGCAATTGTCTAAGTTGGAATTGACTTCACATGTTATAAGCATCATTGTTCATTAAGGGCATCTTCTTTAGCCTAGTAATTCTTATTGTTGTAATTAATTAAAACTATAGCCATTAGGGCTGCAACAAATAACTCTTTCATCATCTTTTTCTACTCTTTCTCCCCCTGAAAATTGCAAGTAATTAGTGCTAATTAATCTTCTTGTCAAGGGATTTCATTTGGGTACATTGCTTGTCAATTTAAATGGCTAGAAATTGTTGTTGTAGCAAAAGTTTGCTACAGCCACAAGGCTTCCCTAATATATTGCTGATAACATCTTTTTGCGGCCTCATTTTGCCATCAAAACTTGAGTTTAAGTATTGGAATATTATCTACATGTTTAGGGCTTGATCATCCAATAATTATTTGGTGATTTTGATGGTTAATTGTGCAGTTGTTATAACTTATTATTTATTGTTGTAAATATTATATATGTTGCAGTTCTGGGACAACAAACTTATCTTGTTGATTCCCCATTTATTAGAGGCTTGGTTTATCACCATTTGTCTTGTTCCAGGCATGGATAACATTGTTTTACTGATACTCGACACTTGTAAACCATTCTCCCTCCACATAACTCTTATACAATCCCTATATTCATCTCCAAACTTGAACTATAGGGGATCCACTCATCATTGTATCACTTTCCATCTCAATCCCCCTAGGGTCACTGATATTCCCCTCTTGTGGTGATTTCATCATAACTAAAGCGAGGGGAGTGTCTATCTGATGTGACAGTGGGTATGTACCCCCATAGTTTTAACACTTCCATGGATTGAGTTGGGATTTTTCCAATCTAGATTTTGGGTACTCCCATAGTTTTAAAACTTCCATACATTCCAACAAAATGAACTAGGGGATAACATTGATGTCATAGATACCTTATTCGAAAGCTTGAAATATGCTTCCACCACCCCTCTCTCTGGTTGAGTAGTAAAGGGGTAAATGTCTACCCAACCAGGGACATCAATGTTACTGTACAACTTGAAAGCAATATATGGTATGTCAGACGTGTGTTCTCGACACTTTTGAGGTAACTAACCATTGAGTCCCCTAATTTTTTAAGGAATCTTGTCACACAATGAAGGAAGAAACGAGTTGATTTTATTCATGCTTAATGAGAGTGTACATTTCTATTTCCTACTAATTACATGCTACTCAAAGATAAGGTACTTCCAAGTGACAATGTCTTGCCTGATAGTCGTGCAAAGGCAAAGCAAATGCTGAAAAAGTTGGGTGTTGAGTACAAATTATACCACGCATGTCCGAATGATTGTATTATATGAAAAAAAAAATATGCATACAAAGAGATATGTCTAGAATGTGGACATGATAAGTACCATAAACAAAAAAGAGGATAAGACACATGGTCCTCCTCACAAGATATTGAGGCACATGCATATAATTCCAAGGATTCAAAAGCTCTTTTGTTGCAAACTGTTGGAATA
>JZKD02S0595272.1:691217-703448 GCA_000966675.3 Picea glauca | reverse complement strand
ATTACCAAGATGTACATTATCATGTACCATCATCATTAAGACATGCCTTAAGAATGTGTCAAATCACCAAGATACATACCTCAAAAACACATAGAAAACCATACCTTGATTCTGTAATAGACCTGGTGCATCAGATCACAGACATTCAGACCTTTATCAAATTCAATATCTAGGGATGAGCATATTTATCAAATCAGTCATAGCCTCGTGGGACTAACCCATGCAACCAGCGGTGCCTCGCATGAGGAGCATTAGTCAACCCGTGGGGGTGCCTCACGGGACGCCCTAAGCCTGACCCGCGAGGGTCAGCTAAATTAGGGTTTATCAAAAACCCTTTGCTCTCCTCCTCGGCTTCGAGACTTCACCTTCCCGCTCCTTCGCTACCCTAGATTTTCTACCTCAGATTCTCCAATAGATCAAGTGTTCACTTGATAGATATTCAATGTAATTGTGTGTGTGTTAATGAGAAGTTTCTTGAGGTGTATTTATACTTTTCAAACCAACTCCTTTACTTGTCTTTAGGGACAACCTGTAACTTTTAGTTGCAACAACTTTTTCTCCTTTAATTAATTTTGGGCTGACTTGTAACTTCCTTTTGCAACCATTTGGGGGATTCTTAACCATTACTTCGGTGCTTCAACTTTAAGAGCACATAAATTCTCAATCGTGAGGAACCACGTGGCATACCACCTACCATTGGAAACAACATGACGAGGACTATCCATATTTGAGAGTTTTACATGGATGTGCCATGTTTTTCATCCTATTTTTTATCAAATAGCTTCAAGCTTCATGAACACACCTCTCGGGCTTCTCAACCACTTAACCACTTATCCATGTTTCTAGGGCTTCTTGTAGACTTCTTCAAAGAGTCTTCCTGTGAGGGCCATGCTTAAAGCTATTCCATAAGGGGATCACTTTGGAGACTTCTCCAAATACACCCATTACATCTAGATGCTTCCGAACTTGCTTCTGGGCTTCTTCTAGGGTTGACCAGGGTTGACATCAATGACAACCAACTATCCAACATATGCTCAAGATATTTCTGTAGTCCCAAAATTCCGCAAGCAGATGTTTGATGAAAATGGATAGCTTCTATACCCTACCAATCGTAACATGCCATCTTCCAACAACCAACCTGGGTCAATGACATTACACCATTAATTGGATCTCTTATATGTAGACACCCTGTAGGGCGTAAGAAAAAAGATTGTTGAGTAATTGTATTTTTGGATTTTCAATGGAACTAATGTAAAAGTATTACTTAATTCGACTTTTTCTTATAAAGTGGTTGGTTGCAAGTTTATTATTAGGAAACAAATTTCCATGCTTCTAATAAGTGTTTGGTATAATGTTTGAACATATTAAATGCATTGTGTTATTGATATTATCGATGTAATGTTCAATATCTTTATAATCAAGATTCTAATGACGAGCGACATGTCCAACATCTACTGTTGCACCCCACTATGATGTCAAGTAGTGAGCTTGCTTCTAAATGAGAAAAGCTCGAAGAGGAAGCATACTGAGAATGGTTGAAACAACTACCTATTCAATTCCCACTATGTCCTGAGTCACCAATTCAAAACCTCTATAGTAACACTAGTTCTTCACATGTTGGGAACATAGGAAATGGTATAGAGTTTGGTATGGATGATTTCTTATGGGATAACCAAGCCATGGAGGGAATGTTGTTAGATGCATTCTAGCATAATGAACTAGGGGATGGCGTTGATGTTGTAGATACCTTATTCGAAAGCCTGAAATCTACTTCCACGACCCCTCTCTCTGGTGGAGTAGTACAAGGGTCAAGGTCTACCCAACTAGGGACAACAATGTTACTGTACAAATTGAAAGCAATGTATGGTATGTCGGACGTGTGTTTCTCAAAATTTTTGAGGTAACTAACCATTAAGTCCCCTAATTTTTTAAGGAATCTTGTCACACAATGAAGGAATAAAAGTGATCCAGGAAGGCCTAAAAATCAAAGTTCTCAGAATTGGATGAAACTAGTGCCATTGCGCCAGGCTCGTCGCGGTGATTCCGGCCATATAATATTTTCCGAAAATGGACATCGTATGCGAAAGTTATCGCATTCTGATCGATTTCCCAAACATGTAAAAAGTCAACTGGTCAAAGTCAAACATGCTGTGCTAATGACGTCAACAGTACGAAATGTGACGTCATGATGATGTTAGTAGGGACATGTGGCAACATGAAGAGGTAACATGTGTCACTCATTTTTTTCATTTTCAAGGCCTTATGTGGACCAATAAAAAATTGACACATGGCACTGTACGGATGCGACACGTGGTTGTATGGAATGCTGACGTGGCCCAATGACCGACCGACACGTGGTAGTACAGATGAAAGGTGGCAGTATGGATGGTGACGTGAAAAATGACTGGGTAGGTGACTTGGTTGTATGGATGCTAATGTGGCAGGCTGAGGGTACGACACTGACATGGCAGGTGACTATGCATGTTAACTGGATTGTACGGGCCAATCCAGAGGTGACACGTGGACCAATCATAGGGTGCCACGTGGCACCCCAGATTTAGCCAATGTTGGTTATGTAAAAATTTTGTTTCCACCTTGGTCAGGATCGAACTCCTAACCTCACAGGATGAGCAACTGACTACAACCAATGCTCTAACCAACTCCCCACTGACGTTGTTAAAACAAGTTGCAGATTATGGTTTTAACTTGAAAGTTGGCAATTTTTGGGGGGTTAAGCACTGGTCGATAGGGCTAGCCCGCTGACCAAGGTGCCTTCCTGGTGTCCGTTGGCTAAAGACTAGGAGCTCACGGAAGAAGGGGCTACTACCACTCCAACAAGAGGCCACATGGCTTGGCACATGACCAAGGGCATAAGACTAGGTAGAGGACTAGGGAACCAACACTTAGAGCATGGCCATATGGCACTCCCATGTGACCTGGAGCTCGGAGAAAAAAGGGGTTGTGCCCAAATTTTACCAATATGTGGGTTTTTAACTATATATTAATATTTTTTAATGTTGTTTTGGTAGATTTTTGCTCAAAACTGAGGATCTGGAGCCCTTTTTGAGGCCAGATCTTGGGAGGAAGTTGGGATAGGATCCCCAAATCAATATATATAATTCAGAGGTTTTTGACAGACCAGGAGGTTAATATTATAATAATGATGATGATTTTGTGAAGCTTGAAGCCATTTTTATGCAAGGAATCCATTGAGGAAGCAAACTTTGGAGGCCAATTCCGGGAGCTACGCTCAACCTTTTTCAGCACTGTCAGTTATGTTGGATTCTTGAGGTTGAAAATAACACAACTAGACTAGTTTGTAATCCTTTTGATGCATTTATGATGTAATTTTGAAGCATTGAAGATAAATAAGAAAGCCTCCCCCACTGAGACAAAGGCCCAGAGACGTAGGCAATCTTGCCGAACTCCATTAACAACCTTGCTATTATGGTTTGATGTTCTTTATGCTTATATTATGATCTGAATTCTTTATAATGGTTGCAATATTATCTCATTAAGTTATTATTCTTTCCTTAATTCCTAAATGGTAATTGAACACATGCTTAAAGCTGAACCAAGTCTTTAAAGATAATTTTCGGATCAAGTGGTATCAGATAAAGTTGATAGTTCGTTGTTTGAGTTTACATGGTTACCAAGGAAAAGGTAAGTCATGGTGAAGGTGAACTTGTAGAAGGAGATCTAGAGATTGGATCAAGAAAGAGGACTTCTCAAAGTGAGAATATGGCATTGAAAGAAGGAATGTCTCAGAATGAGATAGAGTTGCAAAAGACTTTTTTCTCCATGTCTGAGATGGTAAAGGTCTTATATGAGGATTAATTGGAATTAAAGAGGCCTTTCCAAGGGGAATATTCAAAATAAGACAAAAGTGAAGAAGGAGAGGATCCTCCTAAACCTCCTCCTTAATCTCCATCATCTTCTTCTTTTTCAAGTACAAGTGCAACTTCTACCGCAAGAAAACATTCCCATAAACATAAACATGATATGCCTTTACTTAAGCTTGATGTGAAATTTAATTTCCCATGTATGATGGTGAAGTCAATGCTGAGAGGATTGATAATTGGGTCAGACAGATGGAAGTTTATTGCAATGTGCAACAAATCAAATATGAGGAAACCCAAATCAAGTTGGCATCGCTTTGTCTTGCAGGCACAACACTCATCTGGTGGTAGAGTAAGTTGCAACATGGTACAAAACGAGTTGGTAATGCATTTCCAGCATGAAAAGATTTTGTTTTTGCACTTAGAAATCAATTTTATCCTTTGGGCTATAAGGATAAGGCTTTAATTGAATGGAAAATTATTAAACTAAGAAAAGTACAAATAGTGCAAGAATACAAAGATGAATTTTGTAAGATGGAATTAATGTTAAATATTCCATTACATACATAAGGAACTCTTATGAAGTATATAGGAGGTTTACCTGTACATATTCGTAACATTGTATTTATGTTTGGACCTACTAAACTTGATGAGATTTTTGTTCAAGCAATGTATATTGAAGCAACAAAAACATGAGTTGGTGTATCAAGGGAATCGTCTTCAAGGAAAGAAGACAAAAGAAAGGGGAATGGAAAGAAAGAAAATTCAACAACAAGGAAGGAAGATAAGCCCTCTTAAAAGCATTACAAGAAAGAAGAGCATGATGATGACCATTGTTGGCAATTGCACCTAGAGACAAGACCAAAATTGTTCAAAGAAAGGAAAGGGAGGCAAACAGTTGCAATAGCAACATGACCAACAAACTTGGGATATGATTCAGGTGATGAGACTAAAATCACAATAGCTGGTTTGAAAAGTAAAATTGGTGATGGATATGATTCTAGAAGTAAATTGTTTCATATAAGAGTGATAATGAAACATACTAAGATCGACACATTGCTAGATAATGGATCTCAATCTAACTCGATTTCAGAGGAAGTGGTTAAAAAATTGGGATTGAAAATCAAGCTACATCATAAACCTTACTCACTTAAATGGATAAGCAATAATCATAAATTGCACATAACAAAGCAATGCACTTTAAAGTTTGCAATTTCATCAAATTTTGTGGATGAGGTAAAATGTGATGTGGTGCCACTAAATGAATGTGGAATGGTCTTAGGCAACCCTTATTTGTATGATTGCAAAGCAATATTCTACATGGAACATAATCAATATCACTTAACTAAAGAAGGCAATGAATATGTTGTACATGCTCATCACTTAAAAACAAATCAATCTCTTCAAACAATGGAACAATTAAGGAAGGCAGCTTATGCAAGCAACACACCTATAATTGTGCCAAATAAAGAAATTGATCTTAAGCATGAACATGAGATGGTCGTAGAATGGAAATTAAATCATACTTTGCTTCAAGATAAGATAATGTTGTGCAAGCACATCAAACATATAAGTTCATTTCCAGTCATATTTTTGATGTTATCGCTGCTAATGTTTTCAACATGGATGGTAGTGGCTTTAGTAAGATGTGAATGAGTTCAAGTGGCTAACAATATGCTTTCAATTGTCATGGTTGTTTTGCAATTGATTATGATGTGACAAGTTCACATGACAAAGTTTAAAGACAAAGGACAAGTGAGGTGGCCTATCCTGCACTTGATGACTGGTTAATATCCTTTTGGAGGACCAAAAGGTCTTAGTGGGGAGGCATAATCCAAAATGAATCCAGGAAGGCTGAAAAATAAAAGTTCTTGGAATCAAACAAAACCAATTCCATTGCATCGGGCTCGTTGCATTGATTCCAGCCATATATATATATTTTTTTTTCTGAAAATGGACACCGTATGGGAAAGTTATCGCGTTTTGATCGATTTCCCAAACATGCAAAAAGTCAGTTGGTCAAAGTCAAATAAGTTGTACTGCTGATGTCAACAGTATGACATGTGACGTCAACATGGCATCATGATGATGTCAGCAGGGACACATGGCAACACGAGGAGGTGACACATGTCACTAATTTTTGTCATTTTTAGGGGCTTATGTGGACCAATAAAAAATTGACACGTGGCACTGTACAGATGTGACACATGGCTGTACAGAATGATGACGTGGTCCAATGACTGACCAACACATGGCAGTATGGATTATAACGTGGCAGGTGACTTGGCTGTATGAATGCTGATGTGGCAAGCTCAGGGTACGACACGTGGCTATATGATAGTGACGTGGCAGGTGACTGTGCATGCTGATTGGATTGTACGGGCCAATCCAGAGGTGACACATGGCCCAATCATAGGGTGCCACATGGAACCCTGGATTAAGCCAATGTTGGTTGTGTAATTTTTTCTTTCCTCCTTGGTCGGGATCAAACTAATAACCTCACGGGATGAGCAATGAACTACAACCAATGCGCTAACCAACTCCCCACCGATGTTACTTGTTAAAACAAGTGGCAGATTATGGTTTTAACTTGACAGTTGGCAGTTTTTTGGGGGTTAAGCGCCTATCGGCAAGGCTAGCCTGCCGACCAAGGCTCCTTCTAGGTGTCCATTGGATAAAGACCAGAAGCTCGTGAAAGAAGGGGCTACTACCACTCCAACACAAGGCCACATGGCTTGGCACATGACCGAGGGCAGAAGACCAGGGAGAGGACTAGGGCGCCAACGCTTAGCGCGTGGCCATATGGCGCTCCCATGTGACCTGGAGCCCGGAGAAAAAAGAGGTTGTGCCCAAATTTTTCCAATATGTGGGTTTTTAACCACATATTAAGATTTTTTAATGATTATAATGCTGTTTTGGTAGATTTTTGCCCAAAACTGAGGATCTAGAGCCCTTTTTGAGGCCAGATCTTGGGAGGAAGTTGGGATAGGATCCCCAACTCAATATCTATATAATTCAAAGGTTTTTGATATACCAAGAGGTTCATATTAGCAAAATTATGATGATTTTGTGAAGCTTGAAGCCATTTTTATGCAGGGAAACCATTGAGGAAGTGAACTTTGGAGGTCAATTCCGAGAGCTACGCTCAACCTTTTTTAGTTCCGTAAGTTGTGTTGGATTCTTGAGGTCGAGAAGAACACATCCAAACCAGTTTGTAATCCTTTTGATGCATTTCTGATGTACTTTTGAAGCATTGAAGAGAAATAAGAAAGCCTCTCCCACTGAGACAAAGGCTCAAAGATGTAGGTAATCTTGCCAAAATCCGTTAACAACCTTGTTGTTATAGTTTGTTGTTCTTTATTATTATATTATGATCTTCATTCTTTATGATGGATGCAATATTCTCTCATTAAGTTCTTCTTCTTTCCTTAATTCCTAAATGGTAATTGAACACATGCTTAAAACTCAACCAAGTCTTTAAAGATCATTTTCGGATAAAAAAGGGTTGATTTTATTCATGCTTAATGAGAGTGTACATTTCTATTGCCTAATAATTACATTTTACTCAAAGATAAGGTACTTTTGAGTGATAATGTCTTGCCCAATAGTTGCGCAGAGGCAAAGAAAATGATGAAAAAGTTGGGTGTTGAGTACATATCATACTATGCATGTCCTAATTATATTCTATATAGAAACAAATATGCAAACAAAGAGATATGTCCAGAATGTGGCCATGACAGGTATCATAAATAAAAATGAGGGTAAGACACATGGTCCTCCTCACAAGATATTGAGGCACATGGCTATAATTCCAATGATTCAAAAGATTTTTCATTGCAACAATTAGCCATGTTGCAGGGGTGACATGCCTCACATAGAAGTATGCCAAGAGTTATGTGAATCAAAATAGATTCAGTAGCCATGAAGCATATCGAGGATACATAGCCTGATAAATTCAAGGATGAATTATGAAGCCTATGATTTAGCATAACTATGGATGGTGTTAACATGTTGATCTAGGAGGATATAAGGAACATTCACAGAGGTCCCATGGGATCCATAAAATCTCAAAATTTGTCTCTCTCAAAATTTCATGAAAAGGAAATTATTGCATAGAGCTCTTCGTCAGCTTTCCAATGACGCAAATGACACATCAAACAAAGATCGTATACAAAAGTTATGAGCAGTCAAAGTTTGGTCAAACCAAGCAAAACGAGGGTGTCACGTGGCACCACCAGAGGGTGACACATGGAATGATGATGTGTCACCAGTGACATGGCACTGCTAATGTGGCAAGCAGGTGGACCAATTGGGTCTTGACAAGTGGCACAGAAGTGACCAGTCTGGTGTTGACACGTGGCATATGAGTACAAGTGGACTAATTAGAGGCTACCACGTGGCAACCTCCCATTGGCCAATGTTGGTGTAGTTATGTAAAATTTTGGTAGTCAACGAGTGTCAAAATCATGACCTCCAAAAGCCTTAACACAAGCCCCATAACCATCGTGCCACCATTTAAGTCTTAACCTATAAATGAAATTTTTTATATTTAAATTAATGTAAGTATCATGTGGGGGGGAAGGGGCTGAGGGCTAGCCCCAACCCCTGGTTATTATACCACACCATGTGACCATAACCTAGAACTCGACAACTTAACCTTATATGCCAACGGATATGATTATAGTTTTTATTATAACACACACACACACACACACACACACACACACATATATATATAGTTAAAAAAAACTATATACTATATATATTATACCATGTAACAAACAAACAACCATGAATATGCCTTGGAACAAGAATTGAAGCTTGACCTCCACTATTTTAGCGGTTGGTTTTAACCACTGTTCCAACAACTCAACATTTAGTGGGATGCCCTCAACTTTACTAATAAGTTGCCAAGTTAGTTTGGGGTTTGTTACAAAACCCAACAAATTATAATTAAGCCTATCATATAATTTCAGGGTTTAGTTAGAAGCCCATACCTATTTAATGGGCACACATTTCAAGGCTGTATACACATAATTTTAATGCAAATTTTAGTCTCGTAAAGCATGCTAAGAGTAAGAAGGGTACGAGGCTACACCGCAAAGCATGTCGATGGTCACTTTGACAAAATTTCAAGTATTTTATATCATTTTTGCATGATTTTTCCATAGGAACTCAATGATGCACTCTGTTTATGCATTTGAGCAATGAATCTTTGGAGCATCTTTAAAATTGTGTTTTTGTAAGCCTATATTGTAATGTAATTTTGGAATTTTGAGATAATGAAAAACAATTATGCTATGAAAGGGACTTTGAATATGAAGTGATATATGCCAATTACACAAGTATTTGAGCTCTTTTATTTTTTGTCGTATTATCTCATTTATAGTTCAAGTTATTTATCAATTTATGGGTTTATGGACAAGTAAGACATTCACATGATATTTTGCATATAGTCAAGTGATCTTCATTTGTATTTCTGAATCTGGTTGGATGTTTAGTATCTGCATATGAACTAATTGGAATCTAAGGATTTTTTGGGATGAATTAGTATTAGAGTTTTCTTGATATTTTGGTTCAAGCTAGCATCAAAACTTGTGTGGTATTTTCAGATCACATGTATTCCCTCCAAAACACCAACTATTATGTTTGGCCAGTGGTATTGATCAATAAAAATATCCCCTCATGGTTGTCTGTGAGGAATGGACATCTTATGATAGCTCTTATAGTCCCGGGTAGAAGACAAGTGAAGATAACATATGTCTACCTCCAACCACCGATCGATGAATTTAAGCAATTATGGGAAGAGATACATGTATAAGATGCACCAAGACCCATCCTAATGGAGAGGTTTTACATTGTATGGCATATGTGCGAACACTGTGCACGATTATCAAGGACTAGGAGTTTTCTCTCATAAGCATGTTAATTGATTTGTTTATATCTATAATATTATTTGGCATACTTCATTTGGTGCAACTATATTTTTGACACTAACATGCTTTGTACACAATAACATCGCAAGTCTTGTAACAAAAGGGTATCATGGATGTAAATGTTGTGGACCTTCTATAAAGGCTAGGTGGTCCAACCACCTACAAAAGCAGATATACGGCTGTTTGAGGGTATTCCTCCTAGAAGACCACCCTCATAGAAGAGTAGAAGAGTTACATCTTCTTTCAATGGTAAACTAGAGAGAACCCGAAGACCTGAAATAATGACACTGACTAATTGGATTAGGGTGTATGACACAGAGAAGGAGAAGGAAATGGTAGAATTGCTTGATTCAAATGGGGAACCTATGTTCGATGATCCTCGATTTTTCGACAATTATGTTGAGAAAATGCCCATTGGGATGTAAAGGAAACATGTATTTTATGAGCTTCCATATTGGGAGCATCTTAAGATTGGCCACTTACTAGATCCCATGCATATATTAAAAAATGTTTCATCTTCTTTATGGAGGCACATATCATCGAATAAGAGCGACACATTGGATTTTGGGAGAGATCTTGTTGCTTGAAATACTAAAAAGAGACATTGGCCAAGAAAAAAAACTAGAGGAGAGGCTGGTCCCTCTTGGTATTTTAAAGGAGGTGATGTCCCATGGATTTTGAAGAAAAATGATCTTTCTTTAGCGAAGTATGTTTGGGTGTGAAGTAATCTTCTTTATATGGGTCAACTCTACGAAATTGCTTCATTGTAGAAGGGAATTTGTCGGGGTTGAAATCACATGACCATCTGAACCTTCTAAAGGTATTTATGTTGAATACATGATTCTTCTTCTAAACTGTCAGTAAAACTATGTTATGCACTCACAATTTTATGGCAATTGATGATGTGCGTGTCTATTTTGTAGTGTCATTATCCTTTGATCGTTCATGGTTGTGTGAACCATGACTTCCCCCAGGACCTGCAATGTGCCATATCAAAATTATCTGCATTTGTATGATGGATCACATCAAAGGAGATTATGGCTAGCATTCCACAGTGGCATCGAGAGATAATTGCGATTGTTTGTATGTTTGAGAAAGAACTACCCATGAGCTTTATGGACTTTCAAGTCCATTTTCTAATTCACCTATCTGATGAAGTTGAATTATCTAGGGTGCTCTCATGTCGTTGGATGTTCTTCTCAGAGAGGTACATGAAAAAATTTAAGGGGTTTGTTCAACGAAGGGAAAAACTAGAGGGCTATATGGCAGAGGGGTACATAATATACGAGTTGTTCTATTATGCTAATGAGTACATTAAGAAAATTGATGACACAATAAGGATAGTCGTCTGGGATGACCATCAAGATGAGGACAAAAGGAAAGGGAAGCTCCTCCAAACGAATGGAAAAAGACGCTTGATAAAGAGTAAGTCAACTATATTTTGGAAATTTAGTGCAGAGAAATTGTTTACATTGAAGTTGGTAATATATATTTGATCCCATGCTATTCATTTTGAATTCTTGTATACATCAACAAATTTAAAAATTGAAGCCATTAATAAATTTGTTCTTTAAGTTGATAATATATGTTTGATCTCATGCTATTCATTTTGAATTTTTGTATACATCAATGAATTTCGAAATTGATGCCATCAATAAATTCGTTCTTTACAACATGGAGGCAAGGAAACCATGGGTCATGTTGTATGAAGAGAAAAGAAGGAAATGGGACAGTGACAAGAAAACATTCAGCCAGTTGAATGGTAGAATCATGCCTTATCCTGATCATTTAAAAGAAAAGATGCCAAAAATATGTCCCAACAGTTGGGTGGCTGACTAGATACAAGAGAAATATGCAGTGCCCGGTCGTAACCCACACAGAGAAGATCTGGATGCACTAAACATAGGGATCATGTGCAACAACTTTGCAATAACTTCTCTAAGTACCACATTCTATTTATAATATTGTACATTTGAATTATACCATGTATAATGTTTTTATTAATGCTTCAGTTATTAGACATATGACACCGTCCTTTATTCACATTTTTACAGGTGCATTTGTTACCTTTTATGTGGGATATGGACATCATTTTCACATTGAGTATGTTGATGATAGACACATCACACAAGATTTTGGAGTGGAGATTGAGTTTGACCAATCTAGTCATGCTAGCCACTATAATCAAAACCAAATAAACGGGAAGTTAGGTTACATTGGGAAGATACAAGAGATCATGCAAGTGGATTTCTCATCATTTCAATGTGTTATTTTTTGTTGCAAGTGGTAGGATACCTTCAACTGAAGAAATGTAAACAAAGATCGTGATAGTGGGATAATATGTATTAACTCTAAAAAATGTGGGTTGAAATTAAGGAGCCTTATGTTTTTCCAAAACATTGCAACCAAGTGTTTTTACACCCATATGTGTTGGATGGGGATTGGAGGTTTGTACT
>JZKD02S0595272.1:646699-657085 GCA_000966675.3 Picea glauca | reverse complement strand
CTCACAACAATGGAGGAATTCCCCCTAATGCTGAGTAATCTTCCTCATAATTTGTAGATTCATCATCTTCCTAAGTTTTGACATCTTCCACTTTGCCTGTGGATTCATCATCTTTTTGACTTCTGACATTTTCCTCCCTGCGTGTATTTTCATCTCGATCTTGCACTACTGCAAGCCTTGTGCATATGATTTTTGTAACCTATTCTTCATTCATATGATCTTCTTTGTTTTCTTTTCTTCTCCAAAATTTCTTGTATCCACCATTATTATTTTCCTTCATGGAAGGATCTATCAAGATTATGCAATTTTGAGCTATATGACCATAATTATGGCATTTGTAACATTCAATATTGGAAAGAGCCACATCACCATCTCTTTCTTTCTTCATAGTTAGAAACATCTTCTTGTCACCTGTCATATGCTTTGAACAACCACTGTCAACATACCAATCACTTTTTATGTGTTCGGCTTGTAGAGTAAGCAGGTATTGATTTTGCTTTCTTTTCCATATCTCTTGTGGTTTCAATATATGATTATTAATGTTCTTCTTTGGTTCCCTGGGTGGAATATTCATTCTACAATTCTTCTCTATGTGTCCAAAATTGTTTCATTTTTAGCATTCTACTTCATTTCTCAACGAGCCAAAACTTTTTTGGTTTCTACTATATGCTTCATAATATTTTATGGGATAACTATTATTTAAGTACCCTGCATAGTTGCTTCGGTTCTTGGTATAGGCTTTGCAGTTTACAACTTTATGTCCAAAATTAGCACAATTAAAACAATGACCATAAAAGAAAATTTTATACCTGGGAGTAGATGATCTTCTTTGCAATGCACTCCTTCTAAATTCATCTTCTTGAGTCTTCTTTATTTCTGGAATGTTCTGCTTTGGGGGCTTTCATTCTTCCTTCTTGACAGAATCTCTGACAATCTATGCATAGCCTTTTTTGTTTATGGTTCCTATTCTGTTTTCATTGAGCTTGATTTTTTCTCATTCTATATTTGATTATATCCAAGTCTGGATATGCCATTGTATGGTATTTGACTGTTGATGATTAGATTCAATATTCTGGTGCTCTTCTGCTGCATATATTTCTTCTGAAGATATTTCATTAAAGAGACTATTTCTTCTTCCAAGCTTCCAATCATTTTCTCCTTTTCTTCTAATTGACTTCTAAGTACTTCCTCAATTCTTCTATCTTCTTCTATTTGAATTTTTTGACTCATGATCATTTGCTTAATTTCTTCAGATTTGGAATTATGAGATCCCTCTTTCATTTTTAACTCTACCTTGAGTGACTCATTTTTATTTCTTTCTTTCTCAAGTTCTTCTAATGCACTGATTATCTCTACTATGAGATCGAATTCACCTTCTTCTTCAAAATCATCTTCTACCGCCATGAAGAGTACTCTTTCTGGATCACTGTCACTATCATTATCCTCCCCGTCTGACGAGGAACTGTCCTCCTTTGAGTAGAAACTTTACTTGAAGAATTTTCTTTTGTTTCTTCTCTTGTTTCCCTTTTGATATTTCTTTTCCCTTTTAGAAGCTTCTTCTTCATCACTATATTTATTCTTATGAGGACATTTAGAAGCAAAATGACCAATACCACCACAATTAAAACATTTCAATGGAAGCATACCTTTATACTTGCCGGTTCCTTTATTTAATTTCCTTACGAAGTTAGCCATCTCTTCATCTTCGTTTGAATCATCGCTATAACTGCAACCTGGTTTTGAATTTTTCTTGTTCTTCTTCTTTGTCTTCTTGGATTCCTTGAAAGCTACTTCCTTCGTGACTAGGTTCTCCTATTTTGTTCTCATTTCACAGGATGTAAATATTCCATGTAGCTCATCCATTCTCAATGTAGCGAGATCTGCTCTTTCTTCTAG
Source organism: Picea glauca (assembly GCA_000966675.3). Taxonomy (NCBI): domain Eukaryota; kingdom Viridiplantae; phylum Streptophyta; class Pinopsida; order Pinales; family Pinaceae; genus Picea; species Picea glauca. Next base: position 655,189 of record JZKD02S0595272.1, on the reverse strand, counting down.
GGATGATATTTTAGGATTTACTCTCATAGGAAGAGACCTCAATACCTTTTGAACAACCATTGATTCATCAAATTCTACTTCCAATCCCTTAACAATGTTAACTATTTCGTCAACTCGCAGAAGGTAGGATGCAATGTCTTCATCTTCCTTCATCTTCAATTGTTCAAACTTAGCTCTGAAGATTTGAAGCTTAGATCCTTTAACTTTGGCATCTCCTTCATAAATCTTTTGGAGTTTATCCCAAAGATCCTTTGCACTGTCACAATGCATAACCTTGAAAAATACTGAATCAACCAGACTACTCATAATGGTACCTTTAGCCTTTGAGTTGTTTTCACTGAGTTTCTTTCCATATCTGTTGGTTGGGGGAGTGGCTGGTGTTGTATACCCATCTACTATTGATTTCCAAACATCAAATCCCTGTGTTTGTAAAAACGTTTTCATCCTTTTATTCCAGAAGGTATATTTCCGACCGTCAAACACTGGTGCTCCAATCTTAGCGTATTCCATGATCTCCTTCCAGTGGTTAGACTGCTTCCTCAAGGACTGGATCTGATACCAATTTTTGTAATACTGATAGAGGGGGTGAATCAGTATGAGCACAATTAGTACTTTTAATCACAATATAAAACCTCCAATAATGTTCAATAGTTTATCATTAACATTAAACATATCATCATCACCATAATTCAATGCATAAACATCACATAAACACAATACACTAGAATTTTACGTGGAAACCCAATGCGAGAGAAAACCACATAATGCTTTTCTTTTTGTCAAATAGTACATTCATTGGAAGCACCGACTTCCTATTTCTTTAGCTACAACTGGAAGAAGACTCCAACCCCCTATTTACAGGATGCAACCTGAAGGAAGCTCTAACTCCCTAATTTATCGGCTCCAACTGGAAGGAGGCTATAGCCCCCTTTCCTTGCCCCATTCAACTGCCCTGGAATATAAATGTAGAACAATATATCACTACCTCTGCCCCTGTAACTGATAATTGGCTATTGATGTTTCTGATACTTATGTTGCTGCTACTAATTTTGATATCTCATCAAGACTGCAACCACACATACCTCATACCAAGACCCACAAGAGAGTTCTCCAAAACAAATGCTTATGAATCACTAAGACATATATGTTCCTGATTTCTTCATAATACACACTCTAACATACACAGGAAGACATACCTTCAACCTATAGTTGACCTGAGTTTAGATCCCTGATCTTCAATAATTTTTCCTCACAGGTCCGCGACCCTATACACTATCTGCTCGCGGATGTCCGTGCTTTTCTTCACTGTAGCCCGCGAATGTACATGCTTTTCCTCCTAAAAACCGTGAATTTATGCAAAGGACTTGGATCTTTAATTCTTTCTCCCTACACCCGGCTCTTGCAAATTTCTTCCTTCAATGGACTTCATTGACCTCCTCTCACTGCCTCAGATTTTCCAATTAGTATTCACATAAGTAATATTCAATTGAATCTACACTATGTTTTAATGAGGATCTCATGATGACATGCAACTGGCATGCACATGCAACTGACATGCAACTTGTTAACTTCTGATGCAACTTTTTAACTTCTATTTTTAGTTACTTTAACATTCAACCAACATGTAGCTTGTTAACTTCCGTTTACAACTCCTTTACCTTGACATGCAACTTGTTAACATCTGTTTACAACTCCTTTACCTTGACATGCAACTTGTTAACTTCCTGTTCAAGGGTTGGCATCAATGACAACCAATCTTTGAACAATTCAATGACAACCAATCTTTTAACAACTAATCTTTCAACAAATAATCTAAACAATTAATCTTTCAACAATTAATCTTTCAATAATTAATCTTTCAATAATTAATCTTTCAAAATTCTTGTCCACCTTTAAAAATACGATTCATGTTCTCACTAGACCAAGAATATCAATGGAAGCTTCAACCTTTCTTCCAGGAAAGGGATTTTTTGAGGTTCTAGATGATTTCAACTATGTCAGACAATATTGGTTTCAAGGAAAACCATATTTACTCCCATTTATGTTTATGATAAATTCTTCATAGTCGAAGTTTTAGATAATATAAATATTGAGCACATTTATTTAATGAGAGAACAAAAAAGATATTCATCCCACTTTCTCTGAAGATTGGGGAGATTACTATCAATATCATATCCCATTTGAATGAATTTGATATTTATTTTGAACATTTTAAATTAAGAGAAATTCATAAAGTTCAAGACTTTGACCCTAATGGCATGTTCTCGACACACATGTTCACAGTGGGATATGGCTTGTCTTTTATTATATCAACTCAAATGGATGAAGGAGGAGGGGATAATAAAAAACCTCATGAGGGTTCCCATGATAAACACCAAGATGACATTGATACCCTTGTTATCACAAATGACTAATACAAAAAAAAGGGAGAACCACAACAAGTGGTAACCCTCTTCACCAAACATTTCTCAAAAACGTTCTTCGACAATGAGGAAAACTTGTGGAAATAACCAAGAACAAAGGAAGTCTCTCACTAGGAGATCTGATGATGGAGGTGACATAAACCGTCCTAAAAAGGGTCTTGAATAATCACATACACTCCTGGTAAGTATAAAAAGGAAAAGAGATTCTGCTGAAAAACCAAGTCAAGAAGTACCATAATGTGAAGTCATATGTGTTGATGTTGAAACTAGAGAGCCCGATTGGGTTGAGAAATGTTTGATTGAAAGTAGGAAAGTGGCAGAACAACTGGATTGTGAAGAGCCGTTGGTTTTTGAAGAAGAATCTATCACTCTCCATCATGTTGCATTTGATAAAACAAAAGAAATTACAAATTGAGAAAGTGAATTTAAAAAATAAAAAAGTTGTTGAAAAATGGAGCTTAGAGATATACATGACATAAATAAAACTTTATAAGGTTTTAGAACTCCATCAAGCCATAGAGGATGCCCTAAAATACTCCATTGATGAACAATAAAAAGAAAACTCAGTTCTAAAAAAGATGATAAAATATTTAGAGGATGCTCTGCTACCCCAACCTTTATTCGCCGAACTTATTTCTACAATAAAACCACTTAATGTGTTGGAGGATATATCTGAATCAAGTTCAAGGTTAAAAGGTGCTTCAAGTATGTTGAAAACTATTAGAAAATATGTGGGAGATAACATTAAAAAGAGGGTCACTTTAATTTTTGACATTTGGGAACTAACAACTAGTTCAACTACCCTGTCTACAAGGATTTCAAATTTCAAGGAATATCTCTAAAAAATATGGAAAATGATGAATATTTTTATAAAGAAGTTGTCAACACTTTTTCTGTCAATATATCAAGTATGAATGGTGTTCATAGAAGGGAACACAATCTTCCTTCCAAAGTTAGAATAAAAAAAATAAATTCACGTTGGTTAAGGAGGATCAAGTGTTTACGAGAAATGATTGTTTAGTGTGACACTATAAATACAAAAATAAGTGATTTATTCCTTAAGCTTGTTGAATTAACTAAAGAAATGGAGGGCCCATATTTGATTATGGACTCAATATTACTTTCAAAGGATCAAATACAAGAACAAGTGGTTTCCCTTAAAACCTCACGGGCTAGTGATTTCGACAACCTAACTGAATTCTCAGAGGAATAAGTTGAGAAATGGCTAATTCATTATGTTAACAAAAATCAAGATATTGAAGATACTATTCACCAGTTAGGTTTCAATTTTAAAGATATATAATGAGTTTTTTGATACCAAGATTAAGCATGAGATAATGGTCCCCCCCATGCGGGAGTACATTGATCAATGGTTAAAGAATACCTTGATTAAAGTAATCGAGCCAGATCATCAATGAGCAGTTACAACCATTAAGGCACCTCCAACTGAACAACATACAAAATAAACTTCAACAAGAAAAATAAAGAGATCCCTTTCCATCATAGTGAGTCATGTAGACACTTCACTGATCCTTTTTTTTTTTTTTTCCTCTTAGTTAGTTATCATCCAATCTTTTATTTCATGATCTGTGAATACCAAAGGTCGATACCTAATTGTGCTTTCTTTATTTATTCTAGGTATTTTCACTTACTGGTCCACGGGAGCCCCATCCCAGTTCATTTAGGATGAACACATTTACTTTTCAATTTTATAAACTCTTTTAAAGAAATTTATAAAATCCTTTAAGAGATATTTGTATATTTTTTGAGGTTCCCAGAGAACTATTCGGGGCACTATACTAGTGATTTCTCATGCTTTGATTTTTAAGCATGAGATTTCAAGTATGAGTCTATCATAATCCCTTTTGGTTTTAATTGAATGATCATGTTAATTTCTCTGCATATGTGGTTCATTTATTCCCTTCCTGCTAAATATTGTGTCTTGCTTTACTATGTGCTATGATGGAAATGCCATTGTGTAATATTCCTTACTCTATTGGTTTATAATCTTGTATAATATTGTGAATATTAATTTTTGAAAAAGCATGGTCCTTCCTCATGCATACTTTGTTTGTGAATATTTATTCCATGAACCGCCTGGTCCTTCTCAGACATTTTTTGTAAATTTTGTATTATATTAAAGATCAGTTCTACCTCTCTAAAAACACATGAGGATTTATCCTCGTGATGTTATGTTCAATACTCTAAACTTAAATATCAACATTTTTGGAAACCATACTAGGGATTAAAAACAAAAGTCTAGTTTCACAGACCAATAGAGTTTAATGAATCAAGAAAACCCCAACCAACCTGAAATACCGATTGGACTTGGATACCAAAGAAGCATATTGAACCAATTATACCACTTGGCTCTTTCTGCAGCAAGAAGTCAAGAGGAACTAGAACATACCTGGAAAGTCTTGGCACAACAAGAAGAGACAACTAAAGGCCAAAGACAAAGGAGACACCGATAAAATATTGAAGATGGAATCATACAAAGGACCACTAACAAGAAGCAAATAGAGGATTCTTGAGACTTATCAACAAAATCAAGGTTCCACATCTCAAAATTTGATTGTAGAAATGAGAGATCGAGAAGAGGAAAGAAGTAATATTCCCAACGATAATAGAAAGGAAAATGAAGGACAAAGAAACCAAACAAGAAGACCAAGATCCAATCCTGTTAACTTACCAGGTGAGAAACATTAATTTCCCACTCTTCCTCAATGCATTCTGCCTATCTTCACAAGCGATGGGATTATGGACCCAAAAAAGAATATGGATCAATTCCTCACCATTTGTGACATCCACTTGATTCAACATGATGACGTTATGGTGAGATTTTTTCTTCAAACTTTAATAGGTCCAACATATGACTGGTACCTCTCACTTCCAAGAAATTCCATTGGTTTCTTTGATGATACAGAAGATATTTTTATGACAGATACTCTCAACCTGTTTCTTATCATACTTTACTTACTCAATTCACTCAAATACATCTTGAAAAGAATGAAAGGATCCAAGATTTCAATTTATGTTTCTTCAAGATGTTACATCAAATGCATTCTTCCAGCAACCAAATGCACCAGTTGTCTTTGGTTGCTATAAGAATGCAATTCCATCTATGGTTAATTATGCAATAAAGGTTGCACAAATTACAACATTGGAAGATGCAATGAGGAAAGAGAATGAGATGGAATGAAACATGTTGGAAACTAATGGAGACCCATAAATTATTCTTGGAAGAGTCCAAATACATATGACAAGCTTATATGTATCATCTCAACCTCCATCTTCATTCAAAGCAAGTGGATAATGGGGGATTGGAAGAGGAATTTTTCAAGGACAACCCCCAAATGTAAGAAGTATTATTGCTCTTGAAGATGCTCAAAGGACCCATCAAAATACAAAGATAGTATAATTAAATCGAATAATCCAAAAGATGCAAAATGAAATAACTTGTTTAAAGAGAACCAATAATGTTGTTCCATAACGTCAGGATACAAGGCCTTTGCAACCAAATTTTAGAAACAGAGTTGACATAAATAAAAAAAAATGAAGAGCATAGACTCAGAGCACTTCAAGTCCCAAATCCAAATGTTGTTGTACTAGAGGAAGTTGAAGAAGAAGAATTTTCTGAAGTTAACGAAGAATCAATGAATGACCAAAATCAAATATTATAGTTAGCGCAAATGGAAAAAATTTCATTGTGTCTAGAAATATCTTATGAACAAGAAGAATATGATTATACAGAACAAGAAAATGTTGTTCAAACAAGGAATCAAACAAACAAGTTCATGTCAAGAGATCAATTGGATAAAGAAAGGGCAAAAAGTAATGTTCCAGAACCGATAAAACAACAACAAATTCATCATCTAGTGGTAAATCAATCCAAACAACCACCACAAATGACTTATAATATAGTCGATGAATTAACCAAGCTTCAGATCACTCTGCCATTTCTAGAGGTAGTCAAGATACCTCAAGAAAGTGATAATCTTCTAAATATTTTGGATTATACAAGTTCATATTGTCCTAGAATAGAAGTTGTTTTTATAAACACCAAGCAACAACAACATAATTCCATACCAGCAAGACCAAAAGGAAAAGTTCCACCATTTTACATATCATTGAAAAATAATGATTTTACACTACATAATTGCTTGATTGATATTGGAGACACGAATAATATTATGCCATTATCTGTTATGGAAGATTTGCTGATGGAATGCAAAAAGTATTATGAGATGGGGGAAAGCATCTATGCAATTGATTCCAGAAAAGTACCTTCTTTTGGTGAAATAAAAGACTTTTGTTCCTGGATAATTTCAATGCCACATATTACAATAGTGCTCACTATAATAGTGGTTGATCTTCCCCTAGCATACAATGTTGTCTTGAGCCGAGATTGGAGTTCCATGATTGGAGGATACATTATGAATGATGAGAGTTGCATGATGCTCCTAAACAAATACGGAGCATTGATTAAAGTACCATTAGTAAAAAGAAAACCCACATCATTCAAGAAAAAGGGAGTGATGCAAAATTATATTGATGTTGGGATTGGAAACTATGTTGTTTTCAATATAGAGAAAATAAGTTCTTCCAAATAATCAATATAAAACATTTTTCAAGGGTTTTGGAAAATTTCGTTTGATGGTGCTTGTTCTAACTCTAGCATTGGAGTTGGTATTGTTATCAAAATTCCTCAATCTTGTATATATCCACCTCCAATTAGACTTGAGTTCCTTTGCACGAATAATGAAGTTGAGTATGAGGCTTCCATTCAAGGATTGAATTTGGCACTTCAAATGAAAATTAACAATTTAGTGGTGATTGGAGATTCAGAGTTAATCATCAATCATATCATAAAAAGGTACAATATCAAGAAGGAGAATTTGAAACTTTATTTAAAAAGAGTTTGGGATCTTATTGTTTCATTCAATTATTTCAATATTACTTTTGTTCCTCGAGAGAAGAATCAAAAGGCATAATCATTAGCAATTGAAACCTCTCTCTTTAACCCAAGAGATTCCAAATCAGCCGATACCTTTCATGTCAAAATGGTTTTTTGTCCATTAATACCAGACAATCAAGATTATTGATAGGTGTTTGAAAATGATGAGCATGTTTCAAGTTTCCTTGTAGAGTTGTAACCAACATTATTAAGTGTTCTAGAAGAAACACAAATGTATCATATAGAAGGAGGAATCAATCAAGTAGAGACCCACGATCAACGTGCCACTTCTCTTCCAAAAAACTATGTTAGTCTTGAAACACTCTTCACAAGAGATGATCTAATAAAAGAAATGAACACATTCGATGAATCTTCCCTTAGGAAAGTACAAGAGACTCAAAATATTAATATCAATACATATGAAACTCAAAAATACATAAATATGGGTACTAGTTGTACCACCGAAGAAGTCGAACAATATACTCTTCTCTTTAGAAAATTTCAAGATGGTTTTGCTTGGACCTATGATGATTTGAAGGAATATGACAAGTTAATATTTCAACATACTATACCACTAAAAGAAGGTTCCAAACCATTTAGGAAAAAATTCAGAGTGATTAATCCAAAGTTGAAGCCTTTGGTAAGATTGAAACTTGAAAAGTTAAAAAACGCTGGCATAATTTTCTCAATTAGACATTCCGAGTGTATTTCAAATCTTGTGGTCATTAGAAAGAATAATGATGAAACCTAGATTTGTGTAGATTTTCATGATATCAATCGATCTAGTGCTAAGGGTAATTACCCTCTTCCAAACATGGAGATATTGTTGCAACAAGTCACCGGAATTGCATTAATGTCCATGTTAGATGGGTTTTTTTGGATACAATTAGGTACTTGTTACTGAAGAAGATAGACCAAAAACTGCGTTTGTGACACCATGGGGAACTTATGCTTATTTTCACATGCCTTTTGGGTTAAAAAATGTTGGCACGACATTTCAGAGAGCTATGGACCATGATTTCAATGATTTGATTGGGAAATTCTTGGCATATTATCAATATGATTTGACTGTCCATTCAAAGCTAAGAGAATGCCATTTGAAACATCTCA
>JZKD02S0595272.1:629970-642155 GCA_000966675.3 Picea glauca | reverse complement strand
TTGAGTAATCTAGTGCTTCCTCTTGAGTCTCATCTTACTGTTTATGAGACCTCGAGCCCTGGTATTTGTGTGTTGTCAATCCCGAGTTTCATGGATGTTGAGTTGCCTTCAGATAAGGCTATCCTTGAAGCTATGATTATGGATATTCGACGTTCTCCTGAATTGGAAACTTTACAAAGAAGCCCTTAGTCTGAGCCTAGTAATGGGATCTACCTGGAGAACTACTATACATAATCCAAAAGGCTATGCGATCCTATGTACATATTATACTTTTAGGGTTTCTTGTTTTCAAGTTTCATATCCCATAACACTTGTTTTTATCAGAGGTTTCTATATTGGAATCATTAACTTCTGGGTAAGTGTTTTTGATCTTATATACAGGACTTTGGAGACATTTTATTTGGTACCTTTTCATTCCATATCGATCTGTTCTGATAGGTAATGATCTTGAAACTGGCATATAGGTTAGATTTTCCCCTTCATGCATTTTTTCATTATCCGTTTCCTGTTTCATTTTTCCTTAGGATCAACCCCACTAAGTTGTAATGTGGAACCTTCTGTATTGTTTATAAGTGTCGTAATTCATGTGGTAGAGCCTATCTTCCATGGGCGCCCTAGATTAGAACCCCCTCACATTTTGGCGCCCATGCTACAAGTTTTCTATTAGGCTTGGGAGTCCTATTTAGTCCCACTGTGACTTTGCATTGAAGCTCAATATATTCTTCTCAATATTTTTCTCACCATTTCATACGAGACTACCTCTAACATATGCTGCTACTTATGTCAACACTTTTCATATTCTTTAGCATGTATTGTGTTCTTTACTGGAATATATGTAATTTCCATTCCACCTGCATAATGCATTTATTTGTATCGCTCACATATCCGCCATAGGATCCACCCCATTCATTTTCAACATCATACCTTCAAGCTGCTTAAAGGTGTCGCTTACAGATGGTAGAGATTACCTCTCTATGGGTTTCCTAGTTAGCATCTCATTGGAATTTTTGACACCTATGCTGAAATCTTCTTACAAGCTTGGAAGCCCTCTGTAGTTCTGCCATGTCTTTGCATTGAATGCTCACGACTTCCTCTCAATCTCTTTCTAGCTAATTCACAAATAGGGATTCCAAACTTTTTTTTATTTGTAATTACATTGCATATTAACTGCTCACACTTTTAGACCTAATGTTGACTTCAACTTGCCATTGTTGAACCATTTGCTTATGCATTCCTGCAAGTTGCTAGCCTTGCAATTTATGACTTTGCAACTCAACACCTTTATCCCTGGAGGAGACATTCCCCCGAGTGTTCTTATCTTGTACGTACTTCCTTGCATTGAGCATAGGTATGTTCCTTGTGCTTTGGAACTAGTTTGATTTCCTGCAGCACTCATTTCCTCCATTGTACTATAACATTCTTTTACTCTTTTTCAGGCTTTACTAACATGAAAAAGACAAAAAAATAAAAAAATAAAAAAAAGTGGGAAGCATCTATCTCTTTTTTTGGAATTAATCTTGTTGCTCTTGAACAAAGCACAATCTTTGAGTCAGTGTCTCAATATTTTGGGTTTATTATGGTTTTAAGAGACTTTTTCTCATTGTTGAGAATAATATCCTCCGGTTGGTTGTTCTTCCAACCATATGAAGCATTTGTTGATACCTCCTATATCACAAATGTATCCTAGTTTACAATCCATGTTTCCTAAGTCACATAATGTTTCGTGATTTTGTTCAAGGGAAGTTAACCCAAGTCGACCATTCTACAACAAGTCTCTAACCTTTCAAGTTGGCCTTCCCATGTCAGTCAAGTGCATCTCATTATCACAAGTATATTTGTCTCTCACTTGTGCTAGTATAGAAGGTCCCCATTGAATTCTTGCTGGCGAGTCTACTCTTATCGACTCCCACACATTTCTTTAAGAGTATGACCTAGAGTTGCACCCTGGACCTATTTCCATCATTGATAGCTGACCTTGCGCTCAACAGATGACAAGATATCATTGGTTGATGACTGAGTAGTTTCCCTTGTGTTCGACATCAACAAAAATCATCACACATAGGGATTCATGCGGTACCTTGGTTTCCATTTGACCCCATAGGTGGATTCCTCGTCTTTGTCAGTAATTTCCATTATTGACTACTATTAAGAGAGTCTTTGTCATGTGCTATTCCATCTAGCGCATGCCTAAGTCGTACCTCAGTAAGGTCCTTACAATATATTCATTTGAGTCCTTCCAAATCTTTGGCCTTCTACTACCCCTCATGTTGGATGATGGAGGATGCCTCAATGCCTTCCTTCCAGCGAATCTCTTCCTATCAAATTCAACACATCTTGCTTTGGGACATAGATCTAGAGTCATATATGGTACCTTGGGGATTGCAGTCATTAGTGGTAGGTTCCCTCTCTATTGACAGTGGGAATACATCAATGTCCCTTGATCAATAGATTCTACTAGGTGTTCGAAATCAACTCATTTATTCACACCTGTTAGCTTGTACCATGGTACCTTGATGCCCATTATCATCATTGGTGGGTTGTCTCATGTTTGTTAACGATATACATCAATGACCGTTAATCAAATGGTGTCTCCTTGTGTTTGACTCCAACACATTTATTCACATAGTATAGACTCGTACCATGATAGATCGTTTTGAAGATTGTTATCACATAAAGTTGTCAAGGGTCGTATGTGTTTGTTGTGAATACCCAAGTCTGCACCCCTGCTTCGTATCTCTCTTTTTCACACACCATTCCTAGGATTTCCCCCCCTTCTAGTTGATAAAGTCAATTTCCCTTTCCGATCAATGATCTGGTTTTCCTTAGTGTCTTGCTTGACTGATCCTCGACTCAAGGGTTTTCTATTTTCTTTAAAGGATGAAGACATATCATGATTTTGGTCCAAATTATTGGTCGTCTTGTTTTCCATTGATTAAGCTCACAACATGTTGTCCAAGTCCTTTGTTTGCACAGGTATCAACCTTGAACGCAAATCACAACATTCAGAGCAATCCATTTTAGATTTGAATCACCAACAAGCAGGTTTGATTTTCAACGGTGGAGATCCCATAAGCAGTTCAGATCAATGGCTTTTGGGCGGCCAGGATTTCAAAGTCATGCAAGGATTAACGATTAGGCAGAGGAGCCAAAGTCCCGAAGTAAATCTGAGCCATTGAAGGCTGAGGATAGGCATTGATAGATCTCACACTTTGGAAGATTTACTTCGGAGGATTGTGTGAGAAAGAAGAAGCAAACTCCCGAATCTTGAACTCCCGAAGTAAATCTCAGCCATCCAAATCTAGAGGACACGTGGAGGCAGATCCCTCACTTCAGAGATACGACACTCCAGAGGATTGTGGGAGTTATCCATTGAAAAGTCTCGAATATCCAAAGCCCGAACTCCTGAAATAATTGTGGACTGTTGATCTCAAACCAACAAGGACTGTTGATCTTAGCAACAATATCACCAGAAGCCCCGAAGTCCTAAAGGTCCTGAAGTAAATCTCGGTCATCCAAATCAAGAGGCCACGCGTCACCATATCTCTCACTTCGAGAATTCAACACTTCATAGGATTGTAAGAGACGTGCATTGAAAAGTCCCGAAGAGTCGAAGCTCGAACTCCCAAATTAAATCTTGATCGTCCAAATCAAGGGGCCGCGCATCACCAGATCTCTCACTTTTGGGAATTCAACGCTTCAGAGGATTGTGGGAGCTGTGCATTTAAAAGTCCCGAAGAGTCGAAGCCCAAAATCCTGAAATAATTGTGGATTGTTAATCTCAAATCATCAAGAGTCATTTATCTTTGTAGCAGTATCACCTGAAGGCCCGAATCCCCGAAGTAGCATCCGAATGACATGTCGCTGCAGGCCCAACCACTCTGTAGGTGTTTTTCAACTCAAAATTTGGCACTCATCTGTTAAAGACATGTGGCATCCATCTAGCGCTGACACATGGAACTCATTTCAAGCATTTTTGGACATGTCTTTGGCCTATTTTCAAGTGACACATGTCACCCTTTCATCCACGATATGTCATCATAGTGACGCCAGGCTGCCACATCAGATCATCCTCTGAGAAGTGTCCTTGTTCAAGCGCCAAGATTAACGCCATCTCCATGTGAGTTTTATTGGATCCTAGAATTGGTGGGTGGATAAATTTAACAATGGAGCTAAATTTAGCAGGTGCGCCCATATCGCAGGTCGTGACTAGATCAACAACCACGTTTCATTGCAGGGACGCAACATGATCGAACGATAAAATTCTTGAGTAGTCCCGCAATTGAAACCATGGTATAGAAAAAGAGCTACGTCGCGGAAGGTGGTGAATTGTGGGCTCAAAAGCGGTGTGAATCCAAACCTCCTTTGACGACCCCTCAATCACGTTCTTATATAACGACAAATCCGAGAGCAACATCTGGCCACCGCCTAAGCGTTAAGCTTCATCCCTATCTCGAGGAGAGATTAGTTAATAAAAGAAGGACTGGTGGTTGAAACCTCGACTCACTCCATAAATATAAGGCCTAGAGGATCTGGCCTTGGAGACAGAACTGTCAGCCTGAGGTACCACAATGGACATTTTTTCCTACAGGCCCATGCTAAGCTGAGTTTGCAGCTGACAGGAGGATACACACACAGTCTGCCAGAAGAAGGCGCAGACGAAAGGCTTTGAATGCAATGGCTAGATCACACTCCTGGTAGTTGTGGACTGATCTGAGTATAAATCGATGAGTTCAATATTTTGTTATGGTCGTCAACTGGTTGAGCGGAGCTCCCTACTAAGTAATTTTTGATGTGAAAGCTATTCTTTGGTTATGTATATGATTTGAGACTTTCCCATTGATAGAAGTCAGTTCCTTTCATCTTCTTGTGTAAACTATGATGAAACACTTGGGCATCGAGGATCCAGTCGAAGGTTGTAGCTGTATTGTAATGTAGGTTTGATTATAATATTGTTGTGACCGGTTCCAATACTTTTTCTTTGTTATCTTATTTCCCCTTATGCTGAAATGCTTGAATTTGAATTACCCAAGAGACCATATCTCTATCTTACAAGATTGAATTTGAAACAAAAAATAATGTGGCAGAATATGAGGCTCTTGTTTTGGGTTTGAGAGCTGCTAAAGACATGGGGATTGAAGAACTAGTAGTGTTTGGATATGCTGGGTTAATTGTCCATCAAGTAAAAACTCTATATCAAGCTAAACACCCTAGGTTAAATACCTACAGAAATGAAGTTTGGGATCTTGTTGATAGTTTTTTCTTGGATTTTAATATCTCATTTGTTCCAAGAGAGGAGAACATTATGGTAGATTCCCTGGCTGTCTCAACAAGTAATTTCAGATTTCCTTTGCCCCCCAAACTCAATTATGATGTGGAAGTAAAGTATAGACCCTCTATACCTGACAATGTCAAACATTGGAAGGTTTTTGAGGATGATCTTGAGACAAAAATATTTCTTGAGATTGTGGATGAATTTTTTGTTTTACATATTGACCAAGATCATGATATTGAAGAGAGCCCACATGTTGATGTTTTTATGAATAAAATTGCTGACCATCATATTGTTCATTTGCCTAGTAACCATATTCCAAAGGGACTAGTCCCTTTGGAGAGATTGTTTGAAATAAATGATGTTGTTGTAAAGGTTAAAGGTTTGACTAAAAATGTTGATGTGACTGAATGCAATTTGGGAACAGAGGAAGACCCAAAGTATGTTAAATTGTCTAGTAGCTTATCAAAGGAACACAGGGCTGAGTATGTCAAGCTTTTGAAGGATTGTGTTGATGTGTTTTCTTGGAAATATGAAGACTTAAGGACATATGACACAAACATCATGGAACACAAAATCCCTTTGAAAGAAGAAGCCAAACATTTCAGGCATAAACTCAGAGAGATAAACCCCATGGTGATGCCTATTATGGAAAAATAAGTGAAAAAGTTGTTGGATGCCCAGATCATCATTCCTTTGAGATATTTAGAATGGGTGGCTAACTTGGTGCCTATGAGGAAGAAAAATGGGGAAATCATATTGTGTGTTGATTTCAGAAATTTGAACAAAAGCTCCAAAAAAGATAAATACCCCTTGCCAAATATGGAGCACATTTTGAAGAGTGAATGGTTTATCTAGGATGTCTATGATTGATAGATTCTTTGGCTACAATCAGATCTCTGTCCTTCCTGAAGATAGAGAGAAGACAACCTTCACTACTCCTTGGGGCACATTCATGTATGCTAAAATTCCCTTTGGATTGATGAATGTATGAGAAACCTTCCAGTGAACCATGGGCATCGCCTTCATTGGGGAGAAAGATATATTTGTAGTCATCTATTTGGATGACATCACAATGTTCTCAAAGTTTGACCAAGAGCATTGTCATGATTTGAAGAAGGTCGTCCTGAAATGTAGAAAGTTTGGTCTCTCTCTCAATCCTAAGAAGTCTTTATTTGCTATGAAGAAAGGTAAATTATTGGGGCACATTGGATCAATAGAAGGGGTAATAATTGATCCAAGTAGAGTAGAGGCCATCCAAACCTTATATTTTCCTATATCTAAGAAAGAGGTTCAATATTTCTTGGGTAAGATCAATTTTCTAATAAGGTTCATCTCTAACTTTGTTGAATTGGCGAAGTACATTGCGACCATGCTCAAAAAGGGAAATTAGGTGAAATGGACTTCTAAAAATCGATAATCTTTTGATCAGATAAAAAAGGCCTTGACTGAAGTACATGTTCTCATCAACCCTGTCTATTCCAAGGATTTTTTGATATTTTCCTTTGCCTCATTTGACACATTGGCTGTTGTTTTGCTACATAAAAATACAGAAGGGTTAGAACAATCTATTTCCTTTTTCAGGAGAGCATTGAGGGATGTAGAAATGAGATATGATATCATGGAGAAGCATTCTTATGATTTGGTCAAATCCCTCAAGGCTTTTAGAGTGTAAGTTCTACATTTAAATATTGTCGCATATGTCCCTTCAGTCTTAGTGAAAGAGATATTGATCCAGCGTGACATAGATGTGAAGAGAAGCAAATGGATTGCTAAAATTCTGGAATTTGACCTTGAGATAAAGCCAAATAAATTGGTGAAAGGCCAAGGTTTGGCTAGGTTTCTAGCCGAATAAAAATGCGAGGCTTTGGGGGTTAATTTCATGAACATAAACTCATAAAATAAGTAAGCTGGGATTGCCGATAAAATCTCTCATGTCATCCTCAACCTGACAGGATGTACCTGGTACAGAGACATCATATATTTTCTACAGAGGTTGAGGCCTCCTGATGGTCTGGACAAGAACAAGGTAAGAGCTTTGAAACTCAAAACAATCAAATATTGTTTGATTGATTGGGTTTTGTAATGGAAGAATCCCCTTGGAGTCCTTTTGAGATGTCTAGACCCACAAGAGGCCCAAAAAACTATGGTTGATTTCCATGACAGCTTATGTGGGGGCCATCATTTTTGGAGGACCACAACTTATAAGATCCTCATATCTGGGTATTTCTGGCCTAGCCTTTTTACTAATGTTTGTGCAAATATTAGAGCTTGTGTCAAATGCCAAAAGTTTTCTGGAAAGAAGTAGCTCAAATCTTTGCCTTTAAAACTTGTGGTGGTTTCTGGACCTTTTCAACAGTGGGGTCTTGACTTCATTGGAGAAATCCACCCAGCCTTGAGTGATTAGCACAGGTGGATTTTGACTTCCACTGATTATTTCACCAAGTGGATAGAATCTATTCCTACAAGGAGCGCCTCCCATAAGGTAATCATTATCTTTCTTGAAGATATCATGTCCAGATTTGGTTGTCCAAGCATGATTGTTACTGACAATGCTGCCTCCTTCAAAGTTGAACCATTGATCAAGTTCTGTGAACAATATGGTATTGCATTAGTCCATTCTATTCCTTACTACCCCAAAGGAAATGGTTTGGTAGATTCCTCTAACAAGAGCCTCATAAAGATCATCAAGAAACCGTTAGAAGACAATAAAAAAGCATGGGACTCAAAGCTGAAATTTGCATTATGGGATGACAGAGTTACAACAAAGAGGTCACTGGGTCTTTCCCCTTTTCAGCTTGTATATGGGGTTGAGGCTATTTTTCCTACGTAGCTTTCCTTTCCCGTGGCTAAGTTCCTCCAGGACTACCAAAGAGAACCTGATAATATGCTCAAGAGAATACAACAGCTGGTAGAAGTACAACAAGCTAGGGAGCAGCTACTTGATAAAGCTCAATATCACCAGTAGAAAATAAAGCAAGCCTTTGACCAGAGGGTAAGCAAGGAATATTTTTAGTTGGAAGATCTGGTGCTCAAATGGGATGCTTCCAAGCAAGACAAAGGAAAACACGATAAATTTGAAGCCTTATGGATTGGTCCTTTCAAGATTTCTGAAGTATTTTCAAATAAGACCTATAAGTTGCAGAGCTTGGAGGATTCCAAAGTTTTTGGTGGCCCTAGAAAATTTCTAAAGAAATATTTTGTTTAAGCCATGATTGGATTTCCACCATTGTAATTACCACTTTCTTTTTATTTTTGGTATTAATAAGTGACTCCATAACCCAAAATCTAAGGCTCTGGAACTACACGTTCTTGGAAGCACACAGGAAGAATGCCATCCCCTTGTGGAGCCAAATGTTATCACATAAATTTGTCAAGGGTCATATGTGTTTGTTGTGAATAACCAAGTCTTCACCCTTGCTTCATCTCTCTCTTTTCCACACACCATTCCTAGGATTTCCCCCCCTTCTGGTTGATAAAGTCAATTTCCCTTTCCGATCAATGATCTGGTTTTCCTTAGTGTCTTTCTTGACTGATCCTTGACTCAAGGTTTTTCTGTTTTCTTTAAAGGATGAACACATATCGTGATTTTAGTCCAAATTACTGGTCGTCTTTTTTTCCATTGATTAAGCTCACAACAGGTCATCCAAGTCCTTTGTTTGTGCATGTATCAACCTTGATCACAAAGCACAACATTCAGAGCAGTCCATTTCGGGTTTGAATCACCAACAAGCAGGTTTGATTTTAAACGATGGAGATCCCATAAGCAGTTTAGATAAACGACTCTCGGGCGATCAAGATTTCAAAGTCGCATAAGGATTAATGACTAGGTAGAGGGGCCGAAGTCTTGAAGTAAATCTGAGCCATTGAAGGCTGAGGATACGCGTTGACAGATCTCGTACTTTAGAATATTTACTTCAGGGGATTGCACGAGCAAGCAGAAGAAAACTCCCGAAGCCCGGACTCCCGAAGTAAATCTCAGTCATCCAAATCTAGAGGACACGTGGAGGCAGATCCCGCACTTCGAAGATACGACACTCCAGAGGATTGTGGGAGTTATGCATTGAAAAGTCTTGAAGAGCCGGAGCTTGAACTCCTGAAATAATTGTGGACCATTGATCTCAAACCAACAAGGACCGTTGATCTTGGCAACAGTATCACAAGAAGCCCCGAAGTCCTAAAGATCCCAAAGTAAATCTCGGTCGTCCAAATCAAGAGGCCACGCGTCACTAGATATATCACTTTGGGAATTCGACACTTCAGAGGATTGTAAGAGCTGTGCATTGAAAAGTCCTGAAGAGCCAAAGCCCGAACTCCTGAAGTAAATCTTGGTCATCCAAATCAAGAGGCCACGCATCACCATATATCTCACATTTGGGAATTCAGTGCTTCAGAGGATTGTAAGTGATGTGCATTGAAAAGTTCCAAAGAGCTGAAGCCCGAACTCTTGAAATAATTGTGGATCGTTAATCTCAAATCAACAAGAGCCATTGATCTTTGCAGCAGTATCACCTGAAGTCCTGAAGCCCCAAAGTAGAGTTCGGATGAAACGTCGCTACAGGCCCAACCACTCCGCGATTGTTTTTCAACTCAACATTTGGTGCTCATCTGTTAAAGACACGTGGCATCCAGCTAGCACTGACACATGGCACTCATTTCAAGCATTTTTGGACATGTCTTCGGTATAATTTAGAGTGACACATGTCACCCCTTCATCCACGATATGTCATCATAATGACGTCAGGATGCCACGTCAGATCATCCTCTGAGAAGTGTCCTTAATCTAGTGCCATCTCCATGTGAGTTTTATTGGATCCTAGAATTGGTGGGCAGATAAATTTAACGATGGAGATAAATTTAGTAGGTGCACCTAGATCGCAGGTCGTGACCAGATCAATGACCACATTTCATTGCGGGGACGCAACATTCTCGAACGATAAAATTCTTGAGCGGTCTCGTAATCGAAACCACGGTATATAAAAAGAGCTACGTGGTGGAAGGTGGTGAATTGTGGGCTCAAAAGCAGTGTGAATCCAAACCGCCTTTGATGGCCCTTCAATCATGTGCTTATATAACGATAAATATGAGAGCAACACATGGCCACCCCCTAGGTGTTAAGATTCATCTCGATCTCAAGGAGAGATCAGTTAATACAATAAGGATTGGTGGTTGAAGCCTCAACTCACTCCATAAATAGAAGGCATGGAGGATCTGGCCGTGGAGATAGAACTGTTAGCCCAAGGTACCATGATGGACATTTTTTCCTACAAGCACATGTTGATATGAGTTTGCGACTAATAGGAGGATACACACATAGTCTGACAGAAGAAGGCACAAACGAAAGGCTTTGAATGCAATGGCTAGATCATACTCCTGGTAGTTGTGGACTGATCTAAGTATAAATCAATTAGTTCAATATTTTGTTATGGTCGTCATCTGGTTGAGCGGAGCTCCCTACTAAGTAATTTTTGATGCCAGAGCTGTTCTCTGGTTATGTATATGATTTGAGACTTTCACATTAATAGAAGTCAGTTTCTTTCATCTTATTATGTAAACTGTGCTGAAACACTCGGGCATGGAGGATCCGATCGAGGGTTGTAGCTATATTGTAATGTAGATTTGATTATAATACTGCTGGGACTGGTTCCAGTACTTTTTCTTTGTTATCTTATTTCCTCTTATGCTGAAATGCTCGGGTATGGAGGATCTAGTCGAGTTGTTGTAGTTGCATGGTAATGGAGGTTTGATTATTATGCAGCTGTGATATATTTCAGTATTTGAAAATTATGTTCAAGAGTGCTCTTTTGCCTAAGGTTTTCTTCACCAAGGTGCTTGAAATCCGGATGCTCATGGCAGACTTGTCCACCTTTCTCACTAAGTCTTCCTTCTCCTCACCTTTAATCTTAAACCACTTATTGAAGTTAATGAGGACCTCATTTCCTTATGCGTTTCTAGTCCAGTTCCTGTGTTAAACTTTCTTGTACTAAGCTATGTCCATTTGAGTGACTTGATTTGCACTCATAAAACCAACATCCACCAAACATTATGATGGGTACTGGGCTTATCCTCTTGCAATCTGAAGGTGACTCTCAGTGCTAACAAAGACTTCGGGTGAAGTATGAGCATCACATCTTTCTTGATTCTACCCAACATATATTGTACCACCCCACATACATTGGTACTTTTAGAGGATCATTTTTTTCCCTCCATTGGTTTTAAATATTCTCTATTTTTTATTTTGAGACATAGATCCATTATGTATCTATTCATGGCTATGGTCTACTTTGACATGTGTTGTCACAGGGGCAGACCCAGGGTTCAACGCTACAACAACGCACCAAAAAAACCCTAACTATCGGCCCTTTCAACAACACCTGTGAAGAAGATGAAGTCTCACCCGAGGTAGAGGCAAGGGTGGTTGTAGGACTCAAGTGTTTGCAACCTTAGCTGGGACACAGATCTGTGATTATAATACTTAATACAACTCTTAGCACCATCAATTCCTTAATATATAATCACTATTCACTTCGCTGATATAACAGAGCTTTGCAATATTGATCCGGATTTTATGAGCAGAACGAAATGAATACAGATTATTAATAGGTGCTTAACACAAAAATAACAGAGATACAGTAAAACTGGTTTTCTATTAAATAATGAAATAATCTGAAACTGTAAAAATGCAGCGGAAACAAGCTTGCTAGAATGGTGGTAGCTTATCTCTGAGAAGAGATGTGACGGCAGCGCGCATTCGCAAGAAGAAGATTACAATGAGGCTCGAAAAGCCTTTTTACAATAGATCGGAATGTCAAAAGTCCTAGACATCCAAAAACCTAACCCTAGGAGATGAAGCGCCAAAAGTCATGTGGGCCCCGTTTGGGTAAGTTGGTGCATCAACTTCCCGGGGTCGTAACTT
>JZKD02S0595272.1:601477-615023 GCA_000966675.3 Picea glauca | reverse complement strand
CCCTTGCACCACCCTACCACCCTGGTTTCTCTGGCTGCAACCAGATGGAAGCTACAACTCCCTGTGTTCAAGCTCCCACTTGAACCTCTGAGGACAACAGTCCTCCCTAGCACCTGCCAACCACCCTGGAATATAAATGAATAATTAAACAACCAACTACACAGATAAATCGATTCTTACCACTTCTTCTCTGTTTTGTAAATCTGGTCTTCTTCTAACTGTTCTGCAATTCTTCTCTTCCTTTGTCTATTCTACAATTCTGCTCTGCTTCAACTTGTTCTGTCATTCTGCTCTGCTTCAAGTCTTTTCCTCATATGTTACTCTTCTCTGAGTTTTATCTCACATTGCGCATACTTTCAGTCTCACACTGCGCATCCTGTGATTTTCCATTTCTTACAGTTTAATTCATTTTTCGTCCAGAACAACCAACCACACACAATTTGTTTCTTTTTCTTTTATGCACCACACCCACAGAAGTTACACTTCGAATCTTTTGAGGAAAAAGAAAAACCGTCTAAGCAACTGAAACGCCAACCGATCAGGAATCATGAATCAGTTTTGCTAACTGATTTGTAATTGATGAATTAACTGTGAGAGAGAACAGTAGCCCTCCGATCATATTCACGTTTATCTGCACCGTTGGATGAACTTTATTAATCTTGCCTTTAAATTGGGTTTTAGCATTTCGGCATTCTTGTGGCCAAGTGTCTCGACACTTCATGTCGTGATCTACGAAACTCTGATACAGAGCTTTGCTGCGCTAGCTCCTTCCTCTGTATGACCATGGCCATGACCAAGCGCTTATGCATAAAGTGATTTTCGTGAATTCGCATTTCGTGAATCTGGAGATGAGGCATCTCGACTCTCCAAGTCGCGATCCCTGAAATCCTGAAATGGAGCTTATCTGAACTGACTCCTTCCCTTCTCGTGACCACCGACGATGACCATAGGCTGTGCCAAAAGACGCTTCATATTTCGCGAGTTTATAAACTTCATCGAGTCTAATCGACAGTTGAGATCTCCATAGATCCGACAGTCCAGATCTTATCGTGATCTCGCATCTCGCGAGTTTCCACACCATGCTCCATTGACTCCAAGTCAGTGACTTGTCCTATGATTCGATGGTCCAGATCTGATCTTAATTCAATGGCTCAGATCATATCGCGATTTTGCATATCGTGATTTCGACGTTCTTGTGGTTATGTTTCTTGCCTCTCCAAGTAGCGATTCACGAAACTCCGAAAAGGAGTCGGATCAACGGTACAGATCACATCTTGATCTGACAATTGCGATTAAATCGTGATTTCACATATCGTGATTTCGATGGTTATGTTTCTTGCCTCTCCAAGTCGTGATTCAAAAAAATACGAAATGACGTGGGATCAATAGTCCACGATCTCGATGAATCTACGGTCCAGATCTCATCGTGAATTTGCATCTCACAATTCCTTCGATGGAGGTTCTTGTCACTCCAAGTTGCGATAGGCGAAACTCTGAAATGGAGCTTAGATCAACGGTCCATGATCTCGATGAATCTATGGTCTAGATCTCATCGTGAATTCACATCTTGCGATTCCTTCGATGGAGTTTCTTGTCACTCCAAGTGGCAATAGGCAAAACTATGGATTTTAGATCAACGGTCCACGTCTTTTGGTGTATTGACAGTCATGATATTTTCGTGATTTCACAAGTCTTCATTGTGTTTGCATCGAGATTTCAAGATTTCGCGAACTCGCTTCACCTTGCACTTTTAAAGATCATGCAGATTCTCCTGGATCCTACGATGGTCGATCCTCGCACTCGGATCTAACGCCCGAGATCTATCCTCCATGTCTACGTGCTCTTCTTGTCTACATTGAGATCTGATAGTCATCGGGAATTCTGAATTGTTGATCCAACTATCACTGTTGCTGCTGATCATGCTGATCTTTGCCATCACTATTCTTGCCAACAATCCTCTGCACTATCTCTTTTGAGATTATTCGAATCTTCTCTACAACCTCTTCTCATAATGCCCATCTATTACATACTTTCTGTACTCATGCCATCTTCATTGCTGTACTTTCCATCAATGACAAGCATTCACTGTCTGTTAAATATTTGCCAATAGTCCAGTTCTAACTGGTTCACCAAGTACTTCACCCAATTCATGTGTAGGCCCTCCATGCACTTCCTTGCGAGGTCTACTACAAATCCGGTTACTTGGGTGGGATGGTTCTTGCAAACTAATTTCCCTACGATCATTTGACAGGCCAGGTGCATTGCACCACTCTGAATAGAGGCTACCTTGTAGCCTCGCATACCCTTCTCTACATCTTCATAAGTATCCTTTATCCTCTGGGCGAGAGGGCGATCCGCGGTTGTTCCGGGGTAGAAATCCTATGGGTTGGGGCCTTGCATGCTTAGCCCTGTGATCTGATTGATCAATGTCGGATCCACTATGATGTAGCAGTTCAACCTCAAATAACCTCCATGATAGCAAGACAACAGTAATTTGACGCATGCGTTCACCTCCTGGTGTGGCCCAAAGTGTAGAATCTTCATAACATTCGGTAGGGTGGAATGCGCGAGGTTCTGGGTCCATGACTAAGGGGTAATCTTTGAGTTCTTTCCTTTTGTTCTCGTTAGATACTTATCTGGGGCGAGCATGCTGTAAGCCTTCCTATCACCGAGGTTGAAGTCACTAAACTTCAATGCTGTGAGCTTATTCTGGTCAACACGAACTACGTGCACCTCTTTTGAAAGGTATGCAATGACCAACACATATTCAAAGTCTCTGGGCACACTGGCTCGATTTATTGCGCTGCTCAGAGGTGTTATATAGGCAAGTAGGATGTTCATAATCCATTTAGCGTTCGTTAAGTCATCCTTGTGCTTAGTTTTCCTTTCATGGGATGGTCCAACTCCATGGTTAGTGGATGGAGAGGTCGATAGTCCTCTCGTCGACGATGCTTGTATACCTGTAGACACTCCTCTCTCCGACATGAATCTCTTTGTCATCAAGTCAAGGAGAACTTTTGTCATTGATTCTTTAACTGCGGTGAGCTCGTCGGACATACGCACTCGGGATTAAGATTATCAGGGTCACGATGGACTTAGACACTACACTGGAATAATATCAAGGGTGCAAGGATCACTGTATGCAATTCGTTCAGTCAGTGGGCTTCAAATTCTTAGTTAGCAAAAGTGTTCTCCGTGCATGGAACGAAGGGATAAGTAGGAAACTATTCATTTACAACGGCTATGAGCCCCTATTAACTCTTGTGTGATCCATTATGGCGTGGCCCAACGGTCTGATGATGAACCTTTATTTCTTTTCTGTCCATTCGGAGTGAAAGTTAAACGGATATATTAACCCCAACGACTATATTACCTCTCCATGGCAAAGTGCCATGTGTCACTGTTCTGATATACCGACGAAGCTCCAATTCTGCAAATTTTCTTTCTGCGAGGTTCCCTCCAGAATATTCTGTAGCTTTCCAATCTTATCCCTCTTCTTACTTAGCTTTCTAGCCTTCTTTCCAGTGAGCTTCGTTTCGGTAGTCTCTTTTCCCTTTTGATTCTGATCGTCTTTGAACATAGTTACTGCGTGTTGTTGAGATTCTTTCCTAGGATTCAGGGGTAATACCTTTTCTTTATCTAGAGTAAGTACTTCAGTCTTCTATGGGTCTCCTAATGTTCTTGCAGCTTCAACATCAATGTTTCTAGTGACAACTAGCTTCGATCTGTTCTCCTGTTCTTCAATCAATTGTGCGATCCTTCTAGCCATGAAATATTTTAATTCTTGTTTCCTCTGCTCCAAGGCTTCTTCTTCTTCCTTTCATCTGGCTTGATCACTATCAATCTAAGGTTTTCCTATTAGCATGGTAAATGGGGTGTTGTCTTCAATAAACTTAATAATTTCAAAATATTCCTCTGTCGAAGTTCCATCAATGTTCATAGGTATCTGAGCAAGCCTTCCACATAAGTTTACCAGCTTTCCTCTTAATAACCCTATTCCTCCTAGTGAAGGGATCATAGCAAGCATTCCTATAGCTTCCCAAGTTCTTTCTGTCATGATATTCACTTGTGTTTCCTTATCTAGAACACAGTCAATGTCGAAGTCCCCTATTCTTGCTTCAATGCATTCTTTGTCTTTCAAAATCTCTGATAGTCTAACATGTTGATGGTCATCCAAGTTTTCTTTTATCTATAGTAATATCTTCTTTGATTCTTTTTGGGGTTCTGTTGTAGCCTTAGTTTCTGGATCTGCCTTAGGGTTCTACTGTAGCCTTAGTTTCTGGATCTGCCTTAGGGTTCTCCTGGTTCATAGTCATTCTTTCAAGCTTAGTGATCATTCTAGGGCATTCCAGCACTTCATGGTTCATAGACTTACAACAAAGACAATTAGGTCTTTTTCTAGGGAATTCCTTAGCCAGATGTCACGGTCTTCTGCAACTATAATAGAGGGTTAATCCTCTCTTTCTTTTAAATGATCCCCAACCTCTTCTGTACTGCACGCTAGGATCGTATGGGCTAACCTGCAACAAATTCTTTCTAGGATCTTGCATCCATTTGTTAGTCCAAACATCTTTTCTATGCATAGGTATAACATATCTTTCATTATTCTTATCAGATCTCTTCATATCAAACCTTCTTTCCTCTATTAGTGCCCTAGTTTTTAATCTAGGATAAAATCTATCAATCATACCTATATCCATACTCTCGAAACAAAAAATTTCACTTATCTTACTTTTATAGAGCACAAAGCTTTCAAATCTAAATTTTTTAATTATTCTTACCTTTATCAGAGCACAAAGCTTTCATATTTTTACCTCTTTTATTCTTACCTTTCTTAGAGTGGCAAGCATTCATATCTCACTTCTTTCCTTCAGATCCGATCTTCTTTCTTTAGCACAGATCTTTTTAAGTCAAGTAGAATACTGCATGCTAGGGCACATATATATGCACAAAGATTTCACAGTTTCAGGATAGATATTTTCACAAAGATTCTTCTTTCTCAGTTCCCAGCAATCACAGTTTCAGGTCCCGACAACAGAACCATTTGTTGCCACAAGGGCAGACCAAGGGTTCAACGCTACAACAACGCACCAACAAAACCCTAACTACCAGCCCTTTCGACAACACCTGGGAAGTAGATGAAGTCTCAACTGAGGTAGAGGCAGGGGTGGTTGCAGGACTCAAGTGTCTGCAACCTTAGTTGGGACACATATATGTGATTATAATACTTAATACATCTCTTAGCACTGTCAATACATTAATATATAATCACTATTCACTTCGCTGATATAACAGAGCTTTGTAGTATTCACACCAATCTACAATATTCAAGCACTTAACATATATAAATGGATCAGAATGAGCATATCAAGCACTAAGAATGACTATCTAGATCAAATCTAACATTCTTACAAATGATAAGCACAAAGCAAGTAGGTCTATCCAACTACATCAAAGCACTTAGCAAAAGAAGACATAAACTCATTAAGGAAAGCACAAAGAATCATAACACAGTGTTTATGTGGTTCACCGCTCTCCTGGGGCTACATACACCAACTCTTCTTCTTTATATTCTTTGGTCAATCAGTTACAAGCACAGAGCCATCAAAACCATTACTTAGCATAGGACAGAAGATCTGTGCAACTCGCTAGATCCTTCTTCCTTGTGCTACAACACAAATCCTTCTATAGTCTCTCACAGTGACTTGCAATCAGCTTTGCAAGTCTTACACAAAATGCACAAAGCCTTGATCACACAGATTCAACTCTTGGCACTTAGCCTACATCACATAGATGCCAATTTCACTACTCCTCTATATGGACTAGACATATATATATATATATATATATATATATATATATATATATATATGTATATATATACAAAATAGGCCTAAACCTGGCTAAACCCATGGGTCGACATCCCATTCCCATTACATATTCCCCAAAACCCAAAAAGGGGCCCAAAAGGGGGACGAGATCTCGTGATCTCCGCTTTGTCTTGCGCTCCTCCTTCGACATGCTGCCAAAGTTCCAAAATAGGTCAACATGACTCAAGGAATTCCCAAAACTTGGTCAAGGGCCAACAACATGGATCCACTGTGTATTCCTTGTGGCCATGCTTGCTACTTTATATATATCACCTAGATCCATTGTGTATTGTTCGTGGCCATGGACGTTAGTCATACTTTCATATATGCCATGGATCCACAGTGTATTTTATTTGGTGGCCAAGCTTACATCACTACTGAGCATGGGTATGCCCGACTTGGGAAGAGAATAGTCTTGATTTATGCTGACAATTTTTGTTCTTGGATTAGTTGTTTGGGAAACTTCATTGGCTCTACTTCAATGCATCCTCACCTCTCAGAGTTATAATGTATTTAGGCTATTAGTTTACCTTTTGACCTCACACATTAGGGGGCATATGTTATAGCACAAATTTCCATGCCGCAATGAATTTGTGACATGGTATAACCCTTTCCCTAGCTTGCAATATTAAATCCCAACTTTCCTTATCAAAGTAACTGAAAAAAAAAAACACTTTTTAGTGACACATGCGAGTCATACGTGTACAACTCATGGATTTTCGTGGGTTGCTAGTTGACAACTCGCGGATGCCCTAAAAAAAGTTGAAAAATAAAATAATTCCTTATTTTCAGGAAAGGATTTCGGTTGGGCTCATTTCTCAACCTCCCTGGGTCCATACTCAATAAAATTCAACCTCCTTAACCACTTGAGGATGGTGTAAAGGCACCTTTGGGGGCATGGATGAGCAGGACAACCAAGGTGAAAAGTTATGTTGTTGGATATGCAAGTCTCCCTATTCCCATTCATCCTCTGAGTAGCATCCCCTTGACCTGGAACCCTTGTTCCAACCCTCCTTTCTCTACACTATATGACCATAAGGTATGTTCCTACCCTTATTGGGTCATTCGAGGAAGGGAAATATCATTGAGTGATGCTTGAAGGACCTTTTGGAGGAACTTGGGCAGTTGGCTTCAAGACAGTGCGAACGGTTGGAGTTAGGTTGTAACCACTTCTTTTTACCATTTCTAATAAAAATTTCTCTTTTCCCCATACTTGTGTAGTATCGATTTAACTTGTTTATGTATGTCAAGTTACTTCACATATTTGAATTTATCTATCTATTGCTTGTATGATTTTATGCTATAACTACCTTGTTGCAACACTTTCTTGATCTTCTCTTGCAGGTTAGCATAAGAAGGAATCAAGAGCGGTACAAAGGTTGAGAGCGAGGAACGACACCAAATGTAAGGACACAAGGTGTGAAATATTCTTCCATATCTGATAAAGTAGTTATTTCTTTAAGAGTTTTGTATGTGGGTTAGGGTTCTGTCTTTTATATGGTCAATCTCTGTTGTGACATGACCTAAAGTCACGGGGGAAAAATCCCATAATAGTATGATGTTTGGAGTGCAGTAGAAAATAGTTACACAACTCCAAAAACTCCACCAGTTGACACGTATGGAAAGAGGCTCAGTAACAATAATTACAGGGACAAGAATTCTATTCTTTGCGGTTTGAAAAAGTCAATGTATACCAAATTCATGCATTGTGCCCCAGTAAAAGAGATGTGGGACAAATTAAAGAAAATTTATGAAGGAGATGACAAGGTCAAGGGAGTGAAGTTATAGATTCATAGAGGACGTTTTGAGACCCTTAGGATGAATGAAGAAGATATTATTTCAACCTATCTTCTTCATCTGGATGAGGTTGTGAAATCTATCAAAGGATTAAGAGAGGAGATAAAATAAGCTATCATTGTGAAAAAAGTGCTTTGTTCACTTCCCTCAAGATTTAATCCCAAGACATATGCTATAGAAGAAATGAAGGACATGTAGAAGTTGAAAATGGAAGAGTTGCATGGAATCCTCACTGCATATGAAATGAGGATAGAACATGATAATCCAACAAGGGCATCAAGGAAGGAAGCAACCTTCAAGGCTTCAAATAAGAAGAAGACAAAATAATGCAAGACAAGTGATTGATCGGATAACGAACTGGATGAGGAAGAAGTCAACTTTGTCAGGAAGCTCAAAAATAGATACAAAGGTAAGCTTCCATTAAAATACTTTAGTTGTGGAAAAATAGGACACTTTGCCCATAAATTCCCTTATGCAAAAAATGGAAATAGAAATTTGAAAGAAGATTCTAGTTTCAAGAAGTATAGCGAAGGGAAGACTGGAAAGGAGAAAAAGTTCTACAGACAAAATAAGAACCAATAAAGACAATAAATCTTCATATGATAGATCTGGAATTCTCTTTACGGGTCTAGAAACACAAACAAATGGAAACACTATTTCAACAAAAGAAGACAATCTCGACAAGGAGGCAGAAGTATACTTTGAAGTATAATTCTTTAGTGCTATAGAATAAATAGACAGACTCAAAGAAAGGAACAAAAAGCATAAAAAGGAACTGCAAAAATACAAAGACAAGGAGCATGATGTTGAATAAATAGAAAAGACAACAATTACCCTAAAATTACAAATAGAAGAGGGAAAGAAAATTGAAGAAGTTTTAAAATCTCTGCTAAAAGAGAGAGAAAATATCTGCAACAATCTAGAATATGAAATAGTCTACCTAAGAAGGGAGTTGGAAATATCATCTACCAACATAAAGTATGATAAGAGCTCCACAACCTTGAATAAAATCCTAAATCATCAAATATAACCATTTGACAAAACTGGTCTTGGATACAATAAAGGAAAGGAAACTGCCAATGAAGAAGCCTCAACCTCTTCAAAATAGTCAAATGGAGAAAGAACCAAGAAGTACGCTAATTCACTTAGAAGCTTTATCAAAGTTGAAGACAACAGAAAGGAGGAACTATATGTTCCACATAATACAAATTCCCCTCACAAGGATGGAATCTGGAAGACTGTCCCATCAATTTGGAATCACACAACTAGATATCAAAACTATTTCTTTGGCTATTGTTATTCCTATAATGGATTTGGTCATAAAGAAATGGATTGTAGAAAAAATGTAATAAGCGAACTTATAAGGAACAACAACAGAGACACCCATGGATAATTGAAGAAGAAATTATAATTGTTTTTCCCCTTTGTTGAATTATAACATCATATGTTATACATGCAATAATTTTTGGCATATAGCAAAATTCTACAAAATTAACTTCAAGAAAATTAAGGGAAATGAAGGCCCAACAATCACGAAAAGAAATTAGGAATGAAACAAAGATAAATCCATGTTTGTGCAAGTGACACTTCATGCACAAAAGAGTAAATATAAGTGGGTTCTCTAGTCACATGACAGGAAGATAGAACAAATGTTATCACCCTTAATAAAAATGAGGGTAGTGTTACCTTTCGAGATAATGGTATATAAAAAATAATTGGAAAAGACACTCTCAGTCTTGACAATGGAGGAGATAAAGTTGAAAAGGCTTTGTGTGTTGAAAAATTGAAACATAATGTTCTTAGTGTAATCCAGATGTGTGACCAAGGACATACTCTTACCTTTGACTCTCGAGAATGTGAGACTAGAAAAGCAAATTCAGGCAAGTTGGTTGCAAAAGAAATCAGGACCCCAAACAATGTATACATTCTAGATGAAATTAAGAGAGAAAAATGCTTTATGGGGTAGTTAGATGAAAGTTGGTTGTGGCATAGAAATATGGATCATATGAACTTTGACAACTTGGTAAAATTCAATATCAATCAAGTAGTAATAGATATGCCACAAAACCCACAAGTACTATTTGCAAACAATGTTAGCATGAAAAATAGTCAAGGGTGAAATTTTAGACAAAGGAATATGAAACATCCAAACCATTGAAACTTGTGCATAGAAATCTCTGTGGACCATCAAGAACAAAAATCCTACAAGGATAAATCTATTTTATGTTTCTCATTAATGATTATACAAGAATGATTTCAGTTGCCTTTCTCAAAAATAAATTCGAGGCATTTGAAACTTTCAAAGCATTCAAAGCTTTAGTTGAGAATGATATTGATTTGAAAATCAAATACTTAAGATCAAATAATGGAGGTGAGTTCACATCCAATGAATTTGAAGAATTCTTTGAGATCCATGGAAAAAAAAGACAGTGTTCAACTACAATAACTCCTCAAAAAAATGGGGTAGTTGAAAGGAAAAAAAAATGTAGAAGAAATCATCAGGACAATGTTAAATGAAGCAAAACTCTCAAATAACTTTTGGAGAGAAGTTGTTTACACTATTTTCTACATTCTAAATAGAGGGAAAATCAGAGTTAATTGTGAAAAGACCCTTTATGAATTATGGAAAGGTCGATCAACATCTGTCAAACAATTCAAAATATTTGGAAGCAAGTGTTACATTAAATGAGATGACGAGGATATAGGAAAGTTTGAATCAAGAGAAGATGAAGGAATTTTTCTTGGATATTATTCAAGAATCAAAGCCTATATATGTTACAACAAAAGATTGCATAAAATTGTTGAAAGTTTTAATGTAAGAATAGATGAAGAACTACCACACAAGAATAAAATGAATGTAGAAGAAATGGATTAAAACAAAGAAGAAGAAGAAACATACAATGAAGAAGAACTAGAAAATGTAGAAGAAGAATAAGAAGAAATAGAACACCAAGACAAAAAAACTCCATCCATATATGTATAGAAAAATCACCTAGAAAATTTAATTCTTGGTGATAAAAATGCTAAGACTCAGACTAGGAGAAAAATGGAAAACAATTATGAGCAGATGAATCTCTCTTTATTGTCCAAATAAGAACCTAAATGCTTTGCAGAATCCCGTAAAAATCCACATTGGGTGAAGGCTATGGAAGAAGAGTTAAATCTGATTGAGAAAAATGAAACATGGGAACTTGTCCCAAGACCCAAAGATAAAAATGTGATTGGTATAAAGTGGATATTCAAGAATAAGTTGAATGAAGATGGAAAAATAATAAGAAATAAAGTAAGGCTGGTTTGTAAAGGGTATTCTCAAGTAGAAGTAATTGACTTTGAAGAAATATTTTCACTTTTTGCAAGGATAGAATCCATTAGAATTTGTTTTTCATTTGCAAGCTTCGATAATTTTTAAGTGTACCAAATGGATGTCAAGTCAACATTCCTGAATGGAGATTTAGAGGAAGAAGTGTACAAATAAGAACCTGAAGGATTCCTATTGTCAGAAGATGAAGAATATGTTTGCATATTGAAGAAATCACTTTATGGATTAAATTAAACCCCCAAAGCATGGTATTCACGACTTGACAGGTACTTGCAACAACAAGGTTTCAAAAGAGGAACAAAAAATAACAATATTTACATCAAAACAGATAATGCAGAAATGTTGATCATTGTAGTTTATGTGTATGATATTATTTTTGGAAGTAATATTGATGAAATGAGCCAAAAGTTTGCAGAAGAAATGCAAAAGGAATTTGAGATATCCATGCTCGGAGAATTATCATTCTTTTTGGCACTCTTTATTACTCAAATGAGCAAAGGCATATTCATTTCTTAGACCAAATACATCAAATAAATGTTGAATGAGTTTGAAATGGAAGACTGTAAACTCGTCAGCACACCCATGGTCACTGGTTGTAAGATAAGCAAGGAAGATGAATACAAGGAAACTGATCAAACCCTATATAGATCAATGATATGAAACCTAATTTATGTGACAACTTCAAGGCCAGATATAATTCAAGAAGTAGGGTTAGTTGGAAGATTTCAAGCTACACCTAAGGAAACACATGTATAGACAGTCAAAAGAATATTCAAATATTTGAAAGGCACGTTGGATTTTTATCTATGGTATCCCAATAGAAAAGACTTCACTCTGACAACTTACACAGATCCAGATTGGGAAAGAAGTGTGGATGACAAAAAAATCACTAGTGGTGCAACATTATTTCTGGGCAATAGCTTGGTGTCTTGGTTCAACAAGAAGTAATCAACGATTTCTCCATCCAAAACAAAAGCATAATACATTGCAACAATGACATGTTGTACACATGTCCTCTGGATGAAGAAAACATTGAAAGACATTCAGGTAGAATATGATCAACCCATATCAATTTTGTGTGACAATACTAGTGCAATAAACATATCCAAGAATCCCTTTTGCATTCTGTTAACTCCTCAAATAAACTGGTAGATTTCTTTGCTTGTTTAGGTGATAGGTCGTAACTTCAAGTCACTTTTGAGTTGCAAAACTTAGGTTTCTGTTTTTATCTTAAAAAATAATGTGATCCACGAAGTCTTCTTTTTCAAAATTTTCTTAATCCACTTTCAGCAGCTAACAAATGTACAAAAGTTGACTGTGCGCTGTGGAAAGGGTTGACTTTCAACAGTTAAGGCGTGATTTTCATCAGTTAATGCGCTGTTGAAAGCGGTGTATTTCAAAAGGTCCGACAGTCAAGTTCGCATGTGGCGCGCTGTGAAAAGTACATGCTTTCCACAGCTACGAAGCGGTTTTTATAATGTAGCGCGTTGTTGAAAGTGTTTACTTTCCGCAACTAAGGAGTGTTTTCTACAAAAGGGTGCACTGTTAAAAGTGCATACTTTCCGCAGCTAACATGGGTTTTCCACAGAATCACGCGCTGGTGAAAGGCGAAGGTGAACAGTTGACAGAGGTGTTTTCCATGGGCCGTTGTGAAAGAAAGCGGGAATCATGTGCGTGATATCCACATCTGAAGGTAATCATGACATGATCATCCCACGTCAGGTAAATCCAAGGCATGCGCTGATGAGAGCGGGCAATGATAGAAACTCGATTATGCATGTCAGGATATGACTATAATTCGAACCCGGCCCATAACTCACGCTCAGCACTCATGGCATCTGGGGTGGCAAATACGAGTTCGATGATGCAGGTACAGAGGAGGTACCACCAGCCTGACACCATCAAATCAAATCTTTGGTTCCATATCAGATATTGTTCACAAAGGACCGTTTAGAGTTTTGAATTGCAAATGGAAAGAATGATACTTAAACTTGCAGGGAACTTTTCAATCCCTTCCCGAGCTCCAAATGAAGATCTGAAAACACCATTGGATAGCTTAGATTCTCTAGATGTCAATCGACTATTTATACATGAAAAACATATTTTCTATGACCGAGAAATTCGATTTTGAAAATCTGCCCGCTTTCAACAACGCAAATCGATATTTTATGACCCGTTAGCTGTTGAAAGTGGTGACTTTCAACAATGCAGGAGCGTTTTTTACGGGCTATGCGCTGTGGAAAGCTTGTAACGGCCAGAATGTTACGATTTTCGCCCAGATCTGGAATTTTCAAATTAAAAGCAGATGAAACCTTTTGGACTAGACAGGTGGTGAATTATTCCATCAAATCCAAAGGCTATTTTGGGAAAGACAAGTCAAAAGAGGAGTTTTTGGCTAAGTTTTGGTCATTTTTGAAGGTAGAGTATTAGGAATGAATAGAACAACTCATCAAATTCGAATTTGTAATCCTTATGATGTCAAATGGAGGAGCCTTGGAAGGCTAATCATCACTTCACCAACTGTTTGAACAGATATTGGACCAGCACATGAAGATCACCC
>JZKD02S0595272.1:581816-598994 GCA_000966675.3 Picea glauca | reverse complement strand
AAATCAAATCTTTGGTTCCATATCAGATATTGTTCACAAAGGACTGTTTAGAGTTTTGAATTGCAAATGGAAAGAATGATACTTAAACTTGCAGGGAACTTTTCAATCCCTTCCCTAGCTCCAAATGAAGATTTGAAAACACCATTGGATAGATTAGATTCTCTAGATGTCAATCGACTATTTATACATGAAAAACAAATTTTCTATGACCGAGAAATTTGATTTTGAAAATCTGCCCGCTTTCAACAGCGCAAATCGATATTTTATGACCCATTAGCTGTTGAAAGTGGTGACTTTCAACAGTGTAGGAGCGTTTTTTACGGGCTATGCACTGTGGAAAGCCTGTAACGGCCAGAATGTTATGATTTTCGCCCAGATCTAGAATTTTCAAATTAAAAGCAGATGAAACCTTTTGGACTAGACAGGTGGTGAATTATTCCATCAAATCCAAAGGCTATTTTGGGAAAGACAAGTCAAAAGAGGAGTCTTTGGCTAAGTTTTGGTCATTTTTGAAGGCAGAGTATTAGGAATGAATAGAACAGATCATCAAATTCGAATTTGTAATCTTTATGATGTCAAATGGAGGAGCCTTGGAAGGCTAATCATCACTTCACTAACTGTTTGAACAGATATTGGACCAACACATGACGATCACCCTCATTTTGAGGATTTATCTCTACATTTATGTAAATTAGTTTTCTTTACTGTTTTTAGCAAAACAGATCCATATTTTTAGGATCTGAGAACATCTTGTAAAATCTATAAAGCTACATTCTGAAGACTAAGAAGGGGTTCGATTTTGAGGAAAATCCCCTCTCAGAATCAACTATCGAGATCAATTGGTAATTTTTTTTATCATTGGGACTTGACTTGGCGATATTCAAAGTCAAGCTCCACAAGATCGTCGATGACAATGTGCTCGGTAATTGTTGGCCCTTGACCAAATTTTGGGAGATTCTTGGTCATGTTGACCTATTTTGGGATTTTGACAGCCTGTCGAAGGAGGAGCGCAAGATGAAGAAGAGATCACGGGATCTCGACCCCTTTTTGGGTCCTTTTGGGATGTGGGAATATGTAACAGGAATGGGACATCAGCCCATGGGTTTACCCATGTTTAGGCCTATTTTGTATATACAAATAGATGCTTAGGCAAGATAGAAGTAGTGGTGCATCTATGTGATGTGAATGTATGCTAAGTGCAAGTAGAGTCTGTAAGTGCTTTGTGCATGACTGTAATAGGTTTGCAGAGCTAAGTGTAGGTCCTTGTAGCAGATTGTGGAAGGCTTAGTGTTGTAACGCTAGGAAGAAGGATATAGTGAGCTGCGCAAATCTTCTGTCCTGTGCAGAGTAAGGGTTTTCAGGCTCTATACTTGTAACCGATTGATTGAAGACAATAAAGAAGAAGAGTTGGTGGATGTAGCCCCAGGGTGGGGGTGAACCACGTAAATACTGTGCTATGCTGCTTTGTGCTTTATCTTGATGTGTTCACATGTTATTTGCTAAGTGCTTTGATATGTTTAGATAGATCTACTTATGCTTTTTTCTTATTATATGTGGGAATGTTAGATTTGATCTATATAGCCATGCTTAGTGCTTGATCTACTCGATATGATCTATTTTCCTATGATAAGTGCTTAAATACATTAGATTAGTGTGAATGCTATGAAGCTCTGTTTTATCAACGAAGCGGATATTGATTGCATATTGAGGAACTGACCATACTAAGTTCTTTATTAAGTAGTGCAATCACAGATCTGTGTCCTGGCTAAGGTTGCAGACACCTGAGTCTTGCAACCACCCCTACCTCTACCTCGGGTGAGACTTCATCTGCTCTGCAGGTGTTGTCGAAAGGGCCGATAGTTAGTGCTTTGTTGGTGCGTTGTTGTAGCATTGAACCCTGGGTTTTCCCCTGTGCCAACAAATGGTTCCGTTGCCGTGACCTGAAACTGGGATTGCTGGGAACTGAGAAAGAAGAAGCTTTGTGCAAAGATTTGACCTGATATTGTGAAATCTGTGTGCGTAGATATGTGACCCAGTGTGCAATATCCTACTCATTTATAAATCTTTGTGCTAAAGAAGGAATCTCAATTTGAATAAAGGAGGTCGGATCTGAAGGAAAGAAGCGAGATCTGAAAGCTTTGTGCTCTAAGAAAGGTAAAAGTGAGAATTTCTTATTAAAAGAGGTAAGATGTGCAAGCTCTGTGCTTTGATAAAGGTAAGAATAGTGAAAAGTTTTAGATCTGGAA
The DNA here is from genome assembly GCA_000966675.3 of Picea glauca. Classification (NCBI taxonomy): domain Eukaryota; kingdom Viridiplantae; phylum Streptophyta; class Pinopsida; order Pinales; family Pinaceae; genus Picea; species Picea glauca. Next base: position 596,748 of record JZKD02S0595272.1, on the reverse strand, counting down.
GCTTTGTGCTCTGTAGAAGTAAGATAAGTGGACATTTTTTTTTCTAAAGTATGGATCTAGGTATGTTTGATAGGTTATGTCCTAGTTTGAAAACTAGGGTATTAATAGATGAAAGAAGGCTTGATATGAGTAGATCTGATAATAATAGTGAAAGATATGTTATACCTATGCATACAAAGAATGTTTGGACTAATAAATGGATGCAGGATCCTAGAAAGAATTTTTTGCAGGTTAACTACCATGATCCTAGTGCGCAATACCGGAGAAGCTGGGGATCATTTAAAATAAAGAGAGGATTAACTCTATGTTATAGTTGTAGAAGTTCAGGACATATTTCTAAGGAATTCTCTGGGAAAATACCTGGTTGTGTTTGTTGTAAAGCTATGGACCATGAAGTGTTATATTTCCCTAGTATGATTGCTAAGCTAGAAGAAATGAATCTGAATAAAGAAAACCCTAAATAAGATCCAAGAATGGCAAAACCCTAGGAAGAATCAGAGAAAGTATTGTTACATATGAAAGAAACCCTGAGTGACCATCGACATGTCAACTTATTAGAGATCTTCAAGGAAAAATAATGCATTGAAGTAAGAATAAGAGACTTCGACATTGACTGTATTCTGGATGAAGAAACACAGGTGAATATCATGACAGAAAGAACTTGGGAAGCCATAGGGAAGCCTACTATGATCCCTTCATTAGGAGGAATAAGACTATTCAGAGGAAAGATGATAAACCTATGTGGAAAGCTCACTCGCATACCTATGAATGCTAATGGAACTTCGATAGAAGAAGATTTTGAGATTATTAAATTTGTTGAAGACAACGCCCCATTTACCATGTTACTAGGAAAACCTTGGATTGATAGAGCTCAAGCCATATTAAAAGAAGAAAAATAAGTTTTGAAACAGAAGAAACAAGACTTAAAAGACTTCATGACCAGAAGGATCACATACTTGATTGTAGAACAAGAGAACAGATCGAAGCTATTTAACACTAGAAACCCATATGTCGAATCTTCAAGAACATTAGAAGACCCACAGAACACCAAAGTACCTACCCCAGACAAAGACAAAGTATTATCCAGGAACCCTAGGGAAGAATATCAACAACACGAAGTAACTATGTTAAAAGAAGATAAGAATCATAATGGAAAAAGAACTACCGAGACGAAGCTCACTGGAAAAAAGGCTAGAAAGTTAAGTAAGAAAAGAGCTAAGATTGAAAATTTGCATAAGGTTCTAGAGGGAACTTCGCAGACAGAAAATTTGCAGAATTGGAGCTTCGTCGGGATATCAAAACAGCGACCCATGGCACTTCGCCATGATGAACCAATATAGTCATTGGGGACATTATAACCGTTGAATCGACACTTCGAACAGGCAGAAAGGAAATTATGGTTCATCATCAGACCATTGGACCACGCCATAACAAACCAAACAAGATTTAATGGAGGCTCATACCCGTTGCAAGTGAACCGTTGTCAAGTTCCCTATTTATCCCGCCGTGCCATGCACCGAGAACACTTTTTCCAATTGAGAAATCGAGCCCACAGAATAAGACAAGTTTATATAGTGATCATCACACTCTTTCTCTCTATCTCAGTACTATGTCTAAGTTATTCCCCGAACCTGCGATTGTTCACCCCGAGTGCGTATGTCGGAAGAATTGAGCACTGCAGAGAAAGTTGTTGAATAAGTTTTGATCGACCTGATGACTGAAAGAGTCATGTCGGAGAGAGGATCATCCATAGGTGTCCAAGCATCATCCACGAGAGGATTTCTAGCCTCTCCGTCAACTGCTCGAGCCAGACCATCCCAGCCAGCCAATGAAAAGTGAACCAAGCAAAGAGACGATCTTACGAATGCTAAGTTGATTATGAGCATTTTACCTTCCTACCTTCCACCTTTGAGCGGCACAATCAATCAAGATAGCGTGCCCAGATAATTTGAGTACGCTTTGGTCACTGCATACCTCCCGAAGGGGATATGCGCAGTTCGCATAGACCAAGAAAAGATTGCAGCGTTGAAGTTTAGCGACTTCAATCTCGAAGACAAGAAGGTCTACAACATGCTCGCCCCACATAAGTACCTGACCAGAACAAAGGGAAAGAATTCGAAGATAGTTCCCAAGTCATGGAATATGAACCTCGCATAGTCCACACTGCTTAATGTCATGAATATTCCTCACTTCGGAAGGCACCAAGAAGTGAATGCGTGCATCAAGTTGCTGCTATCCTATTAACATGGTGGATACTTGTGGTTAAACCGCCGTATCACAGTGGATATGACATTGATCAATCAAATCACGGGGCTGAGTATGCAAGGGCCTGACCCACGAGATTTCTACCCTGGAAAAGCCATGGACTGCACTCTCGCACAAAGGATCAAGGACACTTATGGAGATATCGAGAAGGGAACGTGAGGCTACAAGGTATCTTCTATCCATAGCGACATAGTGCGCCTTGCCTGTCAGCTAATCGCAGGAAATTAAGTCCGCAAGAACCAACCCACCCAAGTGACTGGTTTTGTAGTCAACCTTGCAGGAAAGTGTGCGACGGGCCTACAAATGAATTGGGTGAAGTACCTGGTGAACCAGTTGGAATTGGACTGCAAGGAAGTGCAAGATCAGGGATATGAATTCCAGTTCAGCTGTCTTTTGATCCTGATCTCTTTCATCACATGGGAGATGCTGGAAGGTGTGACCTTCCCAGACATCGAGCCCTTTGAACCTCTGGCCACGAAGTTCAGTACACTGTGGTATTCCAATGACATGAAAAAGCAATGGCAGTCAAATGCCGCATTCCACACATACTACAACCAACTGAAGACAACCATACAGTCCAAGCCTCGCATCACACTGAATACTCTCCACATGTTTCAGGACATAATGAAATTCAACGTGGACCACCATTTCATTTATATTACAGCGCGCGCTGATGAGCACAAGTAGCAACTTCAATCTTACTACAAGCTAATAGAGGAGGACTTAGAAGAGATTACCAAAGACTGGTCGACAAACCTCCTCATTCTAGTATATCCTGTAGAGATGTCTGACATTGACTATCCAGAAGCAGCACATGATACACTTGGACCCAGCAAGACAAAGAAAAAATAAGAAGCCCAAGATGTAAGTAGTACCTCAGTGAAGACTGCTTCCATCTCACCTGCGCAAGGAGGAGATGGTGGAGAAATAGATGGTGCAGAAGTTGAATAGAATAAAGGTGAGGTTACAACACCTAGAGATGAGGAGGATCCCTCGAAGAAAAGGAAGGTTTCCCCCCCGAAGCCTTCTTCTCAAAAGAAATCAAAAGCCTCTATGACCAAAATGCAGACTACCCTCACCTCAGATGACTTTGATTTCATCGTAGCAGCCCTAAATGATGCTTCACTAAAGATAGAAGAGAAGCAAGAGGCTCAACAGGAGGAGATATACAATCGAATTAAGGTTTAACTTCAAGGGCTGCAGCAGACACTACAGTCTAGCCGCGCAGTTTCCACTGCGCCTTTGCCATTGGAAACACTAGAACTGGGAGATGAGTGACACAGTGATCCAGGAGTTCACCGAGCAAGAAGCCATAGCAAAGCAACAGGTCGAAGTATCTTGAGCCAAACTCGAGGAATTCAAAGCAGAACTGATCAGACCAGAGTGACTCAGGATGAGTCACAGGTGAGTGTTGGGGGCCCGTTGGCCCATGACCAAGTTTTGGGAGATTCTTGGTCATGTTGACCTATTTTGGGACTTCGATAGCCTTTCGAAGGAGGAGCGCAAGATGAAGTGGAGATCACGGGATCTCAGCCCCTTTTTGGGTCCTTTTTGGGATGTGGGAATATGTAATGGGAATGGGACATCAGCCCATGGGTTTACCCATGTTGAGGATTATTTTGTATATATAAATAGATGCTTAGGAAAGATAGAAGTAGTGGTGGATCTATGTGATTTGAATGTATGCTAAGTGCAAGTAGAGTCTGTAAGTGATTTGTGCATGGCTGTAAGAGACTTGCAGAGCTAAGTCCAGGTCCTTGTAGCGGATTGTGGAAGGCTTAGTGTTGTAACGCTAGGAAGAAGGATCTAGCGAGCTGCAGAGATCTTCTGTCCTATGCGGAGTAAGGGTTTTGAGGCTCTGTGCTTGTAATCGATTGAATGAAGACAATAACGAAGAAGAGTTGGTGGACGTAGCCCTAGGGTGGGGGTGAACCACGTAAATACTATGCTATGCTGCTTTGTGCTTTGTCTTGATGTGTTCACATGTTATTTGCTAAGTGCTTTGATGTGTTTAGATATATCTACTTATGCTTTGTGATTATTATATGTGGGAATGTTAGATCTGATCTATATAGCCATGCTTAGTGCTTGATCTGCTCGATCTGATCTATTTTCATATGCTAAGTGCTTAAATACATTAGATTAGTGTGAATGTTGCGAAGCTCTGTTTTATCAGCGAAGTGGATATTGATTGCATATTGAGGAACTGACGGTGCTAAGTGCTTTATTAAGTAGTACAATCACAAATCTGTGTCCCAGCTAAGGTTGTAGACACCTGAGTCTTGCAACCACCCATGCCTCTACCTTGAGTGAGACTTCATCTTCTCCGCAGGTGTTGCGAAAGGGCCAGTAGTTAGGGCTTTGTTGGTGTGTTGTTGTAGCATTGAACCCTGGGTCTGCCCCTGTGCCAACAGTAATTGTGTCGACGATGAATTAAGCCAACCACGATCCCAGGTCAATGCCATGACATATGCCACATAAGAACCATGTAAGCGATAAGGATAGAGCCACATGTCATACCTCGTACAATGCCACATCATTTAACACCCGTGGAAGGGGATACATGTCATACCTCATGCAATTCCACATAGAGTTACCATTATTCCACTTGTCATAAAAATACAACAGCCATGTCATATTGAAGCATGCAAGGTCGAGTTAGCTCTATGGGGTGATTAAATTCTCTAATTCCAGATCGACAGTCCAAAATGATTAAAGTGAACCTTGTTTCATTAGGAATGAGATATCATTGGGACAATTGAATGCATATGTTGGCATCTTGATGAAGGCTCCGATGATGATGGAGGACTGCGTGACCAAGATTCCAGCATGACATCCAACGCAGAGTGACACATGTCAAAGTTTGATTGTGCTAAATGAAAGTGGCCCCCATTTGGACGTGGATACTATTATGACATCATATCAAATTTGATCCATTGATCTAGATAGCGAGAAAATCTCCACCGTCCATGAGAAAGGATTTGGTTGAAGTAGATTGTGTTACCTGCAGTGTAGGTAGTTTGACGAAGGAGCTTTGAGGAGTAATATATATTGTAGGTCGCAAGTAGGCGAGATGCATTATCAACTGTAGCTTTTTTGTGGTACCACCTGACCATCTCACGAGCAAATGAAGAGACACGTGTTAACCTTTGGTTAACTTGAGGCACTGATAGGATCAAGGATGATGATTAAAGTGTCTAAGGGTCGTCAGAAATAATCTGGACCATAGATCCATCAAAGGACTTACCTCCACCATTAATCTATGACCCAGGGGGGCTCAGTGTCCCAATATCTTGATAGGAATTCTGATGGTTCTGATGAACATGGTTGTAGATCGATGACCTCAATTGTTTCAAGGATTGATCGGATGTCTGCTGAGCGATGAGGCCTATGTTATGTGCTTTGTTGGGGTATGAAAAATCGACATATGAGATCAAAAAAAGAAGATGATCGAACAACTTCTAAGTATCATGATCATGTTGAATAGTTTGACATCCTAGTGGTACCGATATGAAGGAGATCAGATCGACGGTTGAGGTTTAATCACAGAGACAATCTGATGATTGCTGAGTGTAGAACCCTATGAGAAGTTTGCGCATGAAACCAAGAGGGATTTTTCCAAGCTTTTGTGTAGAATATTTGAAGCATGATTTAATGGAGAATAGAGGATATGGAGCCAACCCCATGAACATAATTTTGGGGTATGTTGACAAATCTATGAGAGCATGAAAATTATAAATTATAGTTCCGAAATAAGATTTAGGTGTGTAGTGTGTGTGAAAGGTGAAGAGCTCAGAGGTTCTCAAGAGCAAGAATGAGTGTGTGAGAGTGAAGTGAGGAAGGGGTGAGATCTAAGCTTCTCAAGGTGAGAACATGGAAGGATGAGGACATAAGGATAAGCGATCTAAGGTTTTGAGGTTCACATTAAGAAAATAATGGAAGAGTGAGGAGTTTTGAGGTTACAAAAACTAAAGAGAAAGAGTATGCTTGGGAAGCCCTGATGCTCATAAGTCCGAAGATACAAGAAAATAAGAGAAGAATATATAATCTGGTGTTGTTAACAACCTGAGGGGATTGGTTTCTCCTGTAGGTTGGTGCCTACAAATATTATTGCTGAGTTGGTGCTAATTCAAGGAGATTGGTGTCTCTCGTAGGTCGGTGCCTGCAAACATTGTTGTTGAGTTGGTGCTCAGTCAAGGAGATTGGTGTCTCCAACAGGTTGGTGCCTGCAAGCATTATAACAATAGGTTGGTGCCTACAAATGTTTTTATAAAGAAAGTTTTGTGGTTTTATCCCATTTGGGTTTCCACATTAATATCTGTGTATTATGCTATGGTGTTGATTTTCTACATTTGATCATATAATGACTAATTAAAGTGGTAAAGAGAAAAAATGGTAAAATCCATTTAATATTGATTCACCCCGCCTCTCAGTATTAGAGTATATTCCAACATTTGTTAGGTTTGATTTAGTTCTTTTCTTGAATTTTATTCCTTAGACAATTTTGGTTCTTTCCTTCTATGGTTTGTGATCTTTTATAATTGATACCTAGATCGGTCCTCTTATTCACTTATTTCACTTGATCAATCCTCAATTTAGGAATAAGATTGGTATCGAAATTGGGCCCTCCTTTCACTAACTTGGTGTAGATGGGTCTCAATTTTAGACTCAGTCATGATCTCTTAATCAGTCCCTCCTTACTCTTTGAACCTATCTCCCTTTAAAAATTTTAATTGAGTCGAGATAATTTTGAACCCGATTTATCAATCGACCTCAACATCAAAATCAAGCTTCCTTTTCTCTTAAGTGTTGTTATTTATCCCCAATTTAGACATCATACCCTCTTGTCACTATTCATATTGTACTAAATGTACATACTTTCAGAGTTGTTCAATGGGTTTTTCTTCATTATTTTCTTTTCGAATCTTGTTCGATGATGGGGATAAAATCCAAAATTGGGCCCTCCAGTCACTGACTTGGAGTGGACGAGTCCCAATTCAGTGATCGACCTCAACATCCTAATCATGCCTTCCCTTTGCAAATGCAGTGTCACGAGGTCTCGATTTCTCAATTAACTTACTTTCACAAAACTATATGGTTTCATGTATGGCCATATTTACCATACTCTTTTCATATGTGAAAACTTTTTCACACGAATGACATCTTTCCATACTTTTTACACGAGTAAATCTATTTTCTAAGTTCAAATGTGATTAGGTATTTCCTTTACAATTGTTGTGATACGAGATCCCAATATCTCAATTGGTCCCGATGAACAAGTTGGGTCTCCTCCTCATGAATTCATTCCCTGATTTTTTATCAACCATTATCTCAAAATTGGGCATGCTCTCACCTAATAATAGTGAAGAGGGGTCCTGATTTTCAAATAGGTGTAATTCATAAATCATTCCTCATTTGATTGTGGACTATCACACTTGTGACCTCATGCTCAAAATTCGAATCCAATATTTAATGCCTATAGTTCATTTCAAATTAACACTCCTTTAATGCATGCCTCATTTCAACCTGATTTGTTGGCACTATAGCTAAAACTATCACCCTTTTGAATTTGTATATAAATGCATCCCGCACTTGGTATTTTGGTTTCAAGGTTAAAAATCATATGCAATGCTCCATTGTTTGAATGATTTATGAATTATAATAGTGATCAAACTCCCTTCACAATGCTCTAAATAGCCAATTGAATTCGAGAATGTTACAACCAAGGAATGGTTACCTATTTATCAACTTTTCTAACTAGGTATTTGATTCCAAAACATTCCTATTCAATTGGAAGTTTCTTGATATAGGTGATTGTTTCATTATTTTAGCCAGTATTGACATATACGCAATTTTTTTTTTGTTGTAAATTATCCCTTCCACAATTTTCATTACTGTAAAATAAAATAGTTACATATATATTGTGGCTGGTTGGACGCTTGGGAAACCTGAATAGTCACAATATAGTAGTTGGAGAGTTCTATAACAGTTTAAAATATAAAAAATCATAAGTGTAGACCCTTTACAAAATAAGATTTGTTGTAGACTGTCACTGTTATTACACCATTGACCCTAGAACTAATGCTACTATCATAAGTGCTTAGGCACCATTTGAGTTGGGAAAACCAAAACCAGAACATAAAAAACTAAAGACTATTAAGAGGATGAACCAGAGGGAGCTCCAATAGCTGCATTCATGTGGCCATGGCTCGGTCCAACTTCATCGAAGTTAGAGTTGAGCAAGAGGTCCATCTCCCTGCCAAGGTTGAGAATCTCCATCCGTATTTCAACCAACAGGAAGAATATTTCCTCGTGGGATTCATTCCACTCTACCAGGACCTTCCCTATCATTGAATTTAATATCCAATACAAGTCTACCATCTTGGTGTAAAGGGTGGCACATTCCTTGTATGATCTAGGGTCTGGTATCCATTAACCAATTTCCTTGTCTACTACTCCATGGTCGATGAAGCAATGAAGCACCCTAGCATAGACTTCTGCAAGATCTATTTAAGCTCAAATGTGAGGTGTAGTGTGGGATTCGTAGGCCTCAACAACGAGTGCAACAATGGAGTGTGTATGGCGTTCTACAACTCCCTCTCTGTGAATTCTTCCTCGCTGCTTGTGACCACCACGAGGCATGATTGTAGGGGGGCTGAGAACAAGGTAATATATGAGAAGAGGTGGTCTAAATGCATGTGGTGACTAAGATTGCAGAGATAATGGATGAAGGTGCATGTGAGAGTTCTAGCGAGGGAAACATAGAGCAGAGGGAACGATAATAGGGTAGACCTAATACAACCAGTATAACAAAACCTCCCAAATATAGATTCATCCATGGTTAATGCTGAGTATGTGAACTAACAATGAGAATGAGTAGCATTAATGGTGTCTGATGACACCATTGTTTCACTGGATGGATACAACATCATAACACAATGCAAAGAAATGAACCTTGAATTGAATGCTTGTTGGTATAAATGCTTGGTGGTCATGCTAACCGATGGGCTATATGATATCCTCTATCTAGGTCCACTTGTGCACGATGCTTCCAAGTGGATGGGATGGGTGGGATGACTCACCATCACGTACTCTCCTCCCTAACACTCGATCTAGGTATTGATGGAATTGGGAAATGTTAGACTGTGCTATGCTGTTACAATCTGCTGACAGAGTCATTGTCTAAGATTGATGCCACCTCCATACTGTGTATTGGGATTCTTGAAGCACGCAGACGTTAAAAATTCTATAAACAATCTTGTTGGTCATTCTCTTGACATGAGAGGGGATAACAATTACGAATTGGGGAGTAATATTTGTATATGTTCCAAGTTTCTCTCAAGGCGCCAATTGTTGGATATCTTAGTGATGGTCATATCCGTTTGAATCTTGTGAAGCATATGAATGATGATCAGTGAATCTCCATCACCCAAAAGTTTTCAAAGATTATTTTGGAGTGCCATGGAGGACATATATGCAGATTCAAACTTTACCTATTTTGAATTTAGTTATCCTTTTGTGTAAGCCCTAATTTCTTAGATTTTCCTACACTTTTATCATTGAGAAATTCAGGTTTGATTTGTAATTCCTAGCTAAATTAAAATCTCTTATACAATGTTATGCACTTTAGGTTTGGATCTTCATCTCCATCCCTAAAGATGGTTTCAAGTTGGAATTTATAAATTATAAATTTATGCATTTTAATATGATTTTCCATCTAAATTCCGTATTCCCAATTTTTGTGTTGTATTAACCCACAAAATTGTTCATAGGGATACTACATGGTATGTCTGGAAAAGGGAAGGTGAAAAAAAAGATCGATCACATGCTGACCAAAGGGTAGATGGAATTTGTAAGGGAAACACCATTGACTAGCTAACACACCCCCACAACCATAGAATCATTAGGAAGAAGGGAAAGGGAGTTTTTTAAAGGCAAGAAACCAGTGATGGAAGCTCATGCTACTAGAGATGCTAAAATGTATGTTTATTCAAACACCTCATGCGCTAATGGGTTTTATGGGGCCCACAAATACAACAAACTATTACAACTAATCAAAAATAGGGAAGGGCTGAAGGATGTTGAATACCTAGATGAAAGGGAAGGAGAAGAGTGTTGATTATGGAGCCTAATTATCTTCACAATTCAGAGGTCTCGTTTCAATTGTGTTTGGACCCCATTTCCTGACCAGGGGGGGACGAGAAATTTTTGGGAAAATTGCCTTGTGAAATATTGTAATTTCATAATCAATCTAGACCGTTCATTATAAGGTTGAAAATCTGATGGTAGAAGTTATGTTAGGGTTTTTTCCCTAGAAGGAAACCCTCTTTTATGAGGGAATTGTATTGTGAATGTGTATGTGAGTGAATATTGTATTCTGAGAGAGGATACTGTGAGAGAAAGAAGAGGAAGTTACAACAGGTATGTTGTAGGTTGTATCCCCTCATTTGTTGGATAATAATAAAGGAAGGACCTGATAATTCCTCTGGTGGATGTAGCCCACACTAGGTGAACCACATATATTTGTGTATCTATTGTATTGTGTATCTTCCATGTTTTATTTCCGCATCTATTTTTATTTTATTGCTTTGCAATCCTGTTTTTCTAACAACTGATATTAGAGAGAAAGGTAACTCACAGGAAAAGAGGGTTCCTGGTTTGAGTGGGAGCAATGGAGAAAGATGGAAAGTTTAAGGTTGATCAATTTAACAACCAAAACTAGCAGTTATGGAAGATGAAGATGGAATATTATTTATATCAGAAGGATATTTACCTACCATTGGGTTGAAAAGAAAAGCAACCGATGAGAATGGAGGATGAAGAATGAGAGGTTCTTGATAGAAAGGCATTGGGAACAATACAAATGTTATTTGTAGAATCGATGGCTTTCATTATTTTGAAAGAAAAGACAACAAAGGATATGATAGAGGCGTTGAATAAACTATATGAAAAACCCCCGGCTTCCAATAAGGTATTTCTAATGAAGCAATTATTTAATATAAAGATGTCAGAAGGTGGGTCTATTGCCAACCATTTAAATGAATTCAATATAGTTACTAATTATCTAAGTTCTATATGAGTGAAATTTGATGAAGATTTTAGGGACATTGTAATATTATGATCATTGTCATAAAGTTGGAACGACTTAGTCTTGGCCATAATTAAATCTGTCTCTGGTTCAAACACTCTAAAATTTAATGATGTTGTTGGTGTTATCCTTAGCGAGGAAATGCGATGGAAAAACACAGGTGAGATATAAAGTAATTTGTTGACCATGGAGAATATGGGAAGACAAAAGGAAAGAGGAAAGAGCTCAGGGAACTGTGGGAATTCTAGGAAGGGAAGATCCAAATACAAATTAGGAAAGACAGAATGTTGGGATTGTGGGAAGAAAGGACATTTGAAGAAAGATTGTAGAGCTCCAAAGAAACAAAGAGATGGACAATAGGAAAAAAATCAGGAAGCAAATGTAAGAGGTGACATGTTAAAGGATTCTTTGATTCTTTATTTAGATAATATTACTGAATTTTGGGTAGTAGATTCAAGGGTTTCATTTCATGCCACACCCCATAGGAAATATTTCCAAGATTATGTTCAAGGTGATTTTGGACAGGTTTATTTGGGTGATGATAAAATATGTCAAATTATTGGAATGTGTAAGGTACAAATAAATAAAAATAATGGAAACCAATGATTATTAAAAGAGGTGAGACATATACCAGATATGAGAATAAATATAATTTCAACAGGGAAGTTGGAAAGTGAAGGTTGTATATCTACATTTATATATAAGGCGTCGAAGGTCACTAAAGAATAACTGGTTATGGAAAAAGGAGAGAAGGTAGGTACATTGTATTTATGTATTGGTAATGATGAATATTCTACCTCTTTAGCTTCTACAAAAGTGGATACAACACTATGGAATCATAGGCTTGGACACATGTGTGAGAAGGGGATGTAGGTAATTCACAAAAGGAATTTGTTGACAGATCTTAAACAAGTTGATTTGGATTTCTATGAGCACTGTGTTTATGGAAAACAAAAGAGAGTTAGATTTCTATGAGTCAGAAAAAAAAAGGAGAGTGAAAAGTTAGAGCTTGTGCATACAGATGTATGGGGACCAACTCAAGTATCATCTCTTGGTGGCTCTGGTTATTATGTTACTTTTATTGATGATGCAACTAGAAAAACTTGGGTTCACTTCATTCGATAAAAATATGATGTTTTTGACACTTTTAAGAAATGGAAAGCTTTGGTTGAGAATGAGATAGGAAAAAAGTTGAAGTGTCTTAGATCATACAATAAAGGTGAATACTATAGTAAGGAGTTTCATGATTACTGCTCATACCATGGGATTCATAGAGAGAAAATAGTTCCAGGAACACCACAGTGTGTTAGAAAGGATGAACATGACAATCATGGAACGTGCAAGGAGTATGAGATTGCATGTTGGGTTTCCCTTACATTTATGGGAATATGTTGTAGATACTATTGTTTGATTAATAAACAAAGGGACTTCAAGCTCCTTGGATGGTGGCATTCCAGAGGAGGAATGGATAGGTAAAAAGGTAAATTACTCATTTATGAAGACTTTCGGTTCTAAAGCATTTGTCAATATTGATAAAGAAGATAGAACAAAGCTTGAGGACAAATACAAGAAGTGTACCTTTAATGGATACAATGTTAATGATTCTGGATATCACTTATGGGATTATGAAAATCATTAGGAGTAGAGATGTGGTATTCAATGAAAAATTCATGTACATAGATCAGTTTCAGGGAATGAAACATGAAAAGGAAAAAACATAATACACAATGTTTGATGAAATCAAAGAAAACGAAATTCCAAGTTACCGGAAAATCGAAATGTACAACAATAGGAGCAGTAGGCACCTCAAACTAATGCAAGTATTATTAGAAGATATACTAGGTTAAGTAGACCCTCTGAATGATACTCTCCTTCATTGTATTATTCATTGTTGATTGATTCTTGTGAACTAGAAAGTTATGAAGAGGAAATGCAGGTAGACACAAAAAATAAGTGGGAGCAAGGCATGAAAGAGGAAATGGATTCCTTGGTAAATAACAGGGCTTGGGACTTGGTTCAGTTGTCTGCAGGAATAAGAGCATTGCAAAATAAATGATTTTACAGGTTGAAGGAAGAAGATGGAGGAAAAAATCGGTACAAGGCTAGACTTGTTGTAACGCGGTTTGCACAAAAGAAAGGTATAGATTTTGATGAAATATTTTCTCCTATTGTTAAAATGACTTCAATTAGGACTATTTTAAGTCTTGTGGTAGTAGAATATTTTCATCTTGAATATTTAGATGTAAAATCAACTTTTCTCCATGGGGATGTGGAGGAAGAGATTTATATGCAACAACCACAAGGGTATTAGGTCAAAGGAAAGGATAATTTGGAATGCATGTTGAAGAAGAGCTTGTATGGCCTAAAGTAAGCTCCAAGGAAATGGTATTTGAAATTTAACAGGTTTATGACAGAACAAGGTTATAGTAGATGTCATTTTGAACACTGTGTTTATTTTAAGAATATAGAAAATGGAAGTTATGTTATCTTGCTATTGTATGTAGATGACATGCTTGTTGCAGGGTCTAACATGCAGGATATAAATGTGATCAAAAGGAAATTAGCTAATTCATTTGTGATGAAGGATTTGGGTGTTGCAAAGAAAATCCTTGGTATGAGAATAACAAGAGATAGGAAAAATAAAACATTGACATTGTCTCAAGGTGAGTACATAGAGAAGGTGTTGGAGAGGTTTAGAATGCATAATGCAAAACTAGTTAGTACATGACTATCCATTTCAAATTAACCAAGGAAATATTCCCCAGGACACAAGAGAAGATAGAATACATGTCCAAGGTCCCTTACTCATTAGCAATTGGCAGCTTGATGTATGCGATGGTGTGCATAAGACCAAATATTCCACATGCAGTGGGAGTTGTGAGAAAGTATATGAACAATACATGTAAAGAACATTGGGAGGTAGTAAAGTGGATTCTCAGGTATTTGAGAGGTACTACTACTCATGCATTATGTTTTGGAGGTTCAAACAATGTTCTACATGGATATGTTGATTCAGATATGGAAGGTGATAAAGATAGTAGGAGGATCACCAAGAGGTATGTTTTTACTGTAGGTGGAACAAAAGTAAGTTGAATTTCAAAACTGAAAAATGTTGTTGCACTTTCAACAATAGAAGCAGAGTATGTTGTTTCTATAGAGGCTAGTATAGAGATGATATGGTTACAAAGGTTTATGGAGGAATTTAGAAAGCAACAGAAGAATAACAGGTTGTATTGTGACATCCAGAGTGCCATTCATATTGAAAAGAACTCAACCTTCCATTCTAAGACTAAGCATATACAACTCAGGGAGCATTTCATACGATCCATTGTGGAAGATGGACAATTGAAGTTAGAAAATATACATACTAGATATAATATTGCAGACATGTTAACAAAGGTAGTAACTAGGGAGAAGCTGAGTTTCTGCATAGTTTCAGTTGGCCTTAAAGCACGAAGGTTAAGATGATAAATTTGGTAGGTTCAGGGTGGATCATAGTCCAACAAGCACAACAACAGTGAAGTTGTTGTGATCAGTCTCCAAGTGGGATATTGTTGGTTGTGGAGCTTGATTATCTTC
>JZKD02S0595272.1:563890-581771 GCA_000966675.3 Picea glauca | reverse complement strand
GGGGGTGTGGGGGGGATTTCCCCCCCACATCTCTCGCCAGGGGGTCCAGGGGGCAGTGAAAATGTTTTGGGAAAATTTCCTTGTAAAATATTGTTATTTCATATTCAATCTAGATCGTTCATTATAAGTTCACATATCTGATGGTAGAAGTTATGTTAGGGTTTTTTTCCCTAGAAGGAAACCCTGTTTTATGAGGGAATTGTATTGTGACTACATATGTGAGTGAATATTGTAATATGAGAGAGGAGAATATGAGAGAAAGAATAGGAAGTTACAAAGAACGTGTTTTAGGTTGTATCCCCTCAGTTGTTGGATAATAATAAAGGAAGGACCTGGAAACTTCTCTAGTGGATGTAACCCACACTGGGTGAAACACATATATCTATGTCTTTATTATATTGTGTATATTCTATGTTTTATTTCCGCATCTATTTTTATTTTGTTGCTCTGTGATCCTTTTTTTCTAACAAAGAACTCTCTATAACTCAAAATTTAATAGAATCCCTCTGACACCTTGCGACAACTAGATCTCTAGTTATGCCTTGTGTAGAAATAATTGGGTACCTTATTCAATATATAGAGTTAGGAATAATAAGAATTCTTAATGATAGAGGAAGGTACATTGGATATTTAACATTATTTGATCTCGAAGCCTATCACAAATGCCTGTATGGAAATTTTCATGCATGAACATAATTGCTATGACATCCTAGCTGAATGGTATGAGGAAGGGAGAAATTTCATTTTCATAAGAAACAAAGCCTTCCCAACCATACACCTCAAGTTAGAATACACATGGGAATCTTAATTAATTAAAAAAATATTTGGTGAAAAAGATTAAGCTCATGTGAAGATAGGTTGAGTCGCAATTTTGTATGAAATCACTAAAGGAGGTAAAAAATTTAATTGGACTGTTATCCTTTCCAATTCACATGTAGAAGCCATTCACATAGATGAACTAGGTTCTTCCTTAGGAGCCATATAATTCTACATTTCCTCCCACCTATCAGATGTAATATGTGATTCAAATACATTCATGGGGTTAGGTTGGTCTTGGTCCCTAGATAAACCTCATTTTCATGTTTATTCCATAAATTTATGGAAGAATGGGTACCGATTCCGATATGCACTTATTTGTGTTGGTTTCCTGGCACCACTATACGAACTCATTATCTGGAAACCATGCCCAAGGATATCTTCATAAAAAATTAGGTTTTGAAGATATTAGTATTTGGAAGAAAATTCAACACACATCAAGATTTATGGTGCCACACAAGCACATCACATTCTTCCAACCTATGTGCTAAATAGTTTGACCATTCAAGAGATTGGATATCAAACAAATTTTTGTGGATTTAATTCTTTCATGATCAAACACCAAAAGTATATAGGCATGTGCGGTCTAACAAATTCCACCTAGGGCACGTTGGAAGGGGAAACTACTGCGACATATCATTTCAATTTAGAAAAATATCAAATGAATGATCATGCAGGAGCATAGCCAACAAAGCCACATGGGATGAAAACATAGTGCTTAGCGTGCCTTTTGAGTAAAATTTAAATTTTGAAAGATGGCGTATCTCAGAGAACCTCTGGGGAAAAGACAAATTAGAGAAGTTGATGGGAGGAGGTTGAACGATCACGTCAAGACCAGCAGAGATGAGATCATCCTTTTGTTATTTGATTTTGGCGTGGATCTAAAGAATCACCTTAAATTGTCTTTCATAGAGGTTTATGTAATAGGACTTAGGTAGTAGTAGAATTTAATTTCGATCAGGTAAGTAGTTGGAGGAAACCTGAGAGGACCTCTTATATAAGTAGGTGCATTGTATACATGAATAAGGTTAGCTGCAAAGTAGGAGATAGTTGTTACTAAATGTAAGTTGTTTCAGGTTGTAGCCATTTTACATTGGAATGAATATAATAGAGGGATATTGACTCAATGCATGGTGTCACTATTGTTTATAGTTTCCCTATTATTTTATGTTTTCACGGATGCATGAGTTATGTTATTGAAAATATGAGACTGTGAAGCATTTGCATAAGTTTCAATTGTTTCTCTTCGTTGAGTTTGTGCAAGGTGTGCATATAGTCCGCAAGGAGCACATTGATAGAGTCTGTTTTGACTCAGAAGATTAGAAGAGATAGCGTGAAACTTCCATTGCAAAGAGTGAAAAGGGACTGCTGCAAGGTGTGCACAGTCGCCTGCAAGAAGATAACTCTTGCGTAGGAATCTATTGCGAGGAGTGCACAGATTGGAAATTCAACTAAGTGTCAGAGTAAATCCTCTGAGGATTTAAAGGGTCAGAGAGATAAATATCAAGCGAGATAGTGGGGGGGGGAAACTTCAAAGGAAACAAAGTTCTGAAGGCTTCACGAGCCATCGGTTAAGATCCGTCTAGGAGGGACTAGGATCATTCTGGATCGTTGGATCTAGAACAGAGCGTACGAGGTTTAAGCCTCTACATGCACATAAGAGAGAGGATTCGCCGAAGTCCTGATGAGGCCAGGGACCGTCCATAATCTAGAGGGATGCGTGGTGACAGATCTGAGTCTTCGGGTGAAAGTGCTCCGAGAGGAACGAGTGTGCAGGAGTTGAAACTCCCGAACCCCGACGAGCTGAAGTAAACCTGGACCGTCGGATCTAGAGGGATGTGTGGCGGAAATCCATCAACTTTGGGTGAAATCACTTCAGGAGGAGGCAAGTTCTAAGAGTTTGACACTCCTGAAGCCCGAATAACTGAAGTCGCTCATAGTTGTTGATTGGGAAGAAAGACACGTGTCAATAGATTGTGAAATCCGGCTGAAATCATTTCGGGAGGAAACCAACGCGGAAAGGTTGAGACTTTTGAAGGTCGGAGTCCCGAATTGGGCTAGAGCCATCAGTTTGTTGTGGATACATGGCACATAATCCAAATTTTTGGGTACAGAACACTCCGGGGAAAAGCAGAGATCGAAAGTGTCGAACTCCCGAAGTGCAGAGTTCCAAAGTGAATCTCGATCGTTGATCATGAAGGAGGTCGAGGACCGTTGATCCCTGGGTCACAGCCCAAGGTCACATGCGAGGAAGGAGCTAGTGAAGGCTCGTGTTGGATTTAAGAAAAGGTGCCAAAGAGGTAGGGCCCGCGACTAGCTGTTGATCTGTGAACAAGAAATCAATAGTGAGGAGTCATTGCGGGGAGTAGAGGAAACATTAACGACCATGCTAGTTCACAACCCATGATTTTCCAACGCCATTGATCTCAATGGGGCAAGAGATCAATGACCACGATTTAAAAGGAGATTGAGTTAGCACTTTTCTGATTGCGGGGATAGAGCTCTTTGATAAAGGATGAGCACATTGGTAGCCCGCAATTTCGGTGAACCGTCGATCGGCAAAAAATCAGTGACTATCAAATTGTGACCGTGAAAACCTTGAGGGTGATAACATGGCCTGTGTTTGTTCGAGTTTGATACCAGTAAGGTCCTAGGGAGGTGATCCATCTCGAGAATAGATTTGAACAATCCTATACCGGGAGGTCGAGCAACCCTTAGAGGGAGAGTAGAGAGTGGGGACTGTGCCAAGTGGTATCAGAGCCTAAAAGAACTCAAATTTGTACTCTGTGTGTGAGAACCAGTGAACACAATGCCACCGAGGAGACGTGTGGAGATGCATGTAACCAATCGAGCAATCGAAAGGGAAATGAGAGAACTGTGTGCAAGGTTGGAAGCAATGGAAGCAATGCAGAGAAGAGCACCTAATGTTGGAGACATCAGTGAAGCAAAAAGTGAGGAGACAGAAGTTGAATAAGCTGCAAGGGGGAGATGCTGCTGAAGAACGGTTACTGAAAGTTGTTGTGAAGTTGGGAGCTAGGGAAAATTTAAACATCCTAATGTATGAAGAAAATCTAGATGCTAAAGAGCTGTTGGACTGGATAAGGTCCATGGACAAATATTTAGACTATAAAGATGTTGATGAGGAAAAGAAGGTGAGACATACTATCACCAGACTTAAAGGACATGAAACACTGTGGTGGGATGAATTGCAGGATGATAGGAGGAACAAAGGAAAACAAAATATAAAGAGTTGGGATAGGATGGTAGTTAAGATGAAGGCTAAGATCATGCCCAAGGATTATCAGATAAATTTGTTCAGGAGGATGCAGAACCTGAGATAGAAAGGAATGATGGTGAAAGAATACACAGAAGAGTTTTACAAGATGAACATCAGGACTGGATAGAGGTAGAGATATGAAGATACATTTGCTAGGTACATAAATGGCATGAGATATGAAATCCATAATGAAATCAACATGATGTCAGTGAGGACAGTAAAGGAGGCATATCAATATGCATTGAAAGAAGAGGAAAAATTGGCCAGAAAACAAAACTAGGGAGGCAAGGGTAGAAGCTCGAACAGAGGTAAGGGAGTTGCCCATGATAAGGCACAGAAGCCCAAGGGTGAGGATGAGAAAACCCATAGTCACTCAGAAAGAGGAGGAAGCTCCATAGGGAGACAACCTAGTGGAATAAATTCTTTTTCCAGAGCAGGAGGAAGAAGCAGAGGAGGAGAGATAATATGTTATATATGTGGAAAATCATGACACAAGTCTTGGGAATGTCCAGAGAGAAAGAAAGAAAGAGGAGGTGAAGCTCACATTTCAAAAACACAGAAAAGGAAAGTTGAAGTAGAAGGTGCAGAGGATGGAAAATCCATGATGCTGAGGAAGGTTCTCTTGAAGCCAGAACCAGAAATTAAAAAACCAGTGCAGAGGAACAGCTTGTTCAGGACAACTTGCAAGACCAAATACAGAGTATGCAAGGTGATAATTAATAGTTGGAGCACTGAAAATATAGTATCCACAGAGATGGTGTAGAAATTGGAGTTGGAGACAAATGCACATCCAAATCCCTACAAGGTCTCATGGTTGCAGAAAGGACACCAGGTAATGATAACTAGACAATGCCATGTTGAATTTAAAATAGGTGGATATAGAGATGAGATTCTATGAGATGTAATTCCCATGGATGTATGTCATGTTTTGTTGGGAATACCATGGAACTTTGACAGTAATGTTATTCATGATGGGAGAAAGAACACTTACACTTTGGAGAAGAATGGTAGGACACACATGTTGCTTCCAATAGGGGAGAAGAAAGTGAAGGAAGAAGCTAGCACAAGAATACTTCTCATGAGTGGGAAGGAACTCCTGAGTGAAGTCAAGAAGGAACATGAGATGCAATTTGTTGTGGTGAGGAAACCTAGGGTTGTACTTACAAGTACTTCTATGTATGATTTTCCTGAAGAAGTTTAGGAGCTGTTGGACAGTTTTGCTGACATAGTAGTGGATGAGTTGCCTAACTCATTGCCACCTATAAGAAGTATCAACCATAATATTGAATTGATACCAGGAGAAAGTATACCGAACAAAGAAGCATATAGACAGACACCTCAAGAGAATGAGGAGGTAAAGAAGCAAGTCCAGGAATTATTAGACAAGGGTTTGGTCAGAGAAATCTTGAGTCCAAAGAAAGATGAAGGATGGAGAATGTGTACATACTCAAGGGACATAAACAAGATCACCATCAGGTACAGATTTCCTTTGCCAAGGATGGATGATTTAATGGATTTCTTAAGTGGAGCTTTTTTTTTTCAAAGATAGATTTGAAAAGTGGAATCATCAGAAAAGGATGAGAGAAGGTGATGAGTGGAAGACAACCTTTAAGACAAATGAGGGGTTGTATGAGTGGCTTGTTATGCCATTTTTCTTAACAAATGCCCCAAGTACTTTTATGAGACTGATGGATGAAGTATTGAAGGATTTCATTGGTAAGTTTGTGATTGTATATCTAGATGATATACTGGTCTTTAGTAAAACTGAAGAAGAGCATTTGAGACACCTGACATTGGTAATGAAGAGACTACAATAGAAGAAGTTGTTGATAAATCTGAAGAAGTCCTCTTTTATGAAGACATAACTCATTTACTTGGGTTTTGTGATATCTTCGAATGAATTGAAGATGGATCACGAGAATGTCAGAGGAATCAAAGAATGGCCATTACCAAGGAGTATGTTTGAAGTGAGAAGCTTCCATGAATTACCCAGTTTCCATAGGAAGTTCATTAAAAATTTTAGTGGGATTTGTGCACCAATGATGGATACGAATAAGAGACACAAGTATTTTAAATGGACAGAAGAAGCTAAGACGAGTTTCAATATATTGAAGGGGAGGATAACAGAATGACCAATTCTGGTCTTGCCAAATTTTGGGAAAACATTTCAAGTGAGATGTGATGCAAGTGGAGCTAAAATTAGAGAAGTCTTGAGCCAAGACAATAGGCATGTTGCATATTTTAGTGAGAAGTTGAATGAGACTAAGGGAAAGTACTCCACATATGAAAAATAATTTTATGCCATAATTCAAGCCTTGAAGAAATGGAGGCACTGCTTTGTTCCAAAGGAATTTGTCTTGTATAGTGATAACCAAGATTTACAATTCATAACAACACATGAGAATTTAAACCAGAGACATGCTAAGTGGATAGAGTTTATGCAAAATTTAAGTTTTGCCATTAAACATATTTCTGGTAATGCTAACAAAGTTGTTGATGCATTAAGAAGGAGATGTCTGATTCTGCAGGAATTTCAGGTCAAGACCTTAGGGTTTGAATGCCTTAAGGATATGTATTGTGATGATCCATATTTTAAAGAAGCATATAAAGCATGTACAAACCCGGTACTCAAAGACAAAAGCTAGTGGACAAAGTAAATGATTCAAGATGGATTGTTGTTTAAAGGTTGTCAATTTTGCATACCTAGGTGCTTGATGAGGGAAAATCTGCTAAAGGAAAAACACAGTGGAGGTCTAGCTGGACATTTCGGCCATGACAAGACATTTGCACAGCTGAACATCTCATACTATTGGCCAGGTATGAGGGTAGAGGTGAAAAGGTTTGTGAACAAATGTAATATTTTCCAGTATGCAAAAGGAAAGAAACAAAACACTGGTTTGTATCACCCATTTCCCGTTCCAGACAGGCCTTAGGATGCAATACGCGTGCATTTTGTGTTGGGATTGCCCAGGACCCAAAGGGGAAGTGATTCCATATTTGTTGTTGTTGATAGATTTTAGAAGATGACACACTTTATCCCATGCCAAAAGACCAGAGATGCAACACATGTTGCAAATTTGTTTTTCAAGGAAGTTGTGAGACTTCATGGATTTCTCAAGAGCATTGTCTCAGACAGAGACACTAAATTTGTTGGTCATTTCTGGAGAACATTATGGAAGAAGTTGTGAACAAAAATATCATTTAGTTCAACATATCACCCTTAGACAGATGGAAAAACTAAGGTGGTGAATAGGAGTTTAGGAAATTTGCTGCGAAGTTTGGTCACTGAACATCATAGCCAGTGGGATCAAACTCTGTCACAAGCAGAGTTTTCATATAATAATTCACCAAAAAGTACAGGAAAAATACCATTCTAGATAGTCTATGGGATGATGCCAATAGGGGTATCATAGTTGAGATACATGGAGCAGAGTGAATTTAGAAGTGTTGGAGCAAAAGAATTCACTGCAGAAATTCAGAAGCTTTATGATCAGATCAAGGAGCAGTTGTAGAACAACAATGCAGAGTATAAACGCAGAGTTGATCAACACATAAGAGAACTTCAATTTGAAGTAGGGGATCAAGTTTTGGCACACTTGAGGAAGAAAAGGTTCCCAAGAGGAACACATAACAAGCTGGAGTTGAAGAAGATTGGACTGTGCAAGATCCTTAGAAAATTTGGTAACAATGCTTATGAGCTAGAGCTGCCAGAGGATGTGGGAATATCACCCATATTCAACATCTCATACATGTATCCTTACAGAGAAGATGACACAAAGATATCAGAAGATCAAGAGAAGATTCAGTGGGAGAAGTAGATGCCTATAGCAGAAAATCCATAGATGTAGAACATCGTTGATCAGAGGATTGGCAAGAAGACTAGGAGGAAGACCTATTTTGAATATTTGGTCAAGTAGAAGGGACACCCGATAGAGGATGTCAGTTGGGTAAGTGAAGTTGATATACAGAGGCATGGAAGGTCAGTGCAGAAGATCATGGACATGAGTCCATTATTTTTCTTCCCAGAGGAGTATGATGCAGGAGCATCGCCAACAAAGCCACATGGGATGAAAACACAATGCTTAGTGCGCCTTTTGAGTAAAATTTAAATTTTTAAAGATGGTGTATCTCAAAGAACCTCAGGGAAAAGATGAATCAAAGAACTTAATGGGAGGAGGTTGAATGATCGCGTCAAGACCAGAAGAGATCAGATCGTCCTTTTGTTATTTGATTTTGGTGTGGATATGAAGAATAGCCTTAATTTTCTTGTCATAAATGTTTATGTAATAGGACTTAGGTAGATGTAGAATTTAATTTCAATCAGGTAGGTAGTTGGAGGAAACCCGAGAGGACCTCTTGTATAAGTAGGTGCATTGTGTACATGAATAAAGTTAGCTGTAGAGTAGGAGATAGTTGTTACTGAATGTAAGTTGTTTCAGGTTGTAGCCATTTTAGATTAGAATGAATATAATAGAGGGATATTGACTCAATGCATGGTCTCACTATTGTTTATAGTTTCCCTGTTGTTTTTTGTTTTCAAAGATGAATGAGTTATGTTATTGAAAATATGAGACTGTGAAGCATTTGCATAAGTTTCAATTATTTCTCTTCATTGAGTTTGTGCAAGGTGCGCATAAAGTCCGCAGGGAGTACGTTCATAGGGTCTGTTTTGAATTAGAAGGTCAGAAGAGATAACATGAAACTTCCATTTTAAAGAGTGCAAATGGACTGCTGCAAGCTGTGCACAATCGTCTACAAGAAGATAAGTCTTGTGTAGGAATCTATTTTGAGGAGTGCACAGATTGGAAATTTGACTAAGTGTTGGAGTAAAACCTTTGAGGAGTCAAAGGGTCAAAGAGATAAATCTCAAGGGAGATAGAAGGGAGAAAAACTTCAAAGTAAATGAAGTTCTGAAGGTTTCATGAGCCATCGGTTAAGATCCGTCCAGGAGGGACTGGGATCATTCTGGATAGTTGGATCTAGGATGGAGCGTACGAGGTTTAAGCCTCTGCTTGCACATAAGAGCGAGGATTTTCCGAAGTCCCGAAGAGGCTGGCGACCATCCATAATCTAGAGGGACGTGGCGACATATATGAGTCTTCGGGTGAAAGCACTCCAAGAGGAACGAGTGCACATGAGTTGAAACTCCCAAACCTCGAAGAGCCAAAGTAAACCTAGACCTTCGGATCCAGAGGGACGTGTGGTAGAAATCCATCAACTTCAGGTGAAATCACTTTGGGAGGAGGCAAGTGCTGATAGTTTGACACTCTCGAAGTCGCTCATAGCCATTGATTGGGAAGGAGGACATGCATCAGTAGATTGTGAACTCTGGTTGAAATAATTTCGTGAGGAAACTGACGTGGAAAGGATGAGACTTACGAAGGCTGAAAACCACCATGATTTAGAAGGATATTGAGTGAGCACTTTTCCATCTGCAGGGACAAATCTCTTCGATAAAGGGCGAGCACATCGGTAGCCCGCAATTTCAATGAACCGTCGATCGATGGAAAATCGGTGACGATCAAATCGTGACCGTGAAAACCCTGAGGGTGACAACAGGGCATGTGTTTGTTCACATTTGAGACTAGTAAGGTCCCAAGGAGCTGATCGAGATCGAGAAAAGATTTGAACGATCCTAGACTGTTAGGTCAAGCAACCCTCCAAGGGAGAGTAGAGAGTGGGGACTGTGTCAAGTGGTATCAGAGCCTAAAATAACTCAAATTTGTACTTTGTGTGTGAGAACTAGTCAATAAAATGGTACCAAGGAGAGTGTGGAGCCGCCTATAGAAAATCGAGTAGTCAAAAGGGAGATGAGATAAATTTGTGAAAGGTTGGAAGAAATGGAAGCATCACAGATAAGATCACCTGATTCTCGAGACATTAGTGAAGCGGAAAGTGAGGAAACCGAATTTGAAGAAGTTACAGGGGGAGATGCTGTCGAATAACGCTTACTAAAAGTTGTTGTGAAGTTGGGAGCTAGGGAAAAGTTAGACATCCCAATGTATGAAGGAAATATAGATGTTGAAGAGTTGTTGGAATGGATAAGGTCCATGGACAAGTATTTCAATTATGCAGATGTTGATGAGGAAAAGAAGGTGAGACATGCTGTCACCAGACTTAAAGGGAATGCAACACTATGGTGGGATGAACTGCAGGCTGATAGAAGGTGCAAAGGAAAACATAAGATAAAGAGTTGGGATAGTATGGTAGCCAAGCTGAAGGCTAATTTCATGCCCAAGGATTATCAGATAAATTTGTTCAAGAGGATGTAGAACCTGAGACAGAAGGAATGACGGTGAAAGAATACACAGAAGAGTTTTACAAGCTGAAAATCAGAACTGGACAGAGGGAGAGAGATGAAGAGAAAGTTTCCAGGTACATAAATGGCCTAAGATATGAAATCCAGGATGAAATCAGCATGATGTCGATGAGGACAGTAGAGGAGGCATATCAATATGCAGTGAAAGTAGAGGAGAAGTTGGCCAAAAAAAAAACTAGCGAGGCAGAGGTAGAAGCCCGAACATAGGTAAGGGAGTTGCCCATGATAAGGCACAAAATACCAAGGGTGAGGATGAGAAAACCCACAATCACTCAGAAAGAGGAGGAAGCTCTAGAGGGATACAACCTAGTGGAATAAATTATTTTTCTAGAGGATGAAGAACAAGCATAAGAGGAGAGATAATATGTTATATATGTGGAAAAATAGGACACAAGTCTTGGGAATGTCCAGAGAGAAAGAAATAAAGAGGAGGTTAAGCTCACATTTCAGAAGCATAGAAAAGGAATGTTGAAGCAGAAGGTGCAGAGGATGGAAAATCCCTGATGTTGAGGAAGGTTCTCTTGAAGCTAGAACTCGAAATTGAAAAATTAGTGCAAAGGAACAACTTGTTTAGGACAAATTGCAAGACCAAAGGTAGAGTATGCAAGGTGATATTTGACAGTGGGAGCAATGACAATCTAGTATCCACAGATATGGTGGAGAAATTGGATCTGGATACAAATGCACATCCAAATCCCTACAAGGTCTCATGGTTGCAGAAAGGACACCAGGTAATGGTAACTAGACAATGCCTTGGTGAATTTAAAATAGGTGGATATAGAGATGAGATTCTATGCGATGTAATCCCCATGGATGTATGCCATGTTTTTTTGGGAAGACCATGGTAGTTTTACAGGAATTCCATTCATGATGGGAGAAATATTTATTACACTTTGGAGAAGAATGGTAGGACACACATGTTGCTTCCAATAGGGAGAGAAGAAAGTGAGGGAAGAAGCCAGTACAAGCATACTTCTCATGAGTGGGAAGGAACTCCTGAGTGAAGTCAAGAAGGAGTGGGAGATGCATTTTTTTGTGGAGAGGAAACCCAGGGTTGTCCTTACAAGTACTTATATGGATGATTTTCCTGAAGAAGTTCAGGACCTATTGGATAATTTTGATGACATAGTAGTGGATGAGTTGCCTAACTCATTTCCACCTATCAGAAGTATGAGCCATCATATTGAATTGATACCAGGATCAAGTATGATGAACAAAGAAACATACTGATTGATACCTCAAGAGAATGAGGAGGTAAAGAAGCAAGTCCAAGAATTATTAGACAAGGGTTTGGTTAGAAAAAGCTTGAGTCCATGTGTAGTACCAACTGTGTTGAGTCCAAAGAAAGATGGAGGATGGAGAATGTGTATAGACTCAAGGGCCATAAAAAAGATCACCATCAGGTATAGATTTTGTTTGCCAAGGATGGATGATTTAATGGATTGATTAAGTGGAGCAATTTTTTTTTCAAAGATAGATTTGAAAAGTGGATATCATCAAATAAGGATGAGAGAAGGTGATGAGTGGAAGACAACCTTTAAGACAAATGAGGGTTGTATGAGTGGCTTTTTATTTCATTTGGCTTAACAAATGCCCCAAGTACTTTTATGAGACTGATGAATGAAGTATTGAAGGATTTCATTGGTAAGTTTGTGATTGTATATCTGGATGATATACTAGTCTTCAGTAAAACTGAAGAAGAGCATTTGAGACACCTGACATTGGTAATGAAGAGACTACATCAGGAGAAGCTTTTGATAAATTTGAAGAAGTCCGCTTTTAGGAAGACATAACTCCTTTACTTGGGTTTTGTGATCTCTTCAAATGAATTGAAGATGGATCCCAAGAAGGTTAGAGCAATCAAAGAATGGCCATCACCAAGGAGTATGTTTGAAGTGAGAAGCTTCCATGGATTAGCCAATTTATATAGGAAGTTCATTAGAAATTTCAGTGGGATTTGTGCACCAATGATGGATACAATGAAGAAGAGACACAAGGATTTTAAATGGACAGAATAAGCTGAGAAGAGTTTCAATATATTGAAGGTTAAGATAACAGAACGACCAATTATGGTCTTGCCAAATTTTGGGAAAACATTTCAAGTGAAATGTGATGCAAGTGGAGCTGCAATTGGAGCAGTCTTGAGCCAAGACAATAGGCCTGTTGCATATTTCAGTGAGAATATGAATGAGACTAAGGGAAAGTACTCCACATATGACAAAGAATTTTATTCCATAATTCAAGCCTTGAAGAAATGGAGGCACTACCTTGTTCCAAAGGATTTTTTCTTGTATAGATATAACCAAACTTTACAATTCATAACCAGACAAGAGAAGTTAAACCAGAGACATTCTAAGTGGATAGAGTTTATGAAATTTGTTGGTTTTGTCATTAAACATATTTCTGGTAATGCTAACAAATTTGTTGATGCATTGAGCAGGAGATGTCTGATTCTGTAGGAATTTCAGGGCAAGACCTTAGGGTTTGAACACCATAAGGATATGTATTGTGATGATCTAGATTTTAAAGAAGCATATGAAGCATGTACAAACTTGGTGCTCAGAGATAAAAGCCAGTGGACAAAGTACACGATTCAAGATGGATTGTTGTTTAAAGGTTGTCCATTGTGCATACCAAGGTGATCAATGAGGGAAAATTTGCTGAAGGAAAAACACAGTGGAGGTCTAGCCAGACATTTCGACCATGCCAAGATGTTTGCACAATTGAAAATATCATACTATTGGCCAAGTATGAGGGTAGAGGTGAAAACATTTGTGAACAAATGTAATATTTTCTAATATGTAAAAGGAAAGAAACATAACACTGGATTGTATCAGCCATTGCCCATTCCACATAGGCCTTGGGATGCAATAAGCATGGATTTTGTGTTGGGATTGCCAAGGACCCAGAGGGGAAGTGATTCCATATTTGTTGTTGTTGATATATTTTTGAAGATGGCACGCTTTATCCCATGCCATAAGACCAGTGATGCAACACATGTTGAAAATTTGTTTTTCAAGGAAGTTGTGAGACTTCATGGATTTCCCAAGAGCATTGTCTCAGACAGAGACACTAAATTTGTTGGTCATTTCTGGAGAACATGATGGAAGAAGCTGGGAACATAACTATATTTTAGTTAAACATATCACCCTCAGACGGATGGATAAACTGAGGTGGTGAATAGGAGTTTAGGAATTTTCCTGAGAAGTTTGGTCACTGAACATCATAACCATGTTGGACAATTGAGAGGGGGGGTGAATCAGTTGTCACCGTGCTTAAACAATTATGCTTCTTTTAAGATCTTTACAAGGCATTCAATGATGATCACAATAATGCAGGGAAATAAACAATGGCACATTCAGGATCAGTCACATATATGAGAAACATAGAGACATATATTTTTCGAGGAAACCCATACATAGTAAAAACCTATTTTTCTTTATATGATAAGTAATAGTTACATTCTTTACATTATCATACATATGAGCACTGACTCATAATGAGGCTACAACCTCAGTTTTTCAAGTTGCTACTTGCTGAGAGCACGAAATATCTGTTTTCTCTAGCACCCACTAGAAGGAAGCACCAACTCCTTGGTTTCTCTAGCACCAACTAGAAGGAAGCACCAACTCCCTGGTTTCTCTAGCACCAACTAGAAGGAAGCACCAAATCCCTATGTTCAAGCACCCACTTGAACTTCTGAGGACAACAGTCCTCCCTAGCACCTCCCTACCACCCTGTTTTATAAATCTTTGCTACTGAAACTCATTACAATGATATAATGTTCAACAATGGCTTACCATACTCATCACTATTCTGCTGCATTCCATTGCTCTGTTTGCCTCACTGCCTTCCTGCACACATGACTTGTGTTGTCTGTTCTTTTTCTTTTTATGCTCTATGTGCCATGTCCATTCACTGTACAATTCCTCTTCTGTTCAATTCAGCTGTTGCACTCTCCTCCTTCTTCACACATGAATCACCTTCAACAACAACAACCACAACAACTCCAACAAAAACAACCCCCATCTCTTCTCTGTACTGTGTACTTATAGCTTCTGTGCACCTTGTGCATGCAATGCTCCAAATATCTCTGCATACTCACACCGCGCCGATATCCTCCACCTTTCGAGTGCTCTGCCTGATCATCACAACTCTTTAGCTTCTATGGTGGTTCCCACCACGTGTCCAACATCATTGGGTGTTATGCCGAGATTCCTTTTTCTCTCTGGTAGTTGAGACTCTTCGTCTTCTCTGTTACAGTCGAGCTCACCCTCTCTGTTTCAGCTACAGGCTCCAACCCTCTTCCAGCTGTCAATCGCCCCCTATGACCTATCTTCATCCCATTGGAAGATTCCCAGAGACTCTTCAACTTCTCTGGCAGAAACCATCAATGGTTTCTAGCAGTTACACTGTGAGGAGCTAGATTAGCCCTCCGATTATGCTCAAATTCACCTGCACCATTGGATTAAATCTGAAGGGTATTGTCGTTATTTACCCGTTTCTCACTTTCACAATTTGGATTTTCTGCGATGAGAGATCTTGACTCTCCATGTCACGAGCTCTGAAAAGGATCTTGGCTGCTTTAGCTCCCTCCTCTACGTGACCACAGGTGGTGACCACCGGTTACAACGACAATTCACCTTTTCGATATTTTGGCATTTGTATGATCCATTGTCTCGACACTCCCAGACGTGATCCTCAAAATTCCAAGGCGGAGCTCATCTGCACTAGGTCCTTCCTCCATGTGAGCACACACAGTGACCACAGGCTGTGCTAAAAAGTGCTTCGAACTCATGATCTTCATCGACCCTGATCGACGTTCCACGATCTCGATGAATCAACAGTCTAGATCTTTTCGCGATCTCGCATCTCGCTGTTCCTTAGATGGAGGTTCTCGTCACTCCAAGTCGCGATAGGCAAAACTCCGAGATGGAGCTCAGATCGACGAT
Source organism: Picea glauca (assembly GCA_000966675.3). NCBI lineage: Eukaryota > Viridiplantae > Streptophyta > Pinopsida > Pinales > Pinaceae > Picea > Picea glauca. The sequence goes on along the minus strand of JZKD02S0595272.1, from coordinate 566,407 downwards.
CCACGTTCTTAGTGAATTGACGGTCCAGATCTTATCGTGAATTCGCATCTCGCGATTCCTGTGATGGAGGTTATCGTCACTCCAAGTCGCGATAGGCAAAGCTTCGAGATGGAGCTTAGATCAATGGTCCAGAATCCTTGGTGATCTGATGGTCAAGATCTTTTCGTGATCTCGCATATTGCGAGTTTGAACCTCTTTCCTTTGGATTTCCTGATCTGCAAAAATTCGAAATGGAGTCTTTGTGGTGCTTTGATTTTTCTCCATGCGTCCTCTTGATCCTACGGTCCACAACTATCCTTTCTAATGTGGTCTGCTATATTCACCTCCTGGATCTAACGACCTAGATCTCACCTTGATCCAACAACTAGGATCATTTCGCCATTTCGCATTTCGCCACTTCACGATTTCGCCTTCTTATGATGAAGGGTCTCAAGCCTTCAAGTCCCGATCTACGAAACTCCAAAATGGAGTCAGACTAACATATTTTGACATTTCACATTTCTCCTCTTCTTTCTCTTTAATGAATGTGCAGGTTCTCCCTGATCCAACGATGGTCGGATATTACGCTCGGATCTGATGCCTAAGATCTGTCCTCCTCTTCTGCGCGTTCTTCTTGTATGAATTCATATCCGACGATCATCGGGGATTCAAGATGGGGTCCAATGATCACTGATGCTCCTCCTCTTCCATTATCACTGCACTGCTGATCATGCTGATCTTTGTCATCGTTGTTCTTTCCATCAATGCACACTCTGATCCTGCCATCAATGACAAGCTCACTTTTCCTGTTAAACCTGCCAACAATCCTCTGCACTATCTCTTCTGAACTTATCGAGCTTGCTCTGCAGCATCTTCCTAAAATAATTCTGATACTTCTTCTTGTACTCATGCCATCTTCACTTCTGTACTTGCCATCAATGACAAGCATATGTTGTTTGTTAAACCTTTACCAACAATCTCCCCCTTTGGCATTGATGGCAACTAAGGCACCCGAATTCTTCCCCCCCCCTTTGACATCAATGTCAAAGAGAACATGCTCCCCCTAAGTTGTTGCAATATTTTTAGGAGGTATCAGATATTCAATCAATCAATACAAAACTCCCCCTAACAGGATGAACTTTCTTAGATGTCAGATGGGATGACACCCAGCTTTTGTCGGAGATAATCAAATGGTGTCTTGGCTAGGGGTTTAGTAAAGATGTCTGCTATCTATTCTGTGGAAGGGATATAATTCAACTGAACAACTCTGTTTGTGACTTGTTCTCTAAGAAAATGGTATTTTATTGGGATATGCTTAGTTTTGGAATGAAGAACAGGATTCTTGGAGACACTAATGGCACTAGTGTTATCACAGTGGATTGTAATAGGATCAGTATAGTTTACCTTCAAATATGCAAGAGTTTGAATCATCCACAAGATCTGAGTATAGCAAGTAGAAACAACAATGTACTCTGCTTTTGTAGTTGATAAGGAAATAGACCCCTATTTCTTACTAATCCATGCTATCAATGAGTCTCCCAGGAAGAAGGCACCTCCACTGGTGCTCTTTCTTTCACCTACACAATTTGCCCAATCTGCATCTGAATAAGCAGTTAACTGAAAATTTTGATTTCTGGGATACCACAGACCATAAGTCATTGTTCCCTTCAATTATTTGAAAATCCTTTTGACAGCTACCAAATGACCTTGTTTAGGAGCATACTGATAACGACCTACCATTCCAACAACTTGCATTATATCAGGACGGGATGTTGTGATATACAGAAGACTGCCTATCATTGATCGATATGTCCTTTGATAAACATTGAGTGAAATGTCATCTTTAATGAGCTTGCAACTAGCCACCATGGGTGTACTAACAGGAGAGGAGTCCTCCATCTGAAATTTCTTCAACATCTCTTTCAAGTATTTTTCTTGAGATATAGAAATTCCTGCAGAACTCTGTTTTACTTGTAAGCCAAGAAAATATGACAGTTCTCCTATCATGGACATCTCAAATTCTGTTTACATAGAGTTAGCAAACCACTGGACAAATGATTCATTAGTAAATCCAAAAATAATATCATCTACATAAACCAAAACTACTAGTAAATTATCACCTTCAGACTTAATGTAAAGGTTACTGTCAACAATACCTTTCTTGAACCCTTTTTCTTGTAAAAATTTGTCGAGTCTATAATACTAAGCTCGTGGTGCTTGTTTTAGTCCATATAAGTCCTTCTTCAACTTACAAACATAATTAGGATTATCTGTCAATGAGAATCCTTCAGGTTGCTCCATATATACTTCTTCCTCTAGATCTCCATTAAGAATTGCTGACTTAACATCCATCTGATAAACTTTAAAGTTCTTAAGACATGAATAAGAAAGAAACATTCTGATAGCTCCCAATCTTTCCACTAGTGCAAAAGTTTCATCAAAGTCCTAACCTTCAACTTGTGCATACCCTTTACAGACCAATCTGGCTTTATTTCTAACAACTTGTCCTTTTTCATTCATTTTATTCTTGAACACCCA
>JZKD02S0595272.1:526071-548745 GCA_000966675.3 Picea glauca | reverse complement strand
AAACCCTAGGCTAGATAGCCAAACAAAGAGCAGCACATCTCTCCCCAAGGATAGCGCAACACAAAAGACTGATCATATGTTCCAAACCCTAGCCAAGAGATATCCAAGCCAAATACTGAACTTGCTGCTGCTGCAGCTGCTCCTGCAACCCTCCTCCAAACCTGCGCACCAGTTGCAACTGCAGTGCGCACCAACTGGGAAAACTGCAGTCTTGAGATGTGTCAAATGAGAAACTGGCGCCCTGTATTTATAGTAATCCTGCCAGTTTACTGGGGCCGACTTCTCCTTCTAGGTATGTGTCTGTTCAGTATATTATTATTAATTCTGGCCGACTTCTTCTCTTGGTGGCTAGTAGCTTAATATAAATTATATTCTTGAGCCGACAAGGCTTCTAGGGTTATTAGCCAATTCATTAGGGTTTCTCTTGCTTCCCGGAGTCTTCTATTCTCGTCAGGTTCACATGTAGAGGTAAATAGCTCCCGTAGCTACCATAATATTAACAATTAGGACCCTAACATGCCCTCCCCGTGAAAAAGTAGCATTGTCCTCAAGGATGGAGATGAGGGAATTATTGAAGGATCTATGTTGGTTCCCATGTGGCATCCTCAGGCTGTGTATCCTTCCATTGCATCAATACCTCCTGGATAGTGCATTAGCAGAGACAATGCTCTCTTTTGTGAAGGATGACATCATACTATAACCAAATGGAACCTTCTTCATATAATTTAGGAAGGCTAGTTTGAACATGGTAGTGAGATCCAACCTTTATATTTAAGAAAGAAACACAGAGGATTGGATGGATTTTAAAGTGGCTTGAAATTTCTAATTTATAAGCCATTAGCCCAATACACTTTAGGACCTTATAGAACCCATAATACCTTGGAGAAAGCTTATGGTGGTGGTTTTCTTTGAGGGAGTTATGTTTATAAGGTTGCAAATGAAGGATCGCATCATCCCCTTCTGGTGGTGGTTGTCTTTGAGGGAGTTCTATTTATAAGGTTGTAAATGAAGGAACACATGATCCCCTACTTCAAAATGGCATTCAAAACAATTCCAAATAACCTGTTGCTTCATTCTATTTTGAGCCATGACCACAAGTTCTCCACTTAATGAACTTGTGGCATAACATGTGCATTCATGGAATATTAAATAATACCTATAATTTCACTAGATATTGATAAATACCTCCCAAAATTATTTTGTTGAACGCCCCTCCCAATACATATTTCCAATTTAAAAAACCCATATTTTTACTAGATGTCCCCTATTTTTACCAAATACACCTTTTTATACCCACCAATGCCTATAAACCCTCTTGTAACCCACATAGCCCCCCTTCTAGTGGTGGTTTTCTTTAAGGGAGTTATGTTTATAAGGTTGTAAATGAGGGATTACATGATCCCCTTCTAGTGGTGGTTGTCTTTGAGAGAGTTATGTTTATAAGGTTGTAAATGAAGGAACACATGATCCCATGCTTCAGAATGGCGTTCGTAACAATGCCAAATAACCTGTGGCTTCATCCTATTCTGAGCCATGACCACGAGGTCTCCACTTAGTGAACTTGTGGCATAACACGTGCATTTATGGAATGTTAAATAATACCTATAATTTCACTAGATATTGATAAATACCTCTCAAAATCCTTTTTTTGAACCCCCCTCCCAATACATCTTTCCAATTAAAAAAAACCCTATTTTTACTAGATGTCCCCTATTTTTACCAAATACCTTTTTTATACCCACCAATGCCTATAAACACTCTTGTAACCTACATAGCCCCCCCCAAAAAAAAACCTATAATATATTGATACTATTTTTCATAATTTAAAAACCCCTTTAAGAATGAACATGATAAGATATTGGTCAAAAAGGTGTAGCCCTCGTGGCCATGAATAGAGAATCATTGAGAGTGTAGATAATGTCAACCCAATATATGAGGGTTTTTTCGACCTCTTGTACATTAAAGAGTCTCGATAAGTAGGATATCATAGATGGGGGATTTTGGCCATATACAACCTCAAAGGGAGTCATTCGAGTGACCCCATGATAAGTTGTATTGTACCACCATTCTGTTAGGGGTAACCAATGAACCCATTGGGACTATCCTTTTGAAGTAAATAACCTCAAATATGCTTCCATACACTTGTTGACAACTTATGTCTGACCATCAGTCTAGGGTTGATAGGTAGTGTTAAGATGTAATTGAGAGACTTGGAGCCAAAACAGTTCTTACTGGTGTTAGCACATAAATTTGTCAAAACCTTCAGGGTTTGTGGTTCCTACCTAAGTCTGTATTTTTTCTGCCTATCTTCCTTTGATAGATCCGATCGTAAGGTTTTTCTCTTGACTCGTAGTTTTCTATTGTTTGTCTTCGCCCGGTTGATAGACCCGATTTTCCTTAACAACTCGCCTGAGAAATATTGGCCATAAACCTTCCCGTTTTCCCTAAGGTAAATCACTTCTCTCGTTACCTCTATCGTTTATCTTTTTGTTTCCCCATCCCTTAGCCAGTCATCCAAACAATCATTCACAGGCCATAGTCATGGCCACCAAGCGCAACACTTGAAGAGATTTGATGTGGACTCAAATCGAGTGAGTGAGAAAAGATCAGTTTTCAACGATAAAGACCCATTAGATAGATTAGATCAATGACCATTGGGTGATCGAGATCATGCAGTTGCACAATGTTTAACATCAAATAGAGGTCTGAAATCTCAAGGCTGATCTTAGCCGTTGGTAGCAAAAGGACGGGTGTCGTAGAATCAACATTTCCACTGACTCGCAGGATGGGTCAGTCAAAGGGTCGAGTCATGAAGACTCGTGAAATGAAAAATAATCTGGGTCGTTCATTTCAAAGGGACGCATGTCATCCAATCCAAGGGATCATGATTTCGTGACTCAGAGATTTGGGCACGGAGCACATCCTGAGTTTGCGAGACACGAAATTGCGATGCGCCTAAGGATTGGGCCCATGGTCTCAACACTTGATCACATGGGAAGAAGACCCAGAAAGAGGGATAAACGCTCATCGCATAGTTGGTGTTTTGTGTTGTCAAGGAAAGGATCATGGTCGTCCATTTTTAAGCAGGATCGTCCGCCGATCTCAAAAGCGGTTTCACGATTTTGGGCACCGCGATGTTGTAAGTCAAAGCGAGTGAAAACTCTCGAAACACAAAATCCTGATATTTCACATTGGATAAGCATAGGGTCGCATCTCGCGGTCGCGTGGGGCAAAGAAAGGGGGTTGCGCAAGAGATTAGAGTGCTCGCATTAGTCACATAGGAAGATCTGCGTGGCCTAGAGGCTCCAAAATTGACTAAAGGAATTATGAGTTCGCCTAGAGCATTCATGGGCATCAGGCTTTGCCCTGATCCCGATGAAAGTAGTTAATGAAAATGGGGAAGGTGGTTGAAACCTTGTTTCACCACATAAATGGAAAGTATGAAAAGTATGGCCATGGAGGACAAAATGTCAGCCGAAATTTCCCCTGTCAATGGATTTTCTTGTGAAGCCCATACATATTTGATCTTGTTTTGACATAAGAATGCAAGTGCAGCTTGAAAGAAGAAGCAACAGACGCCAAGCCTTGAATGTAATGACCAGAGTGTGCTTCTGAAGGGAGTGAGTTGCTTTGAGTATAAATACTCAATTTTGATATTTTTTCATGGTCGATGGTTGAGCGGAGCTCCCGATTGTAAATTTTTAGTAAATCTTATGGTTCTCTGGTTATGTTATGTATTTGAGACTTCTTGTTTAATGAAAGTTAGTTTCCTTTCATCCCTTTGTAATGGTTGTATTAGAACACTCATGCATGGAAGATCCAGTCGAGGATAGTTATGTTTTTGTGGTGCATGCTTGATCATAGTGACATCACTATCAGTTTTAATCGGTTCCCTGTGTTGCTTTCCTTCCAACACTGAATGACCCGGGAATGGACAATCCAGTTGATAGTTATTATTGAATTGTGATGTATAATTGATTTTAATTCATAATAATTTCATTTAGTTCCTTGTAGCTCAGAGCCAAGAAGATCTTACTTTCTGAGCTTTTCTCTCCTCTGGCTGCTGGAAGACTAGATGTCCATAGCAGACCATTTCATTCTCCTTAAGTTCTTCCCCCTACTCACCACTATTCTGCAAATCACTGACTGAAGTTAGATCATGACCTCACTTTTTTATGCATGCCAACCTGATTTTATGAGTTAAAGAGATATAATCCCGAGACTATGCCCATTTGACCATTTTATAACCAACCTGTGACATAAAATTCTGATGGGTATCGGGCTTCCCTTTCCCACAATCTGAAGGGCGACTTCCGGTGCTAACATTTCTGGCGTCGTTGCAAGGGAAAAAATTGAAGATTTTCCTTGGGATTGAATGACAAAGCTTACTAGTTATGAAGGTGCATCAAAACTTAGTACATCAAATATTGCAACTGTACACTTGGCGACTCCATTAAGGTGACTCCACTGTTTTAGCTGTGGCTTCCAGAGGTAGACACATGAGGTCTAATCCACAGTTGCCTTTGGCAACACCTGAAGATGACACAGAGAAAATTATCATAAAGGGAAAGGCCCTTCATGAAGGTACTTCTACTGCTGAACCATGTATTTATGATTATTTTCATTATCCTATAGGAACTCCAATTTTTGCTTTTCAATCTTCTGTTATACCTTATGTTGGAGTTTCCTGAACTTTGAATTTTGGGAGTGTTCCTGTTGATTTTTCCCCTCCTGGTTTGGGATTGGAGGGAGAAAGCCTTGTCATTCCTCTCTCTCCTGAAATTATACCGTGGTTAGGCCCAACGCCTCAGAATATTTTCCTACCCCGGGCTTTACCACTCCTCCTCCCGTTAGAGTTATTGATTTCACAGAAAGGGAAGCCTTTTTTCCCCCAAGCCTAATAGCCTTTTCTTCAAATCCTCCGTTGTTTTCTTTTCATCCAGGAAGCTCTTTTCCAGTCTCCCTTGTTCGAGCCCCTTCCCCTCCTAGTTCTCCTCCGCCTACCATCCCTATGGCAAGTGCTAATCCCCCTATAAATAGAATGGATTCCATAGTGGCTACAAGATGTGCCCCTCTAGTCTTACCTCAACCCATGAATTCTCTCCCTATTGGAGATTACCTAAAATATATGCCCAAGTTCACTGCAGAAGAAGACATAAATGTTGAAGAGCACCTTGTTGCCTTCTACAGTTATGCATATAATCTGAATATTGAAAATGAAGATGTCTGGATGAGAGTCTTTGTCCAGAGCCTTAATGGTGAGGTTAGAAAGTGTTTCAAAGGTTTGACCACTGTATCCATTGTTGGAATTGAGGATCTAGATGATGCCCTCTTGAGACAGTGGGGGGATAAAGCCTAACGATGTACAATAAAATCCCTGATGAGATAAAGCCTACTGAAGCCTCTGACAAAATTACTTATTCTAGTGTTTTTGACCTTGACTTCTGCCTCCTTCTCAAGGAAAGGAGAGCTACTTCCCTGGCTCACATGAAAGATGTAGCCCTGGAAGTAGAATCCAATGTGTTGGTAGTTAATAGGATTAGGAATAAAGCTGACAGAGATAGAGGAAGAGGGAGATATGAGGCCTCAACCTCTGGTTCTTCTGCAACTCACCCTCAAGTAGATGAATTGACCAAGATGGTGAAGTCCCTGTCTGCAGAGATGGAGAAGATGAAATTCAAAGGGAAGAAAGGTTATAAGAATGTCCCAAATACTGATAACAGATCCAACTTCAGAAGGCCGAATAACAGTGCCCCTCAAATACTCTTGAGAGAGCCCAGAAACAGAGAGACGGATGATTAGATAATCCAAACACCTCTCCAAAACAACCTTGTTATTGATGAGGAAAGGGAAGAAGAGGAGCTTGACCTCGAAATTCATTGTATTGAAGACACCTCCCCATTTCCTCATTTAACTCAATCTGCATACGAGGAATCCCTCATAGATAGCCAAATAAATGAGCTGAGTAAGGGGGAGAAGGAAAATATTGGCCCCAACAAATACAACCTCATGTCTAAAAAAAAATAAGGGAATTATGACATCCCTGATCAACCTTCCATAGCAGATAAGTCTGCTAAAGACACAACAAACAACAACAAAGAAAATAAAGCTTAGAATTCCGCACCAATAGCCAAATACCTCATCCCATAGGCGAGGGAAATTCTGAATCCCTCTTCCTCTTTTAACTTTGAGCATGAAATTCAAAAGATCATAATCCATGTTCCCCTTTCAGAGTTAGTCAAGCATGAAGATTTCAAAAAATCCCTCTCTAAGTTGTTGTAGTCTGAGCCTTCTTTCCATTCCATAGACTCGGTAAATCTCCAAGATGAAAAGCCAGCAGTCATCTTAGGTCCCATGGTAGAAGATAGATATGATTCATCCCCTCCCTTCTACACATCACTGAACATACATGACAAAGTACTGCATAATTGTCTGATGGATTCAAGGGCCTCTCATAATCTCATGCCCAAAACTGTCATGGAAGAACTCGGATTAGAAATCACAAAAGCTTATCATGATTTGTACTCTTTTGATTCAAGAAGGGTGAAATGTCTTGGGGTTATCAAAGACCTATTTGTGACCTTGTTTTAGCTTCCCATGAAAAGTGTGGTCATGGATATCATGGTGGATGATGTTCCTCCCAAGTTTGGCATGCTTTTTTCAAGATCTTGGATTAAAAATCTTGGGGGAACCTTGTAGATGGACCTCACATATGCTACCATTCCAGTGTTCGGAGGGGAGCATAGAATACTGTATAGAGAAGCTCAATTGGATTATATTATTAGTGATGAATCTTACCCAACCAACCATCCTATCTTTGCACTGGATACTGATTTGGGAACTAGTTTATTACAGCTCATTGACACCCTTGAACCACCTCTTGAAATCAGAAATCCCATTACTCTCCATGAGGATTATGCTCCAATCACTTCTATTTGGAATATGTTCTTTGATGGAGCCTCCTGTAAGGACGTTGCTGGTGCTGGAGTGGTCTTTGTTTCACCTTCTCAATAAATTATATCTCTGTCATACAAGCTGGAATTTGAAGCCACCAATAATGTGACAGAGTATGAGGCTCTTATTTTGGGCTTAAGGGATGAAAAAGACATGGGGATTGAAGAGATATCAATGTTTGGGGATGCCGAGTTGATTTTTCAGTAGATCAAAAATGTTTATCATGCCAAACACCCTAGGATAAGAACCTATAGAAATGAAGTGTGGGACATGATTGATAGTGTTTTCATGGCCTTCAACATTTCATTCATCCCGAGAGAGGAAAATACAGTGGTCGATTCTTTTGCAGCCTCAACAAGTAATTTCAGAATCCCTCTACCACCTAATCTTAGGTATGACGTAGAAGTAAAATATAGACCCTCTATACCTGATAATGTCAAGCATTGGAAAGTGTTTGAGGATGATCTTGAAATCAAAAGGTTCCTGGAAACTGTTGAGGAGTTTTCAACATTGCATATTGATCAGGACCAAGATTCTGCAAATAGTCCCCATGCTAATGAGTTGTTGAGTAAAATTGTTGATCATCACATTGTCCAGTTACCCAACATTCACATCCCAAAGGGATTGGTCCCTTTAGAAATATTATTTGACAGAAATGATGTGGCAGTAAAGGGTAAAATATCAAGTGATGATGCTGATGTAGCTGAGTGCAATATTGGCACAGAGAAGAATCCCAAATTTGTCAAATTGTCAAGCAGTCTGTCAAAGGAGAAGAGGGCCAAGTATACTGAGATATTAAAGGAATTTTCTTATGTGTTTTCCTGGACCTATGAAGACCTCAGAACATATGACACCAATTTCATTGAGCATAAGATTCCATTGAAAGAGGAAGCCAAACCATTTAGGAAAAATTTAAGACCTATAAATCCTATGTTGCTGCCTATTATGGAAAGGGAGGTGAAGAAGATTTTGGATGCTCAGATTATTGTGCCTTTGAGATATTCAGAATGGGTATCCAACCTAGTCCCAGTGAGAAAGAAGAGTGGATAAATCAGACTTTGTGTCGATTTAAAAAATCTGAACATGAGCTCTAGGAAGGACAATTACCTGCTGTCAAAGATGGAACACATATTGCAGAGGGTACCTGGTGCATATAAGATTTCCATGATTGATGGATTTTCTGGTTACAATCAAATCTCTTTCTTGCCCTAAGACAGAGAAAAGGAAACCTTCACCACTCCTTGGGGCACATTCATGTATGCCAAAATACCCTTTGGATTGATGAACGCAGGAGCAACCTTTCAGTGAGCCATGGACATCGCCTTCATTGGGGAGAAGGATAAATTTGTGGTCATATATATGGATGACATAACAGTCTTTTCCAGATCTGATAAAGAACATTGCTGTCATCTGAGGAAAGTCTTCTTGAAATGCAGAAGGTTTGGTCTCTCCTTAAATCCCAAGAAATCATTGTTTGCCATGAAGGAGGGAAAATTGTTGGGACATATAGTATCAACTCAAGGGGTTAGAATTGATTCAAGCAGGGTGGAATCTATTAAAAACTTGTCACTTCCCAGATCCAAGAAGGAAGTCCAGTCTTTCCTAGGAAAAATCAATTTTCTGAGAAGATTTATTTCAAATTTTGTTGAATTGGTGAAGCATATCACAACCATGCTCAGGAAGGGGAAAAAAGTTAGATGGACTGTTGGGTCCAAAGAATCCTTCAACCAAATCAAGAAGGCACTCACTGAAGAACTTGTGCTTATCAGTCCTGATTATTCCAAGGATTTTCTGATTTTCTCTTTTGCTTCATTTGACACAGTGGAAACTATTTTGCTGCAGAATAATGTTGAAGGGCTGGAGCAACCTATTTCATTTTTTAGCAGGGCATTGAGGGATGCAGAGGTCAAATATGACATCATGGAGAAGCTGGCCTATGCCTTGGATAAAGATCTCAAAGATTTCAAAGTCTATGTTTTACATTCAAAAACCATTGCACATGTTCCTTCATCTTCTGTGAAGGACATTCTCATTCAACCTGACATAGATGGGAGAAGGAGCAAGTGGATTGCCAAGATCCTTGAATTTGATCTAGAAATAAAACCCACCAAACTAGTTAAAGGCCAGGGTTTATCCATATTGTTAGCTAAATATAATTGTAAAGATTTGGGGGTTAACTTCATCGACACTTTCTCAGAAGATCAACAAGCTGAGCTGTCTGATAAAATTTCTTAGGACAACCCTCCATTGGCAGGATGCACCTGGTACTAATACATTATATTTTTTCTGCAAGAGTTGAGACCCCCGAATGAAATGGGGAAAAGAAAGGCAAGAGCTTTAAAGCTCAAATCAATAAGATATTTCCTTATTGACTAGGTCTTGTATTGGAAAGACCCGTTAGGAGTGCTCTTGAGATGTCTAGACCCACAAGAGGCTCAAAGGAATATAGTTGAGTTCTATGAAAACCTATGTGGGGGACATTATTTCTAGAAGACCGCAACCTACAAAATTCTCAAGGCTGGGTACTACTGGCCAACTCTATTCATTGATGTCTGTGAAAAAATCAGAGCTTGCATCAAATGCCATAAATTCTCTGGAAATAAGCAACTCAAATATCTGAATTGAATCCTATGGTAGCTTTAGGACCTTTTTTGCAGTGGAGCATAGACTTTATTGGGGAGATTCATCCTCCTTCAAGTGGTCAACACAGGTGGATCCTAAATTTAACATATTATTTCACCAAGTGGATAGAAGTTATCCCCACAAGGAATGCCTCTCATAAAGTGATAATTGGTTTTCTTGAAAATATTATGGAAAGGTTCGGTTGTCCGAACAAAATTGTCACTAATAAAGTTGCATACTTCAAGGCGAAACCACTGATCAAGTTTATTGAGTAGTTCAGGATTTCATTGATCCATTCTACCCCTTACTATCCACAAGGAAATGGATTAGCAGAGTCCTCTAACAAAATCCCGATAAAGATCATCAAAAGGCTGTTGGAGGACAATAAGAAGGCATGGGATTCAAATATCAAATTTGATCTGTGGGCTGATAGAGTGACAACAAAGAGGTCCCTAGTCATGTCTCCTTCCCAACTTGTGTATGGGACTGAAGCAGTTTTTCCTTCTCAGCTTGCCCTGCATGTAGCAAAATTCTTCCAAGGATGCCAAGGAGAGCCTGATGACATTATCATAAGAATACATCAACTAGTAAAAGTGCAGCAGACTAGAGAGAAAATTATGGACAAAGCGCATGATCATCAACAAAAAATCAAGCAAGCCTTTGACAGGAAGAGAAGCAAAGAGGATTTCCAACCAGGAGATCTAGTACTCAAATGGGATTCTCCCAGAGAAGACAAGGGAAAACATGGTAAATTTCAGGCCCTTTGGATCGGTCCTTTCTAGATTTATGAGGCAATTCCAAACAACACTTACTGGTTGTGGAATTTGGAAGGGGACGAAGTTTTTGGTGGCCCTGTAAATGGTCACTTTCTGAAAATGTTCTTTGTTTGAAGCCGCAGTCAACATCCAACCATTGTAAATACCATTTCTGTTTTATTTTTGATTTTTTTTTAATAGGAGACTCCACAACCCAACACTAAGGCACTGAAGCCACAAAAAGAGTTCTTAGAGCCTCGTAGGGAGGACTCTATCCCCCATGGAGCCTAATGTTAGCATATAAATTTTTCAAAACCTTAGGGGTTTGTGGTTCCTACCTAAGTCTGTATTTTGTCTGCCTCTCTTCCTTTTGCAGACCTGATCGTAAGGTTTTTCCTCTCGGCTTGTAGTTGTCTATTGTTTGTCTTCGTCTAGTTGATAGACCTGTTTTTCCTTAACAGCTCGCCTCAGAAATATTGGCCATAATACTTCGCATTTTCCCTAAGGTCAATCACTTCTCTCATTACCTCTATCATTTATCTTTTTATTTTCCCAGCCCTCAGCCAGTCATCCAAGTAATCAGTCACAGGCCGCAGTCATGGCCATCAACCACAACACTTGAATCAATTTGATGCGGACTCAAATCGAGCAAGCAGGCAAAGATCAATTTTCAACAACATAGATCCATCAAATAGATCAGATCAACGACCATTGGGTGATCAAGATCATGCAGTTGCACCAGGTTTAACATTGAACAAAGGTCCAAAGTCATGAGGCTAATCTTAGCTGTCGGTACTAGAGGGATGCGTGGCACAAGATCAATGTTTCATTGACTCATAGGATGGGGCAGTCAAAGGGATGAGTCATGAAGACTCACGAAACGTGAAGTTGCGTAATAATATGGGCCATTCATTTCAAAGGGATGCATGTCATCCGATCCAAGGGATCGCGATTTCGCGACTCGAAGCTTTGAGCATGGAGCACATCCTGAGTTCGTGACTCAGAGCTTTGAGCATGGAGCACATCCTAAGGATTGGGCCCGTGGTATCAGCACTTGATCACATGGGAAGCAGACCCAGAAAGAGGGTCCAACGCTCATCGCATAGTTGGCGTTTTGTGTTGTCAAGGAAAGGATCATGGCCATCCATTTTAAAGCAGGATCGTCCACTGATATCAAAGGCAGTTTCGCGATTTTGGGCATCGCGATGTTGGAAGTCAAAGGGAGTGAAAACTCCCGAAACGCGAAATCCCAAGATTTTGCATCGGATAAGCATGGGGTCGCAACCCGCAGTCACGTGGGGAAAATAAAGGGGGTTTTGCAAGATATTAGAGTGCTCAAGTTGGTCACAGTGGAAGATCTACGTGGCCTAGAGGCTCCAGAATTCACTAAAGGAATTATGAGTTCGCTTGGAGCATTCATGGGCATTAGGCTTCGCCCTGATCTCGATGAAAGTAGTTAATGAAAATGGGGAAGGTGGTTGAAACCTCGTTTCACCACATAAATGGAAAGTATGGAAAGTTTGGTTGTGGAGGGCAGACTGTCAGCTGAAATTTCCCCTGTCAATGGATTTTCTTGTGAAGCCCATACCGATTTGATCGTGCGTCTGACTGAAGAATGCAATTGCAGCATGATAGAAGAAGCAATAGATGCCAAGCCTTTAATGCAATGACCAGAGTGTTCTTCTGAAGGGAGTGAGTTGCTTTGAGTATAAATACAGAGTTTTGATATTTTGTCATGGTCGATGGTTGAGAGGAGATCCCAATTGTAAAGTTTTAGTAAAGATTTTGGTTCTCTGGTTATGTTATGTATTTGAGACTTCTTGTTTAAAGAAAGTCAGTTTCCTTTCATCCCTTTGTAACGGTTGTATTAGGACACTCGGGCATGGAAGATCCAGTCGAGGATAATTGTGTTTGTGTGGTGCATGTTTGATCACAGTGACATCACTGTCAATTTTAATCGGTTCCCTATGTTGCTTTCCTTCCAACACTGAATGACCCGGGCATGGATGATCCAGTTGGTAGTTATTACTGAATTATGATGTATGATCGATTTTAGTTCATAATAATTTCATTTAGTTCCTTGTAGATCCGAGCCAATAAGATCTTTCCTTCTGAGCTTTTCTCTCCTCTGGCTGCTGGAAGACTAGATGTCCATAGAAGATCATTTCATTCTCCTTAAGTTCTTCCCCCTACTCACCACTATACTCCAAATCACTGACTGAAGTTAGATCACAACCTCACTTGTCTATGCATGCCAACCCAGTTTTCTGAGTTAAAGCGATATAATCTTGAGACTGCGCCCATTTGACCATTTTATAACCAACCTGTGACATAAAATTATGATGGGTATCGGGCTTGCCTTTCCCGTAATCTGAAGGGCGACTTCCAGTGCTAACATATGGAAATTTCTACTGAAAGTGGGGTCACAATATATTATAGTAGATTATGCCATACCATGGAGTTTAAGTATATTGTCCATGAAGACTTGAGAAACCATGGAATCTTTAAAGGGGTGTCGAAGAGAACAAAAATGAGCATATTTGGAAAGGCAATCAACCACAACCATGAAGTCAATAGAAATTTCAATCCATATAGTTGGCGAAATAGGTAAAGGTTATAGTTCACCTGGATTTTTCACTATTTCTCCCATGTGTTCTTGGAAAAGGTCACACTTTACCACAAAAGTGTGGATGTCCTTCTTCAAGCCTTCCCCAAAAAATGAACGTTTCATCTATTCATATGCTTTTATGAAATTCAGAAATACCTACCTGTCAGAGATGCATGGAATTCAGATAACATTGTTGATTTAAAGGTAGATTGTTTTGCCAAATACATATTCCCTTTATAGTGAATCTCATCATTGTTCCAAGTGTATCCTTGAGATGCATGGGGTGTCGATTTAAGGTGTTGGATTAAGAGGGCGATCTTGGAATCTATTAACCATTCCTTATAGGCCTCATTCAACCAATTTGCTATGATGAAGGAGAGTGAAAAGAGGGACCCTTCCTCTTCATAATTTTCAGTTAGAGAATCTACTACCACATTCTCTTTTCCCTTCTAATAAATAATCTCATAATCATAGAATAACATTTTGGTGACCCATTTCTATTTCTATGGGGCTAAAATCCTTTGCTCCAATAAGTATTTTAGGCTATGATGATCAATTTTAATCTAGAAACATTTCCCCAGTAGGTAGGGACGTCAAATATCCATAACATGCAACACAACCATGATTTCGTTTTCATAGTTGGATTTTCCCAAGTGCACCTCACAGAGTTGTTTGTTGGTAAATGCCAGGGGATTTCCTCTTGCATGAGGATTTCTCTAATGCCTTTACCTGAGGAATCACATTCCAAAACAAAATTCTTAGTGAATTTTGGCAAAGTAAATATCGAGGTTGTACACATAACATTTTTCAAATCCTAGAAATCCTAATATGTGGCTTCATTCCAACCAAAATAGATTTTTTAAGAAAGGAAGTGAGGGGAGCAACAATCTTTAAATGCATTTTAAAATGACTAAGGACTTCTACCTTGAACCAATATTCTAGACTTTATGCAAGGTAAAATCGTCTTACTATAAAATGCCTAAGACTCATATGACATCCAAATTCAATGGTTCAAATTGTGGATTTTGGATTTTATCATTTTACATTTATTCATACTTTAGTTGTGCATTTTGAAACCAAAAACCCTCTACTGTGCATAACGACTAAAATTTTCCTTGTAAATCCAAAAACATGCATAAAAATGCAAGAAAACGGGGCATGATGTGAAATGCACGCCCTAGGAATACAAATCCATGTATGATGTTGGTAATTTACAATTTACAAGTTACAAGACTGTGGATTTGTTGTAAACCCTAAAGAATGCATATTAGGGTGATTTGTGCCCATAATTTCAGTGATTCAAGTTTCTGATGGTGTCTTAGGTAAATTTACAGGTGTCTACATATTTAGATTTTCATTTGAAAACATAAAAGTGCTTGTTGTGTAAAAGAGACAAACTCTATCTTGTAAATGGAGAGACCAAAATAGTAGAAAGTCACCTAATGGAAATGCCCCATGTATGGTTTTGGTAATTTACAGGTTACAAGTTATAGGACTGTGGATTTGCTGTAAACCCTAAAGAATGCATATTAGGGTGATTTGTGCCCAGAATTTGGCAAAGGGTTAAAATATACATGAATCTTTGGAAACTATGTAGAGACACTAACTAAAATGGAAAAATGAGTAATAACTACCTGTGTCCATGAGCTCGATGAGGCAAGAGATTCTAAAACCACATCACACATAGGCTAGTTGTTAGTTGCATTTTCATTTCAAAGACTTGCAGAAATCATCAGAGAATACAAGGTGATATGGCTGAATAATAATTAAATAAATAAATAGACATATCAACATGTCGAGACTTTAGAAAGACTAAAACGGAATATCTGATTGAGAAAAATATATATTTTTTCTTTTAAATTGTAATTTCTACATTTGTGTAGAAATGCACGCCATGCTTCACTAAAATGCATGCCCAGGTCTTTACACACCTGCAATTTCAGTAATTCAAGTTTTTGAGGGTGTCTTAGATAATTTTACATGTGTCTACATATTTAGATTTTCATTTGCAAACATAAAAGTGGTTGTTGTGTAAAAGAGGCAAAGTCTACCTTGTAAATGGAGAGACCAAAACAATAGAAAGTGACCTAATGGAAATGCATGCCCATGTATGGTTTTGGTAATTTACAAGTCACAAGTTACAAGACTATGGCTTTGCTGTAAACTCTAAAGAGAGAGACCAAAACAATACAAAGTGACCTAATGGAAATGTATGCCCATGTATGGTTTTGGTAATTTACACGTTACAAGTTACAAGACTGTGGCTTTGTTGTAAACCCTAAAGAATGCATACTAGGGTGATTTGTGCCTAGAATTTGGTAACGGGTTGAAATATACATTAATTGTTGGCAATTGTGAAGAGACACTAACTAAAATGGAAAAATGAATAATAACTACCTGCATCCATGAGATCAATGAGGCAGGAACTTGTAAAACCACATCACACATAGGCTAGTTGTTAGTTTCATTTCCATTGCGAAGAATTGTAGAAATCATCAGAGAATACAAGATGATATGCCCGAATAATAATTAAATAAACAAACAGACATATCAACATGTACGAGACTCTAGAAAGACTAAAATGGAATACTTGATTGAAAAAAATACTTGTTTTTCTTTTAAACTATAATTTCTACATTTGTGCAAAAATGCATGCTAGGATTCACTAAAATGCACACCTAGGTCTTTACATGCTTGCAATTTCAGTGATTCAAGTTTTTGAGGATGTCTTAGATAATTTTAAATATGTATGCATATTTAGATTTTCATTTGCAAACATAAAAGTGGTTGTTGTGTAAAAAGGGCAAAGTCTACCTTGTAAACAAAGAGACCAAAACAATAGAAAGTGACCTAATGGAAATGCACGCCCACTGTCATGTCCCCATTCTTGGGTTCCCCTATTATGTAGTTGGAGATGACTTATGAGGCTTGTTAGTGAAGAAAAAATGAGTCATGTGGTTTATTTGATGTCACCTATCTAGGAGATGTTATGTTTTCTAAAGTGACATTTAATTAAAAGATAATAAGTAACATTTAGATTAATAGTTGCTAAACATTAGTAAAGTGACTTTAATCTTTAAGGGACAATTAAAAGGGAGGAATACGGGACATGATTGATTTAGTCAAAAGGAGAAAGTTTTAGAAGGGCATGGAGGAAGAATAACATGAGGGTTGGCACTTCACATTGATATTATGTTTTGGATTGATCTCTTTGGACTGCTCTTGGAGCTAAGGTTTTCGTTAGGGTTTTGGCAAAACCCTTCCATTGTAGTTTAGTTTCGGTGGTGTAATATCCACCCTATATAGACAAGGGGGAGGATCCATCCCAGATATTCATTAGAGATTCATCTTGTGATTTGAATTTAGTTTTGGGTTGTAGCGATTTTCTTAGAGAGGTTGTGGCACTTGGAGGAATTGATCTCATCTATTGAGGAGGCCATGGCAGGATTCTAGGGTTTTTGTCTTGTATTGTGTGTTTTTGATTGATGTATTGTAATTGTTATTAAAGACTTATTCTTGTTGTGTTCTAGAATCCTTTCATAATAAAATACCACATATTGTCTCTTCTATTTCTGGTGTATTTGTATTGCATACAATATGTTTGATGAAATGTCTCTTTTTTTTTTTTTTAAAAGGGGGCGGATTTTATTGTATTAGCTTCCAAAATATACAAATATGCTTGGTCTACCAGTTGTTCCATTGTATTAACGGAAACCGGAACAACTGGCATCCTATATTGTTCATGTCAAAAAAATAGGAGGCTATATGTCCTTCCCGTAGGAAACCAAGACAGATGGCAACCCACAGTTTGAAAATGAACCAAGTGTCTTCGAAATAAGAAAATTTAAAATCTAACTGTTCCAAAGCCATATCTCTAACCAAAACTATAATTCTAACCATAAACATCAACAAAAACAATTACTCGGTGGTCGCTGAGTTATCCATGTCATCATCACCTTCCTTCATTCCTGCTTTAGCTGGCAACACAAATGGTTGTGCACATGTCGGACATCTCTACCCTTCTGGCGCATTGGAGTAGGCATATAATAACATATCAATGCGTTGGCTGATTAGGATGGCATGGTGGACTTGGTCCGCCACCTAGCTCCACAAGTCAAACATCAACTCCAGGTGCTCCGGGTGGAGGAATGGCGGTTGGACACGCCATGATTCCTGCATGATGGATATGGGAGGTGGCATGGGGGCCATGCCATCCTCCTGCATCCTGCCACCCTCCTTAAATTCATTACCTGGTATGGTGTCCTCGGCCTTTCCCATCGTGGTCCTTCTCTTCTGCTCCATGGCTACATCTAGTCCCTGTTCCCGTTCCTTTTCCGCCTTAGCATTCATGTTGTTAGTTCCCGAGGAGAGTTCTCTTGCGCGAGCTACCTCCTGTGAGTCTGTCGCCTCTGAAATCTCTTCTTAAAAGTAATAGGTGGGAATCTCCTCTGTTAGGTCTTCCTTCCTATAGCGGTTATGCTGCTCCTCTGTGGCTTCCATGGTGGCCTCCCCCAGAAAGCAGCTTGGAGGCTGCCAATTGGTAGGTACAGTGAAGAGGAGGTGTTCTGGAGGAGCCTGAATTGGCTCTTTCGGAAATATTTCCTCCACATATGCCATGGGAGGAGTCCTAGGCTTTCTGGATCTGTGGGTGAGCTGCATTCATGCCATAGACAGTGCTCGTTCAAATCATTGTTGTCTCTTCTAGAGAGCAACAAAGGTATACCAGGCAGCCCCCTTGCGGGGATTTCCTCTTTCTTTCAGCATGGGGATGTGAAGAACGATGGCCACGATGGCGGTGATGTTGCTATAGCTGCACCAAAGCTCAGAATAGCCTAGCTGGTGCAGGCCAAAATCAAAATGGGTAATGCCATAGCCAATTTTGGTGTTAACCGAGAGGTTGATGTGACAAGATCCTCCATTAAGGCTCCCTCCTTAATGCTCTGTGCATTCGGCCTCCTCACTCGAGTGAGAGGTCTCTTACCATGGGGTTGGTTGTTGGGGCTTGATCCCATCCTTAATGGTGAGGGGATGGGAGCCAACAACCCATATTTATGGCTCAGACATGCTCCAGGCAGCGTGAACTTGTTGCGCAACATGTCACTCCATTCGGGGTTGGTAAGTCCCCATTAGCCAGGGCTTGCAAATGGGTTGAGAGATCAGTTCATTCACAAGTTTGGGCCTCCTAGTAGATGCGTTCCATCTTAGTTGTTACCCCTTCATTTTCCAGGCAATCCGCTACCTTGTTTTCTTCCCTTTTCACATGAGAGGGTATGATGGTGAGATTAGGACTGAGAAGGGCTCCTAAATCCTCCAAAAGTCCCGAGAGTCTCCAACTAGGCGAGATTTTTTGTGGGTTTTCCCCATCGAGAATTTTGGTTATCAACTGGATGATGATCTGAGAGTCCCCTTCTAGAGTGACCTCTTGGAAGTGGTTGTCACTCTGGAAGTGACCTTCCAGAGTGACCTTGACCTGTTTGGAGGCCACGTAAGATGCCTGTAAGCTCAACTACATTGTTTGTATTTTCCCCCATGAAGTCTACCACGAGGTAGAGGATTTCTCCATTTGAGTTTCTGAGAGTTGCCCCAAAACCAACTGGTCCAGGATTCCCTTTGGAGGCCCCATAGAAGTTTATCTTTATAAATCCCGTGGGAGGGGGGGTCCAGGTGGTCGGGCTCTCGAGTTGGCGACTGGTCACATTCACAGCAGAATGGTTTTTTAGACTGAGTTGCCAATTTTGGAAAATTCATTGCTCCTCTGGACTTCAATCCAGGTCCTTCGATGTCCAAGGTTTGATTCTTATTGTTTCTCGGATTAGCATGGCGGTTCTTTCCCAAGTTAGGGCAAGTGGGGAGGCCTTTGAGTGGAAGATTATTTTGTTTCTTTCTTTCCAGATTTGCCAGAGAGTGAAGCCTGGGAGGATTTTCCATATATGAGCAAGAATAGGGTTTTTGTGGGAGAGAAAATCCCAATTCTCTAAGGTATCTCTGATGATGTTCCTGTTTCAGTTTGACGTACGCATTGATTGAGATCCCTAGTCCCAGATCCACTGGTTGAAGAGATTCTCCATCGTCTCCTCTTTTTGTTGGCATAAGGTACAGATTGAGGGGCCGATGAAGCCTCTTTTTTTGAGGTTGTCCCAAGTGAGGACACGGTTATGAACTGTGAGCCACAAAAATATGGAGACCTTGGGCCAGAGTGCGGGCCTCCATACCTTGCTTCATATACTTGCCTTGTCGTGATTCTGGTAGTTCCCTTGCAGGTAGTAATCCTCTTTGACTGAGAAATTGTCCGTGGTGGAGTGCCCCCATCGGAGAATGCCCGAACCTTCCCGTGTGGATATTTTCCTGTGGCTTGCGCAGTTTTTCCAGGCCTGTAGGTCCATGTCCTCTGAGAGGTGTAACTCCAGGGTTGATGTTTTCCACTGTCTCCAAGGCAGGTTTCTGTCAGCGGTTCTCCATAGATCTTTCACCCTGCATAAGGTATCCTGGTGTAGTGCCTTCCTGAGGGGATTGAGTTTTTCCAGGTCGCTTAGAGGTTCTTGTTGTTGCCAAGAGTCCTACCAGAAAAGTGCACTTTCTCCATTTCTAATCTCCCAGAAAGCATGTTTCTGAACTAACGCTCTATTTTGCCAGGCGGTGTTCCAGATTTTAGAGCCCTGGATTCGGTCATTGTGTCTAATTAGTTGGTATGCCTGAGTGTTTGGAGCATATTTATGTTTCCGGATTTGCACCCAAAGTGCTGTGGAAGTCTTTAGCCATCTCCACCACATCTTGGCTCCCATAACTTGATTGAGCTTTCCTCGGTCACGGAGTCCCAGTCCTCCTAGAGATTTGGGCTTGCATAGCTTTTCCCAGCCGATTAGAGCCCATTTATTGTTAGGTTGATGTCCATGCCATAAGAAGCCTTTCTGGAGGTTCTTGATGGCTCTAATGACCGGCTTGGGCGCTGCCAAGGCAACAAAGAGGTAGGTGGGCAGGGGTTGCAGGATTGACTTGAGAAGCACCAATCTGGCTGCTATGTTGAGCGGTCTAAAGGTCCAGTTGTTGAGCCTTTTTGAGATGGAGAGACACAAACTATCCTAGGAGATCGAGCATGCCAACACACCAGTGAGGGGGATACCTAGGTAGTTGGATGGAAGGGATCTCTTGGGTATGCCAAGGAGTCATGAAATATGATTCTGGACCGCTATTGGGGTGTTGAAGAAGTAGAGTTTGGATTTGTCAAGATTGAGAGCCATACTGGAGGCTTCCACAAAATCAAAGAGAATGGAGTTGAGGTTGTTGGCCTCTCCTGCAGTGGGGGTGTTCATGAGGAGGGTGTCATCGACAAACTGACTATGCGAGGGTGTCAGTTGGATGTTATGCAACGGTAGGCCTTTAAGAGCCTTCCAAAACCATCGTCTTGATGTATCGTCCCAGCCCTTCCGCCATGAATACAAAGAGAAAAGGCGAAAGGGGGTATCCTTGCCTGATGCCCCTAGAAGGAGAGAAGGGCTGGGAAGGCACACCATTGACTAGTATGGAAAAGAAGGTTGAAGAGGTGAGATTTAAGACCCAGTTTACCCATTGATAGTCAAACCCAAATGATTCTAGCATGGAGTGAAGGTACTACCAACTGACTCTATCAAAATCTTTTGAGAGATCAAGTTTGATGAGCATACCTGGGATTTTGGTCATCTTTAGAGAGTGTATCACCTCGTGAGTGAGGATGTCGCTGTCCATGATTTGTCGTCCTTCCACATATCCAAATTGTTCTTTGGAGATGATGAAAGGCAAGATTGGCTTGAGACAAGTATCTATCACCTTTGTGATGATTTTGTAAATGACGTTGCAAAGGGAAATCAGTCTGTACTACTTGGGGTGAGTGACTCTCTCCTCTTTCGGTATGAGGGTGAGAAAGGTGGCGTTGGGGGCGGATAGGACTTGGCCTAAGGTTCGAGATTCCTCTACAACCTGCGAGACCTCTTCCCTGATTAGATCCCAGCAGTGGTGGAAGAAATCAGTGGTGAAGCCATTTGGGCTAGGAGATTTTCTTGAGGGCATTCCTTCTATGAGGGTTTTGAACTTACCACTGTCTTGCTCCAGCCATTTGGTTCCTCCCTTTTTCTCTTCCAGCATCAGGATCATGTTGACGTCTCCCCCTAGTATCCAATTGGGCATGCCCAATAGGGTTTTGATGTGAGCTATCTGTTTCATGAGGCTATGTTTGTCCTATTGGCTCCGTGGTCCATATACATTGGTGATGGCGCCTTCCCGAGTCAATCCTGTTACCGTGAAGTGATCCATGAATGTGCCTATAATGGAGAATGGTTTTCTTAAAGTGACAGTGTTGGGGTTCCATAGAATAGCTAGTCCTCTAGATGCATCTGCAGAGTCAATGTGTATGAAATCACCCCCACGCCAGCTGCAGTGGAATATGGTTTTTGTTTTTGCTCCCGCACATTTTGTCTATTGTAGTAGAAGGATATATGGATTTTCTACACTAATACAGTCTCGGAGGATCCTTTGTTTGGATTTGTTGTTGAGTCCCCTGATGTTCCAGGTGATGATCTTCATCATGATGATTGTGGAGGTGGGTGGAGGTATCCCTCGAAGAAATTTTGGATCTTCCTAGAGTTGAGCATGAGATTTCCTGCCTCTTTCATGAGTTGTTGGGCATATTTTGACCCTCTTCTTTTTCTTTCCTGTGGCAGTCACTTTGAGTCTGAGCTTGGATCTATGACTATACCCAACCTTGTTGTGGATCCTGTTGTGGAGTCAAGGAAGACTTTGTGGACCTTGTGAAGTTGCTCTTCAAGGAGGGCGTGCAAATCCTTTTGATTGAGGGCTTCCTCAAGTTTTTCAAGATCGATGCCTGCTAGATCGTGTTCATTCAATTGCATCTGGATGTCCCTGTTTGCCCCTCCTTGCTCTATTGGGTTCACCTCTTTATTTTGTATGGAGGACGACATTGCTTGGCTCTTCCCTTTATCTTAGCTTTTCGCTTTTTGCGGATCTTGGATCTCTTCATCTTCTGACAGCTGGTTCAAGACCTCATAGGAGTTTTTTGTCAAGATATTGGGGCTAGGATCTGGATTTTTCCTCCTTGGGGGATATTTTTCCTGCCTGTGACTGTGGTGAAGCCATATTTTTGTTTATTGTCTCCAGCCTTGGGCACTTGGGCATTCAGTGGGAAATCCTTGAAGAGGTGGCCATGTTCATGGAATTTCTGACAGTGGAAGGGGATGTGTTCATAGTCAATTGTTTGTTGCCAGTCCTCATCTTGATATTCCAGAGTGACAGATCTAGGTAGAGATTTGGAGATGTCCATGTACACACAGATTCAGGCATATGAGGTGTATTTTATTTTCTTTGTATCCTCCGATGCTTTGACGTAACACCCCACTGTGTTCCCTATTCCCATGAGGATTTCTTCCAGCCAGAACTCCTGAGGAAGGCAGTATAGTCTGATCCATACTGGAGCCATTGTAAATTATTCCTTTTCCGAGGTGAAGCGGTCCATCTAGAAGCACAAAAATAACCCATCTAAGTTGAATAAGTATGGCCCATTATCGAAGATTATGTCCTTGTCTTCGAGGTTGTAGAGGATTATCGTGAAGAAGCCTTTGGAGCTAAGATGTACCTCATAGTCACCTTTAGGGTTCCACCTGTCTTTAATCCATCGGGTAAGATCACTCTCAGATGGCCATAGTCCTAAGAACTTACCGATGAGGGCGTGATCTAGCATGAACTATG